>VZTQ01002809.1:1502-80943 GCA_013400755.1 Pelecanoides urinatrix | reverse complement strand
TCTATGATTCTATGAAATTGAAAATATTGTTTGAGTAACTGCAACATCTAGAGCAAAGCAGTGATTAATTTCTTAGTCAGGTCCACAAACTTGACCAAAATCCATCTGTCAATTCGGTATGTGCATGAAATATGTTAGGTTTTAGAAGTGTCCAGCTACCACATCTAAATGGGGGAGTACTCAGTTCCATTGTGAAAAATACTAGGCAAAGATATGGTTTTATTGAAAGGTTGTGCAGGTGAGCCTGTTTCACATTCCAATAGTAGAGAGACTTCTGAGTGTTTTGTTTCTCAGCTGCTGATGCTGAAAGCACAAGGGAAGATAAACATTGCAGCGGAAAATCTCATTCCTAATAGAGGCTATTTTGTGGCTTGAAAATTCATAATGCTTGGAATGTTTTGCTAAGCTGTCCTTATTTAGCCAGGATCTAGACTAAAATACCAGCTGTGCAAACTTATTAACACATCCTTTTGTTTATGGTTACTCATTACACAGGGGCAACGTATGAACAATTACCCTTGTTAAAGAAAGTGCCATTCTGTTCAGTTTAATTATGTGAGATTTGATATAGACTGATTATTGTTGCAAATGAGGACACAGGGACAGCAGGAATCCAAAAAACATGAAAGAAATGCATGCACATCCATATAACTTCTACAAATCATTTTGCTGAATGGTAAGAACATTTCCATATTGCTTTGCATATGTATTGCCTACTCTACCTAAATGACAATATAATTTCTGATAGTGGTCTATTGGAGCCATTTGATTTTAATGTACAGCATACACTTTTGTGGTAAACTTGCATTAAAAAAATAGCCTAAATTGTGGATTGTCAAGGTAACCACAAGAGATACAGCAATTTCTTTTTAAGAGATGACTAACAGAGTAGGCAAGCTATGCTTATAGTGTCAGTCAGCCTAATTACAAGAATTCACTGCAGGTTTTGCCATGCCAGAGTAGAACAACTAAGTCTCCCATCACACTTTTGGCAATGGATAATGCTTGATACTTCGGTTGGAGACAAAAATTTCCCTATTCTACCTGATCAGTTCAGCAATGGTATACAAACATCATGAAAGAAATGTAAGGAAGACTTAGCCCTTCCTGTACAAAATTCAGCATGAGTGTCTACTTCTGAATCTTTTTTAGCTGAGGTTTTCACCAGATCACCCAAGGATACTTGTTGACTGGGTTACCTTCAGCTCCTGGCTAGTTAAGTGAGAATTCAATAGGCCCTTCTAATGGCATGTTGCTAAGGCTTAGGAGGGATCAGGCTTCATTCTTTACTGCCTAGCACTCTTTATAATCATTCACATCTGTGTGAAAGCTTCGATGAGCACTCTCCTCAAGATATCAGTGGCTTATCCCCTATTTTTACATGTACTATGCTATATATTAAGTGACAGTAAGATGATGAAGAATGATGTCCTTTAGTTCTAATGTACAGGTAGTTTAATGGTAAGGAGCAGGTAATTTTTACTGCAGAGAATTTCTTTATACATGAGTAAACGCTCAAACAAAATCTTTATCAGCTTGAAATAAGCTGGGCATCAGGAGATGACAGTTCGTTACCAGATTCATCCCAAGAATGAATAAAGCTATATAGGATATCTTTGAGCTTCCAACCATTCAAAGTTTTGAGTTACTTTGAGGAGTCTCTATTATTAAGAGACCAATAAGTGGATGACTAATCAGACAGCACATCAGAAAGAACTGAGCTCTTCAGCATGTCTTTTCCTCCATACCTCAAATTGAGTAGCAAGATGGGGAAAAGATAAAATATAATAATTTAGTATACAGAGATAAAAAATCTGAGCAATGCTTTGTAATGAAAATCTTTATAAGTGGTTTAAATCCCACTATTTCCTCTGCTCACTGCATTCCTTTTCCACTGTGCATCATCCTATTGTTACACTTTGTAAAAGCTTGTTCTTAATTAGGGTATATAAAGCTATATAAGCCCTTTATCCATACTAGAGTCAGTGTGTTCCCTTAATTATATCTGATCCTACACCACTATACTTAAAGCAGAACTGTTACATGCTCTAAGTCCTTGAGCCTAAGGAAATCTTTATATTAGATACTGTTATACTGTTACTTACTACTATACAAACTTTACATCATATTGGTGGGGTAATCCAATTAAAGCCTTCTGTCTGACACCTCTTTAAATTCCACTATAAGCAGAAGTATGTAGCCTTTTTGGCTCAAAATTCAGAAAATGGTTGCTGTGATACTTGAGGCAACCCATTTAGTAAGAAGGTTTACATAAATCTAACAACCTTTTAGGCATTAGGGCTGTCTGTCCATTCATTTAGGGTCAACTAAATCCCATCCAATTGCTAGCCAGCCAGTCTAAACAGCTGTGATAAAATCCCTGTGCTGCTGCAAGAGAAACTATAGTCACAGACCTATCTGAAACTATGTCAATGCTAGTTAGTGGACAAGATGGTTTCCACTGGAATAAAATGATGTGTCAAAGCATGTCATTAAACACAGCACTGTAATGCACAGAACAGGAAAAAAAAATCACAGACGGTATACTCTGACATTTTCTAACTTCTATGATTCTCTTAGAAATTAATCTCTAAACAGTGTTTGTTTGTTTATTCCCCTAGACCTGCAAGCGGTAGTCTCATTGGAACATCTGTTTCAAGTATACAAGGACTTAGCTGTGTTATATAGGAATAAAACAAAAAAACAAACTAAAAAACCCAGTAGAAATATTAAGGAATCAATTAATTTTCATTTGCATGGAATTTACTTATAAAAATAAGTTAGAGTGCCAAGTGTTTCCTCTGTCAAGCAAGGAAATGATTTGCAGTAGCCATAAAAACAGGTATGGGAGAACCAGTTAGACACGATAGAATTGTTTCCACAAGATTTTGGAAGTGCCAACTACTAATATAGTTAATACTATTTTCATAGGATATCTATGAGTACTTGTGAAAGTTTCTCTCAGTTCAGATACAAATGTGTTATTATACACTTCTCACATTATTTTTCATTATTGTTATTTCAGATTTCTGCTTTGAATATATAAGAATAAAAATGTGAGTCTTTCCCTTTCCCCGTCAAAACAGACCTTTGTTTTTGTATTTGGTTTAGAGCCTTTACCTCTCTCTAACCTTTCTCTTTCTTGTTTCTTATACCATGTCCAACTTCCATGCCGCTTGGGTGGCACATGCTAATGGAGATGGCTGTGGAAGTGTGATAACAAGTGTGATAACTGTGAGAAGTGGAACCGATGAAGCCTGGCTGCTTACAGATGGACTTTTTGCTGTTTATGGAGCTGCTAACTTCACATGCAATTTTTCATGCTGCTGGAGTGCTCATACTAGCTTTCTCTTATACGGCTCTTCGATGTCTATAATAAAATTCATACCATGCTCTTTTTCTTGTCAGGGCACTAAAAAGGTCATTCATCCAGCCTGTTTTCATGACACTTGTAGCTTGTTAATGCCTCTGAAGCTGCTGTCCATCTGTCAAATTGGCTGAAATTGTTCAAAAGGTGTTAAATGGAAAATGTGGATAGACAGAGATATATGTTTGCTATAAAAACCCATGAAAAGTATGACTTCATGAGCCTCATTCCTTTTGATAGCTGGACTAAAAATGCAATCTAAGGTAAGATACAGAGTAGATTTTCCAGAGGTATCAGCTTTAAGGCAACATTGAAAAATGGGTGAGGGGGGGCAGGGTGGATCAGCTGCCTAAATATATGAATCAGATACTATTTTAGAAACCCAAGCATATCCTACCTGGCCTCCAGCGGCCTCTCCCAAAGTGTCTTAAGTAGCTTCTGTTTATAACTGCCCCCGCGGCTGTCTTTGATAGCCAGGTCATCTGAAATAAGAATAAATGCCTATGTTTAGGCAATTGAATCACTCCCTTAGAATTCTGGTTCTTCAAGACAGTGACTGTCTTCATAGAGATAACTGCAAAGTGCCTGTCTAGCTGTTACTGTTACAAAATGATAGCAGTAGTAGTCACCATAACTGTTGCCATCATCCCAATAGGGACATTGCATTTGAGGCTTCTGAAAACAAGGATTTACAAATTTTATAAAGCCAGGCATTATAAATGGCTGATTCCATTAATAGTGAATTTCTGCCCCCATTGTGCAGCTCTTAATTTCTTCCCTTCCTGTGAAGGCTTTTCTCCAAAACTTAGAACACTTAAGTATAGGAAAAATTGCAAATCCTGTCCCTCAGGCTGAAAGTGGATGCTGCTATCCATATAGGCTCTTTCCTTATTATCTCTTCAGGTTCCAAGTAACATGACTGGAGAGAAGGGACACTAATCAAGTTGTCATCCTCCACTTTTCCCTCAGGTCTGTAAATTTCACCAGCATTGACATGATGCACTTTCTTTTTGTAGGCTAAGAACTCTCTTAGGAACTCTTCAGGGACAATGGGTCCTGGAGAGCTTCTTTGCTACCTCTGCTTCTATTTAAATTTCATCTTAAAAAAAAAAAAAAAAAAAAAAAATTGAAAACTGTGAGTGTTCAGATGAAAATGAAAGCATCTTTTTCAGAAACAAAACAATTCCAAACAAAACAAAACAAAACAAAACAATTAAACAAGCCACCCTGTTGAAATGGTTCTTATTTGGGGAATAAGATTTCTAAACATCACTGTGTGAGAGAAAGGAAGAATAAACAAACAAGCATGACTTTCCAGGCTAAGGGAGTCATCTCGGTGATAGTTACTATAGATAAGTGTAACTATAATGCTCTGGATAAAATTTGTAATCTGTGAAATTTGTCAAAGAAGGGTTGGAACCCAGGATGACTTCTCACCCTCCCAGCTAAGTGCCTTAGCACTGGTAACTCGACCCACCCAATTCTTGGTTTAGATTTGTGGATTCCATAAAAAGAATCAGGCAACTAAAAGTTATGTGTTATTGTGCTTAAATCCTTTTGGATATATGAGCCTATGCACTATCTGAGACCAAAATCTTCTTTAAAATATTCTCACTCACAATACAGTCTCACAAATCATAACCGAGGAGCCACATTCTTCAGACAGTGATAGATAGTCGTCCTTCATATGACCTGCAGCCTGTTCTCCCTTTGTTTATGGAATAGAGATATTTTGATAAATCAGCTCTACAGCTGCAAGAACATACTAATATACCTACACACCAATAAAATGTTAAAATGAGAGCAATGAAAAGTTAATCCTTAAGCTATGTTATCTTTGCATTTAAGTCAGTAAGAAAATGTATTAGAATAAAAAAGGTATTGTGTCAGTAGGTCACTGATGAGTGCTACAACTTCCCCCCACCTTCTCATCCAGACAGCATATATAAATGTATTCTATAGCTTGAAAGTATCTCCAGCAATTTATGTATTCAGCTGTGGAGGGCCATAGGCCTGTCTTCAGTGGGCCAGTGAAGAGGCAGTTATTGTGCAGAGTTTTCTGAAGCAAACTCAGACTTATTGCTTCCAACCGCTTTTGACGTTGTTTTTGTGACAGTGATACCCAGTGATGCTCTTCAGTTCTCCTGTCCCCATTTATATTTGACCTTCATTACAGAGCTTTTTTCTTCATGAAAACCACTGCAATTATATAGGCTCATGGCCTAGACATGTACACTCTTCGCTGGGTAAGAAACCTGCTGGACGGCCGAGCCCAGAGAGTTGTGGTCAACAGAGCTAATTCCAGTTGGCGACTGGTCACGAGTGGTGTTCCCCAGGGCTCAGTTTTGGGGCCAGTGTTGTTCAATATCTTTATCAATGATCTGGATGAGGGGATCAAGTGCTCCCTCAGTAAGTTTGCAGACGACACCAAGCTGGGCGGGAGTGTTGATCTGCTCGAGGGTAGGAAGGCTCTGCAGAGGGACCTGGACAGGCTGGATCGTTGGGCCGAGGCCAACTGCATGAGGTTCAACAAGGCCAAGTGCCGGGTCCTGCACTTGGGCCACAACAACCCCAGGCAACGCTACAGGCTTGGGGAAGAGTGGCTGGAAAGCTGCCCGGTGGAAAAGGACCTGGGGGTGTTGGTCAACAGCTGGCTGAACATGAGCCAGCAGTGTGCCCAGGTGGCCAAGAAGGCCAATGGTATCCTGGCCTGTATCAGAAATGGTGTGGCCAGCAGGAGCAGGGAGGTGATCATGCCCATGTACTCAGCACTGGTGAGACTGCACCTCGAATCCTGTGTTCAGTTTTGGGCCCCTCACTACAAGAAGGACACCGAGGTGCTGGAGCGTGTCCAGAGAAGGGCAACGAAGCTGGTGAAGGGCCTGGAGCACAAGTCTTATGAGGAGCGGCTGAGGGAACTGGAAATGTTTAGCCTGGAGAAGAGGAGGCTGAGGGGAGACCTCATCGCACTCTACAACTACCTGAAAGGAGGTTGTAGCGAGGTGGGGGTTGGTCTCTTCTGCCAAGTAACTAGTGATAGGACGAGAGGAAATGGCCTCAAGTTGCACCAAGGGAGGTTTAGATTGGACATTAGGAAAAAATTCTTTACTGAAAGAGTGGTCAGGCCTTGGAACAGGCTGCCCAGGGAAGTGGTGGAGTTACCATCCCTGGAGGTATGTAAAAGACATGTAGATGTGGTGCTTAGGGACATGGTTTAGTGGGCATGATGGTGTTGGGTTGATGGTTGGACTTGATAATCTTAGAGGTCTTTTCCAACCTTAATGATTCTATGATTTTATGATTCTATGATTTGCAAGCTGTAATCCTCACAATGGTTTTCTCATATTCAGGTGCTTTAATGCAGTATTTTAGGTTTGCTCATTGTTTCATAATTAGGCCATATGCTTTCTTTTCTTCTTCAAAAATCTCATTCTTTTTTTCAGACTTTTTCTATACCATCAACTACTCTGAAAGGTTTTAATTATGTATAACACTATTGTCTTCTCTAAGACTCAATCCTAGTTTTAAAATCTGTTCTGCTGATATTTGACCATATTACATTATTATTCTTTTCTGACACTTAAAGCACAGCCTACTTCTTCACTTGCTCAGATGTTCACTCTCATTGGTTGGACAATGTTCAATGTTTTATTGTAGGCCCTAACAAGAAGCTGAAAGTTCATGAGCCTTTGCTTATCTATAAAGATCACTTGAACTTAAAACTATGTCCAGTCATTCAATATCATCTTGAGCTTACATCTCTTGAATAATTCAACATTTTGGCCAAAAATCTACCTGACTAAACAAGATGCTCACTGCTCAACTAAAGTACAAGAAGGTAGCCTACAAGTCGTAGAAAGAGGAAGAAGAAATGAAGAAGTATAAAAATACCATTTGGACACTTGTGGCTGAATTCAGGAAGGCCAAAACCTTTTAGCAGGAGAAGTAACTTGTGAAGGACAGAAAGAGTAACAGAAAGTTATTCTATTGTCAGTCCAGAAAGACCTTAAGCACTGGACAACTTGGCCAGCAGAAATCACATTACATTCAAGAAGTGCAAATCTCTGCGCCTGGGACAGAGTAACCCCATGCATCAGTGCAAGCTGGTAAGAAAATGGCTAAGTAGCAGCCTTGCTGAAAAGGGCCTGGTGTTCTGTCATGGTCTAATCCCAGCTGGCAACTAAGCCCCACCCAGCTGCTCGCTCACTCCCCCCTCGGTGGAATGGGGGAGAGAATCAGGAGGGTAAAAGTGAGAAAACTTGTGGGTTGAAATAAAGACAGTTTAATAGGTAAAGTAAAAGCCACACACGCAAGCAAAGCAAAACAAGGGATTCATTCACTCCTTCCCATTGGCAGGCAGGTGTTCAGCCATCTCCAGGAAAGCAGGGCTCCATCATGCGTAACGGTGACTTGGGAAGACAAACACCATCACTCCGAACATCCGCCCCTTCCTTCTTCTTCCCCCAGCTTTATATACTGAGCATGATGTCGTATGGTATGGAATATCCCTTTGGCCAGTTGAGTCAGCTGTCCTGGCTATGCTCCCTCCCAGCTTCTTGTGCACCTGGCCGAGCATGGGAAGCTGAAAAGTCTTTGACTAGCGAAATACTACTTAGCAACAACTAAACCATCAGTGTGTTATCATTATTCTCATACTAAATCCAAAACACAGCACTATGCCAACTACTAGGAAGAAAATTAACACTATCCCAGCTGAAACCAGGACATGTTCACAGTGGACACTAAGCTGAACATGATCCAACACTGAGCTCTCATTGTGAAAAAATCAAACTGCACACTGGTCTACAATAGGAGGTGTATGGCTAGCAGGTTGAGGGAAGCTATTATTTCCCTCTGTTCAGTGCTGGAGAGGCCACATCTGGATCCTGGGTCCGGTTATAGGCTCTCCAGTTGAAGAAATACGTTGAGGAATTGAAGAAGATTCTGCAGAAGGCTATAAAGATGGTCAGATGTGACTTTCTGAGGAGGACATGAGGTGTGGGCCTGTATTCCTGCAGAGAAGAGGCTAAGGGATCATAGAATTATAGAATATAATCAAGTTGGGATAAGGATCATCAAGTCCAATGCCCTGCTCCTCGCAGGCCTACCTAAAATTAAAACATATGACTATCATCCACACACTCCTTGAACTCTGACAGGCTTGGTGTCATGACCACTTCCCTGGGGAGCCTGTTCTAGTGACCAACCGCCCTCTCAGTGAAGAACGTTTTCCTAATGTCCAATCTGAACTTCGCCTGACACAGGGATGGGAGATCTAATAACCTACGCCTACTAGATTACACTAGATTACAAAGATGGTGGATCCAAGATCTTCTGAATGGTGCCAAATGATGTAACAAGGAACATGGGCCACAAATTGCAGTTTAAGAGGTTGTATATCCTCCATCCTTGAAAGATTTTGAGATTTGCCTGGACAAAGTCTAGGCTGACTCGACAGCCTTGGCAATACTTCTGCTTTGAGTGGGAGACTGGCATAGATGACCTTCAGCATTGCCTTCCACTCAGCATTTCCATGTGCTCTATTGTTATATATTGTTTTTCTCTGTGGAATGCTGAACCAAGATCATGAGTTTTGATGTATTTTATCCTGACTGTGGTTTTTTTGAATTGCCCTTTTCATTGTCTGACAGAATGCTATTTAATGAGAGAAATACACTACTCTGCACAATTCAAGAATTCCTTTTTTTTTTTGCTAATTAAAATAACAAAGCCAGTGCAATGAGGCTGCATATTCTTGTCAAACCCTGAGTGTTGAGTCACGTCCACTATTTAACACATGATATTGAATAGATTCTGTCACCTTATGTGTAGTGATTGTCAGGAAGACCTATCAGGTCATTTCTCAGTAGTGGAAATATAATTGCAAGTGTTCCTTCTCCAGCTGAGACAAATGAGATATCTGCATATTATTACTTTATGGGAAATCAGCACAGCTGGGTGCCTCTCTGAAGTGCCTGTACTCTAATGCATGCAGCATCGGGAACAAACAGGAGGAATTACAGTTCTGTGTACAGTTACAGGGCTATGATCTCACTGAGATCGTAGACGCATGGTAGGATAGCTCACACAACTGGAGCATTGCGATGGTTGGATACTGACTCTTTAGGAAGGACTGTTTGGGATGGTGAGGAAAGGAGTAACCTTGTTTGTGAGAGAGCAGTGGGAATGCATGGAACAGTGCGTTGGGACAGATGGAGAACCAGTTGAGGGCTTATGGGTCAGGATTAGCAGGCAGATCAATGTGGTGGGTATCTGCTACAGACTGCATAATGAAGAAGAAGCAGCAAATGAAGCTTTCCTCAGGCAACTGGAAGAAGCCTTATCTTTGCAAGTCCTGGTCTTCAAGGAGTACTTCAACCACTGCAATATCTGTTGGAGAAGAAACAACAGAGTATGAGCAATCCAAGATGTTTCTGGAGTGCATCTATGATAATTTCCTGATGATGATCAAAGAGCCAGTGAAGGAGGGTGCTCTGTCAGACCTCATACTTACAAACAAGGGAGAACTGGCTAGGGTTGTGAATGCTGGGGGCAGCCTTGGCTGCAGTGACCATAAGATAGTGAAGTTCAGCTTCTGTTCAGGGAGCTGCTTGGAAGAATTGCATGGGACATGGCAAATGGTTAATTTTTAAGGATCACATCCTCGAGGTTCAAAAAATGGTCCATCTGGACATGCAGGAAGTCAAGCAAAAGTGATAGGATGTCTGCATGGATGAACAAGTCCCTCCTGAGAAAACTTAAATGTAAACAGGAAGCATAGAAGGTGTGAAAGGGACAGGTGACCTGGGAGGAATATAGAGAGACTGTTGGAGTGTGCAGTGATGGGGTTAGGAAAGCCTGGCAAGGGATGTGGTGGGCATCAAGAAAGGCTGCTACAGGTAAATTGACAGCAAAAGGAAGACTAGGGGAAATATGGGGAATGGGACAGGAGACCTGGTGACAAAGGACATGAAGAAGGTGGAGGTACTCGGTGCCCTCTTTGCCTTGACCTTTACTGGTAAGATTTGCTTTCAGCAGGCCCAAGCAGCTGATCCCCTTGGGAAGTCTGGAACAAGGAAGACTTACCCTTGGTGGAGAAGGATCAGGTTAGGGAACATTTTAAACAAACTGGACATACACAAGTCCATGGGACCTGATGGGACACATGCAGGAGTGCTGAGGGAGCTGGCTGGTGTCACTGTGAGGCTACTCTCGATCATCTTTGAAAGATCGTGGTGACCAGGGGAGATTCCTGAGGACTGGAAGAAAGCAAACATTGTTTCTGTCTTCAAAAAGGACAAGAAGGAGGATCTGGGAAACTATAAGGCAGTCATCTTGATCCCTGGGAAGACGATGAAGCAACTTGTCCTGGAAATCATTTGCAAATACATGAAAATCAGGAAGGTAAATGGGAGTAGTCAGCATAGATTAATGACGATGAAAGCATGGTTAACCAACCTGTAAACCTTCTATGGTGAGATGACTGTCTTGATGGATGAGAGGAAAGCAGTGAATATTGTTTATCTTGACTTTAGCAAGGCTTTCAACACTGTCTCCCATAACATCCTCATAAACAAACTAATAAAGTATTGACTAAATAAGTGGACAGTGAGGTGGATTGAAAAGTGCAGCTGCACTCAGGTGGTTGTGATCAGTGACACAAAGTCCAGGTGAAGACAATGCACTACTGGTGTGCCCCAGGGCTTGATACTGGGGCCAATACTGGTTAATGTCTTTGTTAATGGCCTGGGTGAGGGGACAGAAAATATTCTCAGCAAGTTTGCAGTTGATGCAAAATTGGGAGGAGTGGTTGATACACTGGACGGTTTTGCTGCCATTTGGAGGGACCTTCAAGAGGCCGGAGAAATGTGCACAGAGGAACCTCATGAACGTGGCAAAGGGAAATGCCAAGTCCTGCCCCTGGGGATGAATAACTCTGTGCACCAGTACAGGCTGAGGGCTGAATGGCTGGAAAGCAGCTTGGAGAAGGTCCTGGTGAACAGGAAGCTGACCATGAGACAGCAATGTGCCCTTGCAGCAAAGGCAGCCAACAGCCTCCCGGGCTGCATTAGGAGAAAAACAGGCTCTTGAGGACCTTATCAATGTGCATGAATACCTGACTGACAGTGGGGGATGCAAATAAGATGAAGTCAGACTCTTCTCAGCAGTACCCAGTGACAGGACGAGGCAATGAGCACAAACTGAAATAGAAGGCTATGTTTAAGCATAAGGAAAACTTTATTTACTGTGACGGTGGTCAAACACTGGAACAAGTTACCCAGAGAGGGTGTGGAGTCTCCATCCTTGGAGATATTTAAAGCCCAACTGGATACAGTCATGAACAAGCTGCTGTAGGTGACTGTGGTGTGCAGGGGATTGGACTGGGTGATCTCCGGGGTCCCTCCCATCTTGGCGACTCTGTGATATCTGTGATTACAGGAAGTGAGAGTCTCTCAGGGAAAGCAAAAAAGATTACTGCCAAGTTTCCATTGATTCAAACCCAGTACAGAGCACTGCTGCACAGTCTCAGTTTGAACAGTCACAATACTGCCATATATTGATGCCATAGTCACTAGAAATAAGTGAAAAAGAGAAAATTAAACCATTGGCTTTGGAAGTATTGATACCTGAATAAGTGACTGAAATGCAAGTTTGTGTCTGAATTTGCAGCATATTACAGGTTCTACAGTAACAGGCAGGGTATATTTTCTCTGTAGCAAACATACAATTGGTTGCATGTTTCTAATAATGGGTATGTGTATAGGCAATAGCCAAAGAAAAAAGCAATACAAGTCCAAATCCTTGTTTGTCTTATGGTCACTTAATCAGGTAGTTGAAGAATTTTACTGTTGGTATTGCCAATTTGAGCTCTAGGGCAAGCACTGAGAGTCCCTAAGGACAGAATTACATCTCATAAGGGCTATATGTAATTGCTACAGAGGCATTTTGGAATAAATGTCTGGAATGTTTAAGATTCAAAAAGAATATTTTTGTAAGTCATATGCATGTATTTGAATGCATCAAAAATGGTTTTTAAAACTGGAGTGAGCAGGTTGTCTAAGCCTATTTTCTCAATGCCTCTTGAAAGTGCTTCTGGGGAGACAACAGGGAAAATATACTTCAGAGCCAATCAGAAATTCAGCAATAGCTGCACACATGCTGGGCATCAACCCTTTGCTCAAATAGTGGCGCTTGCAATTTCAGTAAACACAGAAGAGGAAAATAGAAATTAGGTTGTTATGAGAAAACATAGATAGTCTAGATAGTCCTGCTGTTTTCAAATAGTCATTTTAACTAAGTAGTTGTTTTGCACTAGGAGATACCGGTCCATTATGATCCCAGTAAGAAAGTCACTCAGGCTCTGTAAAGTATCCTTTAAAATGCTACTTATTAGAGCTTACACTGTAAAGAAAGAGAGAAGAGTACAGATAATCTTACATCCCTTTAGATGCTGAGTTGTGCAGCTGTGAACAGGCCTCCACCATGCAGACCCCAACCGTGGGAAGAGTGACCCCATTTTGGTCATTCGAGTTACTATAGGATTTTCTTACATGAGAACAGCTCTGTTCCTCATTTCTACTGCCAAACAGAAAGGATACTCACATAAGAACTTCTTGCTGCACTTCTGGATAAAGGCAAGAACAGGAGGGTGTTGCAATTGCTGGTACCCAGTGGGAGATCCCCTGTTGCAATAAGCCAGCTGACGTGATCCTGCAGCCAAGGGATTGTGCAGCCCAACACAGGCATGAAGGCCATGCTGGATGTGCAGAGCAGCATGGTGCAGAACTGCGTATACTCAAATTAACTTTTTTGCTGATCACTAACTCCTCGATGTATGATGGTCTCCCAGTCAGGATCACCACAGTACTAGCTTTTAAATATTCATCATAAATTATTTAGAAAACATTTAGAAAACTTCTTGGTTTTACTCAGGAAATGTCTATTTCATTTTGCTGGCACAGTATTACTAGGTTGTGCTGTATGGTATATAAATTTCCTGGGCAACTCCTTTTTTCTTTAAAAAGATTAGCTATTCTTTTCTAATAAAACATGTTTATGAACATAGATTTACATTCAATATTTTTAAATGGAATTTTGAAAATGTGTTCTTTTCAAAAGAAATAGGTAGAATAAATAAAATATCAAATCCTCCAAAATGTACTTGATTTCAGGATTAGGTTGACATAGCATGGAAAGTTATGCTAATTGTAGGCCACCTCAAACACTTTTATTTTTTAAGTTGTGCCATTCATTTAATTTTAGCTGTTGTAAAGTAAGATCGAAGTCTCATCCTAAGTTATTGAGAAATTATCGAAAAATAAAGAAACAAAAATTACTGATAGGAAAAAATATCATGCATTCTGTGAAACTTTAAAGCTTCTCAGTGATTTTGAAGCTTGGCAATGAAGTACTTCTGAGGTAAACTTTCATAGATATTTTGTACTCCCTATATGAAATATGTATATATAAAAAAAAAAGCTCAGCTACGATTTATTAGCTTATCACTATTAATTGTAATAAACATGGTTGTTCTTTGATGAACTGAGAAAATCACTCCAGCATAAGGACAGATGCTTCCAGTGGAAGTCAGTTCAGGTAACTTCATTTTAGCCTTTTTTGAAGATTTTTCTTCAAAGCTGAAAAGAGTAACAAACAAACAAAGAGATCTAAGCAGGCAACAGAAAGACCAGAGGGAGGAGTGAAAGAAATATGATATTCTCTATGTAAAGAAAGGACCCTGGGCAATCAGTGAAGATAATTTTTATAAAAATTCTCTTTTCCAAACCCAGGATAAAACAAGGAAAGCCTGTGCAAGACAGCAGCCAAGCTAGAGACACCAAAAGCGAGGCAAATCAGTATGTTGATTGTCACAGTCAGACTTTTTTGCCACTGTGAAAGGATGCTACAAAACCTGAGCTGTGTTTATTGCTGGTTTAAAATAGAGGCCTTTCAGAGGCTAGGTGAACATGCCAGTTGCTACAGAAATTGAAGTGTTCAAGCTATGTTAAACAGGATAAAAGCACAAGTTTTTACTTGCTATGAAGGTGATTGCAGAAGTGGTAAGAACAGATAAAAAGTAAAAGGTCTAAGGGGTAGAGCTGTTGGTATGTATTAAGCAGGAATGGGTACTGGTAGTTTACAGATGGAAGTCACTGTGAAGGGTTGAGAGTTGATTTCGGGCCAATGTATAGATTTATGGAGAACTTGTCGCTTCTGAGGCTGCAACCAACCTCAGAAAAAATGGCTATCCTGTGCAGGAGGTAGTGGTGGAAATATTTGTGTTTGGCCTTTTCATGTTGCCTGAGGCTGAGCAACACAACTGGATAGTGCACTATTGAAGGCTTTAATTATACCATTGCGCTTTGGTATTTTTTCCCTCCCTGTGTTGCCCTGGTCTGTAAGAGCTGAGAAGTGCTTGACTGTGGAGATTCTGTCTTGTCTGAAATAGTAATTCTGTTCTGCAGCATCCAGACTGCTGGCACCCAAATAGAAAAGATATGAGAGGATGCTGGTGACTAAGTTTAATCAAACATTAGCCTTATCCCTGAGAGCAGTCCATGGCCCGAGGTACCATTGCTTCATTATGCACATGAACAAGCTCCTTGAGTGAATGGTCCTGCTCATCTTTTGACAGTGGCTTTACTGGCAGGCAGATGGTAATGTATCGTTGTTCCTTAACACACCAAAGGAAAGAGTATCATGGAGTGGTGCAAGAGTTACACATTTGACTTCAGTTAAGAAAACTGAGTGTCCACTCTTACTGGGATTATATGCTGTGTTTCTTAATCGAGGGACTAGATCTCCTTCAGAAAGCTAGAAATTATGAAACAGTGTTATTCATACAGCCATAGTTAAAGGTGATGATTTACGAAGTTGTTCAATCAACTCAAAAGTTCCATGAGAAGGTGCCTCAAAGAAGAGGCAATCATAAGATTATTTTTTCAGGCTTCCACAGTTGTCTTTCTTTAAAAGAGCCCTTTCTTGTACCTACAGGAAGCCTGAAGGCGTGCAGCACAGCAACATTAAAAAAAAAAGCAAGCTGACTGCTTGTGGAGGTAAAATAAGCCTCATGTTCCAGCAGTCTTTGGATCTCCAGTAAGATGAATCATCCATTCTTTAAAAGATGTACATCATGGCCAACAAAAAAAAACCCTTGAAACTAATCCTTTTGTCATCTGAAGCATATTTTTTCATTGACGCTGCAATGAGAGAAAGTGCCATGGTTAGGAGATCACACCTTTGTCACACCTAACCAAAGATCAAAAGCAAGGTACTGATCCTTTTGTTTTTCTCCCAAGCCACAACTTCCTAGCTTCAGTATAGTATGCAGGAATAAAGCTATTTCTTTCAGGTTTTAAAAGGGATGTCTTTGTATATGAATCAAATTAAATAACCACTGGCATCCAAATTTCTCCTAGTAGAGAGTAATGACTGTGAGGAGAAAGCTCATTATTAATCACCAAAAACAGTTTGAAAGAATGGCTATTGGGGAACAACTTCAGAGACCTGAGGCAACTTCAAGTCTGACATTTTTTGGTCTATGGCTATGTCTGCATTGGCAAGTATTGTAGTGCAAGGGAGAGTGTAGAGCAAAACAGCTGGTGATGAGGACTGGATCACAACTCTGTATTTATGTTGGATCTTCTTTTGGCCTATATTTGGACTTTCATCCCCTATTTGGATTCTAGTCAGATCCCAGGGACTGACCATTCATTAGCAGTTGGAGAGCATTAGTTGCGCTCTTGGAGCACATCTTACCATTTATTCTCACCCAAAAGAAATGCAGTTCATGCACTCCATGACTTCATGAAGTGAGTCAAAACACAGTAAAGCAAGTGGACCCATTGACTTCTACAGAGAGGGGCCACTTCTTTCCCCTCCGTAGAGTAGCTCCTACACAGCTCAACCCTTCCCTCAGCTGCAACAACCACAGTAATGAGCAATGATAATAGGAATTGAGTGTGATAGTTCAGTCTGGAAGAGCCTGTGTCATTTCTTCAAGCACTGGCAAGTGTGCAGGGCATTCATTGTCCCCAGCCTTAGGCAGTTGCCTCCTTATCCTATTCTTCGAGCCAAGACTGCTTAACTCAAGATAATACAAGACTTTTATAACTCAGAGTAAATAATTGTCATTCTTAACTCAGTACTGCTGTGGCTGAACTCATAGGAGGTGTAATAATCCATATAATTTATAGCATTCTATATCACTTTATGAGAGTTTTCTTGTCTTCCTTGCAATTATAAAATCAACAGCCTCGCAGTGATTGTTTTCTCAGATCCAAAGGGCAAAAACATCCTTTCATAGCTGAGACAATTCCCTTTCATCTGTTTTCTTAGAGGCTCCAGTCATCATTTTCACTTTTAAGCATCTTCTTATGGTTTTAAATGTTCAAATTTAGCAGTGTTGGTTCCCCAAACTCCACATTTTCTAAACTCTCACAGATCAAATATTGAGTGTCTGGGTTTTGTTTAATATTCATTTGAATCAAAACCTTCATTAAAATATTTGGTCAACATTCCAGTTACCTTTTAAGCTTAAATGTCTGTATACCTCCAAACATTTAGTTTTCTGTGCATGTAAGATTATCACAATAAAAGTTTGCTGACAGCATTTTTTGGTGTGACTGAAGCATAGGTTAGTCCCTTTGAAAGTGCGATTGTATTTAAAGAACAATGTCTCACCAAATGCAGTTCAGAGAAGTTTCCGTAAATATCCTGTTTAGTTACCTAAGTCATTTGTTTGGAGATGGGTCTGTATTTTGCAGTAGAAAAGGAAAGTGAGGTATATATTATGTTGTTACAGGTTTTATAACTATGTAGTTTCTGCAGGAGATCTTCAAGGTTGATCTTGTTTGGTAGCTAGGGAATGGATGCCTTTATCTCTTGAAGTCTCTTACAAACATCTGTTTTATGGTTCTATTGAACAAATAATTTTGCAATGCCAGGTCTGAAGAGGTGGTTTGTAAAGGACTGAAGAGGGAATTTTCTTCAGTCCTTCTTCTGAAATAAGTACCACACTATAAAGTAGTCTCTACTTGTTTCTCTTTCACTGATCTAGGAAACAGAGCAAAGGAAAAAATAAAAGATGTTACTTTTTGTACTTTTCTACCTATAAATGGAATTTTAGAATATGGTGTTTCACTAAAATCTTCTTGTTTGTTTTGAACTTGGCTCCTACTAGCTTCATTTGATGGCGCAGAAGAAAGAAAAACGCAGAATATAGTCATGCCATATATATGGCATATATGCGTTCACATTTCAGGACCTCAGATAGAAAGATTGAGAGCTGAGGGCTGGAAGGGAATCATTCTTGTCTAATATAAACTCTTTGTCCAGGCTTACTGTCCCTTCACTGACTCACTGTGAAAAGGATTTTTTTTTCCCCAAAGATTTATAATTTGTCCAGATGTGGGTGTTCTTTCATTTAGTTTTTTAAGCAAGAATGGCAAAAGGCCTATCCCTGGTACAAAGGATGCACGTGACAAATTCTAAAATACAGCTCCACTGCCAAAGTACTGGTAGGGGGTGTTATTTTTTTAATGTGGAAAAAACCCCTATATTTCTCTAGTCTTGAAAATGTCTGTAATTTAATTGTAAAAAGTAAAAGTATGGAAAACAGCAAATGAAAAATTGGAACCCAAAGTTTTAAAGTTCAGATCACAAGAGTGCTAAAATTATAAGGCAATTGAGAACTGCACCTCAAACAAGGTACTATAATAGCCATAACTATAAACAAGGCTACCAGCCTTGCCTCTTAGTCCACTGTATTGGTTGCTCAAAAAATACCAGGCTGAATCAAAATGACTGTAGAAAATCATTAGCCTTGTTCATATTTGCCAGGCCTATTCTTCATGATTAATCAGCCCAAAACATTATCAGCTAATTGTTTTAAAATTAGTTACTCCACCATTCTCCTTCCAGATACAGAATTGAAGAAATGTTGAACAGTGGTGAACAGCATTAATGCATTTCACAAATGATATATTGCCTGATAAAGTGAATTCTTATGTTTAATTGGTCTCAGCTCCTGCTGAGTGTGCTACAGTTCTTCCCAAGTTCATCAAAATCTCTTTTTGAGTGGGAACATTTTTTTTTCTTGGGGAAGTGTGCTGGAAGGTAAGCAGACAAATGTAAAAGTACAGAATGCGGATGAAGATTGCCTGTGTCCCAGCAAAAGCTGTGGCTGAGTGAATGATTTCCCCTGGGAAATCCCTGGGAGCGAGAGCTCATGGCGCTGGTGTGCAGAATCATTTGCTTTGCTATGCAAGGAGCGCATCGTTTGTTTGTGAACAGGAGCTGGGGGTGGCGTGTTCTGGTTCCCATGCCCTGGAATATGGCACAACCTTGTACAGAGAAGAGGATGTCTCCCAGTCTGTCTCTGCAGAAACGGAGAAATAAATATCCAATCTTTAACTATATTAAATCTAAACTGTAGAAATGCATAGAAGCAGACTATGATGCTTCTCATATCTACTTGTCCATAATGATTCCCACAACAGTCCAACCATTTTCTTCATTAATGAAGTAGTTTGAGTTTTGTGCCCGTAGGCAGGAAAAAGTAGGACTGGAAATAAAGAAGACAGGGAGGAAGAAAGCAGTACGGGAGGTAAAACAGAGGTAAGAAGTGACAGTACAAAGAGAGAAGAAGAGGAATGATGGAAGGCAAGGAAAAAGAGACAAGGAATATAATGAAATAATACTGAAAATACATTTTAATTAATGTATATATTTTTGTATAAACATTTATAAATGTCAAAATATTTTTTTCTCTCTGGAACAGCACACTGAGTATTAAGTAAAGGAAATAAGTGGCAAGATCCAACATAAGAGAAAATAACTTTGGTAAGAATAGAAATTGAGGGAATTTGTAAACTATATTACAAATAAAATGTTTAAAAATGTGAAAGTTGAGTGCATAATGTAACATTTAATTAAGGAACCTGAACCACCCGTGTGGTGTTTTGGTGGTTTTCAGAGACCTCAAAACAGTTTTGAATTTTGTGAGGCAAGATTTTGGGGAGTGCTCATCTGGGTGGAGCAAGTGATAGAGTTGGAGAAAGCAAATAAGCTCTTGGACATATAAACACATACAGGTGTAAGTGTTTTCACTTTTTCTTCTAAAAAATATCAGTAACTAATTTCAGTCAAATGAAACTTGAAAAGAAGCAAAAAAGGAAAAGTTTAAGTTCTTATTTGTGTTTGTACTTGAATTGATTTCATGGGTAACACTGAAGGCTCCTTCACAGAGCCAGAAAGGGCAACAAAATGCTGGGGCTGCCTAATCCTTGCCAGAGTATACAGCCTGCCTGCCCTCAGCCAGCTTTAGTGAGAGCTTCAGTAGCCTCAGCCTCTTCTCAAGTACCTCAGTACCTCTTCTCAGGTACCACCAGAGCGGCTGGGAGCCAGGGGCGTCATGGACATGTGTTTTTGTGCAAGTCACAATAGCACCAGAGAGCCTGGAAGTCCAGAGGTTTGGCAGTTCAATGGGGACAAACCAATGGAAGTGTCAAGGCACCCATTAAAGAAAGGATCTGGGTTTTGCTCTAACAAGTGCTTGAACAGGAGCATCAGCAGTGAAATCAGTCTAGGTGGATTTCCTTTGCTGTTCCTGGCATTTTCATTGCAGGTCCAGCCTTCCCAGGCTGAAAGCTTTTGCTTCTGTTTTTGTCATGTGCTGCATTTGCATCAAATGCAAAATTTCTCTAGTTCATAGTTGCAAGGCAATTGCCATGCTATTGCACATTTACTTGCTCTTCTTTCAAAAGGTTCTGCATACATGAAGCCTCTGCTTTTTGCCCACTTCTCCCTCAGTTTGTGAACTTAGCCAACAGAAACAATAGGATTACATTTTCTTTTTTTTTGTTACAGAGGCAGAAAATAGTGCTGTCCAAGGGGCTACTCTGTCCTAACATATTTTCCTGACTTTGCCTCTAAGGATCTCCTAGCTTCTTGCAGCTGCTTCTTGCAGCTTCATTTGAGTCTACTTTAAATACTTAGACCAGCTTCGGATGGAAACAGCAGGTTTTTTACTGGCAGTGCAGAGGCAAATCATTCAATCACAGAAGTGAAAACCCCATCTCAAAACAAAGACTTTAAAGTCAGACCGATAATGTGGACTGAAATTAATCTCTTTTTCAGGCTCTCTGTTAGGTCTGTTCCTCACTGCATTAGCAGGAGTCCCGTTCAGCAGCGCTGCCATTCCCACCCAGAGCTGCGGCACCAGCCCGGGGAGCAGCTCCTCCCGCATGAAGGGCTCTCACCTTTGCCGATGCTTTCAAGCCACAGACTTTCTGTGCTGTTTTCTCCTTCTTTCTGTTGTCTTGTGTTGCACCTCACTGCTTTGTCAGTCACCCCCACATCCCCCTTCCTTCATTTATCCAGGATGTTTTGATTTATAACTATCGTTTGAGGACTCTGCTTTTAACCCTGCTCCCTTTTGTGCAGTTGGGCTCCCAGAAACATAACACAGAGGAACAAGTACAATACCTCCTTTTGAGATCTCCAAATTGCCACTTTTCTTTTATTCCTTAATTTGTCCTTCCTGTGCAGCTTGAGCAGAAAGTCTGCCATCTATTTTATTTCTAAGACTGCCAGTATATTTTATAAACCACACGTCATGAGAAGGATACAATGTACATGCCTCATATCAATCCACACCCGTTGGATCACTGTCAGGTCTTCTGGGAGACTTATATATTGCCGGATAATAATATAAATTATAGCCTTCTGGTGTAACGTACTTTTTCTAAATAATCTCTTCTGCCCTCTGCCCTCCTTTGTATTTTCCATCAGTTTTAAGGCTGACTGTTACACAAACCAAAAAAGAAAAAAATATTTTTGTTTACCATATCTAAGAAGTCTTACATTCAACCACTAGATTTTTTTTTTTTTTTTTTGAGTGGGGCATAAGCATCAGCTTTCATTAATGAAACAAATGAAAATTTTCAACTAAGGAATTTCCACAGTGATGTTTTCCAGAAGCTGGAGACTACACTGTGTCAAGGGCCATTTGATGCGTGCAACATTTTTTGTGCCTTTCTGTGACGGGTGTGCTCAGCCAGGCTGGCAGTGGTTTGGTGCAGGCTCCGGAAGAGGTGAAGGCCTGAGCCACAGCCAGGCCGTGAACTCCCTTAGTTTCAATCTGATCTCCAAAAACCCACAAAGGAGCAGAGTGACACAGTGCGCATCGATGTGTATGAGCCTGGAACACCAATCATGCGATTAATGCATGAATAGCGGGTGGCTTTTCCAAGACTCATTTACTAAGGAACAAAGAAAGTTGTGAGTACAAGGAGTCTCATGCATACCTTCTCCATCGCATGTAATCTGACTACGAGCCAACCACTTTTTCCCATAAATATGACAGCCGAAGTGAGCCTTCTTTGAGCTCTCCCTGCTGGGCAGCGTGGCTGCAGTGGTGATCTCCCCTTGAGCTGGGAAGCCTCTCAAGGCTGCTCCTCGAGGCAGAGAGGCCTTTTACCAATGGCAGATCCTTGCTAAGTGACCGATATCACACATAACCTTGTAGTATGGTAACTTTGAATTTGTCTTGGTATGCTGAATTGATGCTAATGAAACATTACATAAATTTTGCATATATAATCCCTTAGACATAAACCATTGACCAAGTCTGAGACTAGGTTTGGACATAGCCACACCTGGACTCCTTTCTGAGGAGGAGTTTAGAAAGCAAGGAGGTCTACTCTGAACCTCATGATTCAACGGGAGGGTCCTCCTTACCCTTTTGCATCCTTGGTCTCTCTTTGAATCATGCTAACTCGAGTGTAACTCAGTTTTCCTTTGTATGTTTCTTGCATGCAGTAATTAATAAGGTGAACCTTGCCATCAAACTTATTGAGCCTTGGTAAACCACTGTTAAACTTTGTTAAATTAATCAAATTCATTGAACCCTGTCAAATTATTTTTCTACCTCAATAAAACATATTGCTGCTTCTCTCTTTTGAGCGAGGTGCATTCTACTCATTCCGCGACAATTTCCCAGGAGAATTGACAACTAGCATCTGTTACAGATATGATGCTCTTAAAGGTAGCCTGAAACTGGTGCTTTGCAATCTTCCCCCACTCCAATAATATTCAATCTTTTTAATGAACTCCCAGTTAATTGGCTGAACCTTCAGCTGCAATAGCATTTGTATAATATACCATTACTTTATACCAAATGAAAAATTAGCTTTTTGGCTTATTGACATTTCATCATCAAATTCAAAATTTCCTTGAATCACTGTTTATGAGACTTCATTTGAATTTCATGGTAAACAAGCCACTTACAGTGACTGTGATCAGAAATAGCGAGAGCATTGTGTTACTCACCAGGGCTCATGTTACCCTGGATGTTTAAGTATTGGTTGCTCCACAACTAATGTTGATTTGGCTTTGGTATTAACGATCCCCCATCAGCTCCATTTGACTACGTAGTTACTTAGCTTCTGTGATAGGGATTATGAGGCTGGTCAGCTTCCACATCATACAAACCTCCCGTTCCTGGATTATTATGGATTTATTTCTATGCTGGGATGGTGCCCAGGTATGTGTTATCCCATTCTCTCTTCCTAATCCCTTATTTCCATGAGAGGAAAACATGGGGAAACAGACCATAAAAGAGTTGTTCAATGGTCAGGACAGATAACTGAGCTAGATTTGAATGGCACCAGCACTCTAGGACTGTGACACTTTACAGCTCCCTGCAGTTTAGACACTGCTGTTTTGCACAAGAAGACAAACGATGCTTACTACTACACCTGCTTTCTCTTTGCTCAGTGAGCACTTGCAGCCCAACAAGGTCTGAGAGAATTTTCTTCTCGCATTGAAATTATAGTTGCAAAGGAAGACTCAAACTTTCTGCAGGCAATTTGCATTTCCTCAGGCATCATGAAGCACAGTAATAGCTCTTTTTTTCTTTTTTTTTTTTTTAGAGTCTCTCTGGCAAATTTCTTAGGTACTCAACTTACTAAGTAAATGCAACATCCTCAGAAGGAATAGATTTTCTATGTTACTTCTGTAACACTGTGTCTGTTACCTGACTGTCTGATGCCTCATTTTCGAACATTTTATAATTTGTTTGACTAATATAGAGGGGCAAATTTTTAAAACTAAGCTTTTAAACCATGTTGTCCTCTCTAGACAACAAACACATTTTTTTCCTCCCCAAAACTTTAATTCCAGAGTTCTCCAGGATAAATAATGCAAGGAAGTCTTGCCAGCAAAAAAATAATGTTCGCTTAGTGTGGAACAATAAGACACTTGCTGCAGCCTGAAAAGAAGTGAGACACATTTGCCTTCTCACATTCACAGTGCAAAGGGATGTTCAGAGAGGAAACCCCTCTGAGAGTGGTAAAATTCTGCGCTTGTAGTGGTGTTCTTCTCTGCCTCTTGTAAACAGAGCTAAACCAAAAGATCCACCTGGCTTCCTAGAAATTCATTCATTGTTGAATGAATCTGTGAAATCCCTATTCACAGGCTTCAAGTTCTTCTAAACCTAATTCTATTACTTATCAGCCCGTGATATGTCATGGTGCGGTAAGGATTTGGCAGGAGATGAAATAAAAACTTAGTCCACTGACATGCTTAATATTCCTTCTAAATAAGGCAAATAATTCTTCAGTCTTCATTTGAATCTTTGATCTTTTTAGAACAACTGAGTTGAAGAACATTGGGGTCTTGCTGAATTTGAGCTATAACAACATTTCCTGAAAAAATCCTGTATAAGTCTTGCATAGTCCTATGCAATTTTCTCTTTTCTCTGCCTCTGAGAAAAAAAAAACAAACCACAAAAAACCTCACCACCATTAAAATCAAATTATATTCAAACATCCAAATTCCTGCGGACAGATTCTCTCTGCTCTATAAGTATCCAGTCACCATTGCTTTTTCCCTAGAAAGAGCTAGGTCAATGTATTTTGATTCCATTTTTCTTTCATTAACAGGTACCCCTTTGTCTCCTCCATTTCAAATTTTAGGGATAATTTGATAATAGATTCTGTTCCTGGTACCCTGCTTATTTTGATAAAAACTCAGAAAAGTCACAAGGGCTTTTTATACTAAGCTCTAGGGCTCAATAGTGCACTTTTCATTTTTCTGACTTGGGTCTGGAAACAATTGCTCACTAGTACATTCCTCTTCAGCAGAAGTTTTTCCTCATTTTTACGTGTCCTAATAATATGAATAACAAGGGACACATGAACATTCAAGTGGGTTCCAAGCAATGATATTTTCATCTGATTAAATGCATATTTAAGCACCAACTTACAGCTGTTCCATATGTAATTAAACTTTCTTCTATCAGATGTTCCAATATTAAGGCTCAGGTTCATTAGGCAAAGCAGTAAAATGTATTATAGCACTTTAAAACAGCAGTGAACGCTGAAATCTTATGGCTATCCACACTACCCAAACAAAATAGAGCCCCTTCTGTCCAGACATTCAGATGGTAGATTTACAGAGCACCCAGCCAGGCAATTATCTGTGCTAATGCACATGAATCTGCATGAAGGTCTGCAGATCATCAACAGAAATACTTTAGGCTGAAATGAATATGTACAGGCAGCTCGGCATAGGAGGATCCTGGAGACATGCACTAGCGAGACAGCCTGTGGAGTGTTGGAGTCCTGTTCATTCATACTGAACTATAATTTCTGGGCCAGATAGTAGCTGCTTACCAAATTGCTACCACACCACAGCACCAACAGTTGCTTTACCACTGCTAAATCCCAGGACACTAGTAACACATGAGGGCTTCTTTCAGAGAGTAATAAAAACCTGCGTCTAGACAAGCGAGGCCTTCAGCATCTGGATGTGCAGGCAGCAGAGCAAGCCCCTTTACACATCTTCATGTTGATGGATTTCTGGAGTCACTGACAGTCGTCTGACATTTGTGTGATGAAATAGCCCCATGCCAAGGTGCAAGTTGCTGACTGACAGTTGTCACAGCTTGTGTCCACTCTCCCATGTCTGTGCATAGCCCCTGCTGTCTCCTCATCAGTATCATCAGCTGCCTTTTGAGAACATGGCTTATGCAGCATTTCTTATATCGTTTCTAAATCAGCTATGTTTCATCCACAGCTAAAGAAAGGAGCATGCAGAGGCCAAAGTATCCTAGTTTATGGACTTAATTTACCTCTCTTCAGAGGGTTGGCAAAGACAGACAAATTGGCATCCCCACCCACACCCCCCAAACACCCTAGTTTATCAGACCACATATTCTTTCATATTTAAATGCCATAAAGGCAATATATATGGTCAATATTTAGTTGAAGGAAGTTCTTCCAGTGCAGCACAACTATCTTTAGAGCAGTATTCAGTTCAGTCTGCAATAAAACCATATGTTTTAAGTAGCAGAGAAACCTACAATACTCTGGAGAAGACCTGAAAAAATAATGGTGACATTTCCTAAATGTTCTGCTCAATATCTTTATATTACTCGTCACAGAGCCACTATTGTGATATGAAAAAAATCCTGAACTGACTATAATGCTGTCACTAAGCATTAAGCAAAAACATCCTAAATTGTAGTAAACCCAAGATGTAAAGAATGTAGAGGTCCCTTAACATGTCCTGTTACTCCCATCTTCCATAAGTTTATTACAGAATGAAAATGATTGCTTAGTCATTGTCACATGACTCCTGCGGCTGAAGTCCCGAGAGTAGCGTGGATTTTTGATAAAACTGGGAAAACTGTCAGTATGTTGGGCAAAAGAATCAGACTCTGATGTGAAGGTGGTAGGGACCATTATGTCTCCCATGGCTGATTGCTCAAGGGAAAGAGCCACATATTTTGCTACAAGAAAGGAAATCTGAGATTCTTCTTCACCAAGCCCCAGATTTCTACTGACAGGGACCTGTGCTAACCCTTCCCAGCACCACTGCAGGTCACTGAGCACTGTCAACCTACCTGAATTCAGCCGTCAGACAGGTTTCCTCTTATTCAGCTTTTACATTTCCTTCTTGCAGCTTCTGTCATCCATACAATAATAATATAAACCTGCACTGCTCTTATCAGAGTTTCTGTTTCCTCTTCTGTTAAATAAGAAATGAAGGTCGGACCTATATGACTCCAACAGAGTTATTAAAACCAAGACTAGAGAGGGGAGAAAAATCAATCTTCAAAAGAAGTTTTTGGGGAGAAGGAGAAAGGATGAGTGCTGATAACAGACTTGAGGAGTTAGTACATAGCTGTAAGCTGTTTGTAGATGCTTTTGAAGCACATCTGGAGCCATTCTTTAGCAGGAAGCATATACATGGCAATGATAATAGCCCACACTAGCCCCATCAACCAGCCTGGCTAACATCTGGTGCCCGAAGGAGAGATGATTAATTTGGTTTGCTCTTCAGAGGTGCAGGGGTCTCTCCTGTGGTAGCTGCTTCTAGGCAAAGCACAGAGGACAACTGCTAGTTTCATAACTGTAGTAAAATATTCCCAAGTTTTCTGCCAACAGGTAAATCCAAAAGTACATTCAGTCTGGAACACAATACAGATTTTCCCCGCAGACGTAATAGTTATATTTGTAACATTCAGTTATATTTATAACATTTTAAACATGCTCTGATTGCTTGGTATTTGCAAAAATATGGAATTAAATTCTTCATTAAGCTGTGTGTTCAAAAAAGTGAAAATTTAAACATCACCTGTACTTTTGCTGCTTGACTTAAATACAAGAAGTCAATTTGAATGTTTCTAACCTTACATTTTCCTGGTGTTATATCCCATGAACTTTTTCTGTGCTTGGTCACTGATGTTAGGTCATTTTTATGGTACTTGATTTTCTCTAACAGCATAGAATTGTGTCAACTTTCTCTGCAAACTTATAAAGAAAAGAGACAAAAGTAAATATTTTTATATTTAAATGATGTTTTATGTACACCTTTCTATTTTATAGCTCAGACTAATAATTGCTTAACTGGGTCTTGGAAACATATATAAAGACATTTATTACTAATTTTTAATAAAATCGTTGCAATGTCTGAAACTTCTGTCCACAGAGACAATGATAATATTATCTGTCTCCTTGTTTGTGAGAGACAATAAAAAGATAATTTAATTGAAGTTGGACCACAGATTTATACAGCAGAAGTAATTTCAAAAGAAATTAGACCTAGCAGGAACTTTTCAGGGGAAAACATTTATGTAATCAGAAAATATTACTTTATGAAAACCAGGACTTGTAATGAGAAAAAAAAATTCAGCATGCTTTTCAATATTTTTAGAAGACTTCATCTTCCTAATATGTCTTGTATTTCAAGACAAGGTATTTTATTTAAATGTAAACTATATAATTTATAAATAAATTATACTTTATTTATTTTTAATTGTAATGGAAATCTTTAAAAGCAAAAATTGAAACAATGTTTTGAAATTGCCTGAAAAACATAATTCCTCTTCCATTTAATTTGGTTTTGACTTAGAATCATTTTTATGGTAAATAGATAAAAGATAAAAGTTATATCCAATGAATTAGCATAAGCATTTAGAGAACAATTTCCAAAGAATAATGAATCTAATGCTATATTAAAAATGATGATTACATAGGAAATTGGAGTGAAATACTAACTGCTTTTTTCTTTGGAAGTAAAAGTGTATTTTTATGATAGCCATTTCTTATTCTCAAAGGAAGATGTCTGTGTGAAGTATAAAATAAAAATGTCCATTTAAAAGTAGTTGTTCTTTGGTGAGAGTCCAAGGCAACTGCAAATAAAAGATCTACTGGGTCAAGATGAAATTGAAGAAAATGAAGGTATGCCCTATATAATCTTTTTATAATCTTCAGTAAACATCATAAAGTCAGCCCAGCCCAGTAATTTACTTGCTCCTTAGCATCTCTGATGTGAATTTCCTTCTGATGCAAGTTTCTGGGCAGCAAGGACCAAAGTGCAGCTGCATGGTTCTGTGGAGCTGAAGAAACTCTTCCTTTCCCAATAAATTGTTTAAATCATAATGATTTGTACACCTAATCCTAGGGAGAAAATAAAACAGGCTTCTCTCTAATGTCTTTGGTAGGTGGGTGTGGAAGGCCTGCCTGTTTATTGTGTTATCTGAAGCTCTAGCTGAATGGGGTAAAAGATATTACTGAAACATTTCTCAAAGGGTTTCCAAAATGGTTTAGTATTGTGTTAGATCCTTTTCCATTTGCTGTCAGTCTAAGAGGCAGCAGAAAACAAGGCAGTATTTGCCTTTACAAAAGGCCTCACTTAAGTGTCTAGACATGAACTCTTCCTTATCTTGAAGAAAGTTGAATATTCACCAGCACAGTCTTTGATCCACCGTATTGTGTTTGATCCTCTTCTTACAGGATCCTGTTCGTCAGAGAAAACCTTGAAAGAAATCAATTGAGAACGGTTAGGAGAGGAAGGCCTTCAGTTTGCAGTTGGGCAAACAAAAAAAAAGCTCTTCCATGGTATCATGAATGTATGTCTGTATGTCTATGGCTCTGTGTGTGTATGTGTATATGTACACACACAGAGAACAGACACCTTTAAAATCTGCCCATACACTTTCCTCCAACTCAATGCCTGTAAAAAAACATACACCATACTGCACTTTTAAGAATAATACGTGTACACTGCAGCTTTTCAGAAAATGAAGTACAAGCAAATAGATTGCAGAATGGGACTTGGAAATGTTCTCTTCATTTCCAAGTGTATAGTATGCAACTAGGCAAACTATGTTAAAAGCTTACTGGTGCACACTGCAGTTTACTTCCAGATAATCTTCCCCTGTGTCTAGTCCTCCATTTGTATCTGTATTATATCCCAAGTCTAAATGCCTCTCTCTTATCTGAAGATTCTTCCTGTATTTTGCAAGGAAACGACTTCCAGCAATTAGCTCCATCAGTAGGTTTGCTCTCTGGCATAGATATCCACGGGGCTTCACTTCTAAAAATTCTAAGCTCCTGGTCTTTACCAGCTCTGGACCAGAAGCAATCATCTGTTTGTTGTACAGAAGGGAAATGCAAGGCTTTTAGCATCTTAGCTACATTTTTCTTAAAAAAAGAAGAAAAATAATACTATTAGTATAATCCATGTCCTACCATCTCAACTGGCATCCACTGAATTAAAATGCTTGCTCTGGCTGGTTTTATCCTAGTCAATTTTTTTTCTCATTTACCGTGTCCTTGAGTTACTCTCATGTCTATGACATATTGGGTTAAATAAAGTGCTCTGTGCAAAAATAATTAGATTTCCATGCAGCAAGTGCTGCTGTCATTTGCAGTGCATAATAAAGAATAAAATGGGCAGAAATTTTGTATTGAAGAGGAATCTAGTTTTACCACAGTAAATTCATTTTTCATGTTTCATTGATTATTCAAGAATAAAAGAGATGAAAAAATGGAATCATACAACTGCGACACTTACAATAATGAACACAACTGAAAAACCCCTCCCCTTTCCCATTCATATACAGTAAAGGAAAACAATGAGGCTCAGCTCTTGATTGAACTCTTGGAAATATCACATTCATAAGAATTATTGAAGTTGATTTTCATGATCACATTGGATTCACTCTGAATGTATAAATGGTCTGCCTCATGAATATAGAGCAACTCCTGTCTTCATCACACATATCACTTCTCTTAATTCAAAAGCTGTCACTGCACAAGAACTCACTGTGATTTTTGCATTTTTTCTCCTTTACAATACAAGCTGAAAGCCTTTCCTAAAGTAATTTCTAGCTGAATGCTAGATGAGTAATTATCAAACTAAGAATGTTGACAGTATTGATATGTAGCCAAGGGGAGTCCTTACCTGATGAGGGAAAACAGCATATGATAGTAGCTGTCACCTTTCTTGTAGATAAACATGTTTCAGCAATAAATAATATTTAGAGTTCTAAAAATGCTTTTGGCAGCTTTCCTCATCAGAGATTATTAAACAAATCAAGATGCTATTGGAGAAAGGGAACATCATTTTTGTAGATTCATAATTCATGAAAGGATGAGAAAGGAAGAGCAAAAGATCAATTTTATCAATAAAGAGAGGTTGCTAGAAGGATTTCAGAGAGATCTATGTATACATAACTAATCTAAAAGGATGTAGCTAGGAGAGGGCAAATTTTACTGTTAGTAGTTAAAAATATTACAACTAAATCTGTCTTTGAAGGAATGAAGACCATGCTGAGTGAGCAGAAAATAAAATGATAGAAACTCTGTGTAGTCCAACTAGGAAATTCTGTGATGGGAAATAACAGTCCTAACTAAACATAAACAATAATGACACTAAAACAACTGTTCTACCAAGGAAGGAACTATCAGGGCAGATAGTCTGTGAGAATGTCAAGAGAGCCCTCAGTTATTGCTAAAAAACCCCAGCAACTAGAGTAATATGAATGATTAGAAAGGGACTAGAGAGCAAACTCAAAACATCATTGTGCCATTTTAAGTGCCTATGGTTCAACTGAATATTCTTTATATTCCCTAACTGAGTAAGGCTATGGCAAAGTAGGAAAGCCACATAGAAAGACAGCAAGAAAATGACTTCTAAACTTCTAAGGAGACTATTTCTATTAAGAACTCTTCAATCTGGTAAAAAACCTCACAATTCAAGCTAGAAATGACAGGAGTCTTTAAAGCAAGAGATGACACTGAGGGGGTGATGGGAATGCTTCTGCACTGTTTCTCAAAATACAAGAAGTGAGGGGTACCACAGCAGGCTTACAGGGCAGGGCAGGAAATACCATTACATATAGCCTACATATCTCTTGATGAACTTCTTGCTTTAGGATATTCTGGTAGACCAATAATGCATAAAGAGATCCAAAGAAAACTGAGGCCATTTCATGGAGCATATGTCTAAACTGTCTATACTTCAATGCAGTGGTCTGGATACAGCTTCCACAGCAGAAAGCACTGCTCTATACTGGTCTTCAATCTTATACTTTCTACAGGCATCCACCTTGCTGTTGCCAAGGACAGGATACAGCCTGTGACTGACTTCTTATTTGAGGCAGTGGCTTTTCTACCTCTGTATGCTATGATCAGAGGCAGCATAGAATTCTAATCATGTTTTAAATTTATAGTATGGTAGTTCACTATTGCTTTGCTGGTCTGTAAGATTAATTCTAGTTTAGGGCATAGAGTATTAGGTGTGAAAGGACAAATCATAGCCTGATACAGCTGCCCATTAGTGTCAGCAAGAGCAGAGTATGAAGTATTTGTGCTTTCAAAGATTTTAATAGGAAAGGTATACATTGATTGAGGCTTTTAGAAAATTCTTTTTTCTTTCACCCTTCTGTCCTCACTCTGACATCTCTGAATTTATAAAAATACATTTTTTTTTATTGGAGTCATAGCATCTGCCAAGAGCTCCTTTCTCTGGCAGTAGTAAACAGCTGACAGGTAAGCTCAGAAGTGATGGATTAGAGAAATAAGAGTAAAAGACATTCCCAGTATCAAAACTATTAATGAGAAAACATATATTGCTAACAGTAAAACACTTCAGTAAAACCAGACGCGTTTTAACTTGGAACCACCTTATGCCTCAAAGTACATCCAAGTAAGCATATTTGGATGAAAGGGATATTGAACATGCTCTGCTGTTGTTTGCTTTAAGGAGTCCGTGGGAGTGGCTTATGGTAAGCAGGAAGATTGTTCCAAATACCAGCTGAGGACAATGTAAATCTGGACTTTTGGAAGACAGCATATGAAAAGGGTGAATGGCACTCAAAGTGGTCTTCAGGGATGTTTTTAGACAAAACATACATAGTTTCCTGCAAGATAAATAATTCTTTCCAAAATTCTTTCAAAACTAGTAAAAAGTCTAAAACAAATGCTGAAGTTTTAGACTGACAAAGCTTTAGATGCGAGTGGCACATCCCCTTTCTTCATAATTTAAGAGGGGATAATAATAGAGAAGAATGTGCAAATCTTTCAAAGAGCCTTTGTAACCTCTTAGGCTACATGTAGCAGCCTGTGTCATCTTAGGATATTGGTATTGCAGAACAAAGCACATGACAGTTTAGTGCCAGTTATTTTCTTATGTGAGCAACTGTCTCAGGGCTGCATTTCTCTTCCACACCCTGCCTCAAGTTCAATGCAGGCCCGCAACAGTAATCTACTCTTCCTATGTGCACATCATGGAATTACTGAATGCATATATTTCTGCTGAACAGTTGTCTTTATTTCATTATAACTTAATTTTATGTTCCATTACCCAACAAAACTGAGCTGTGATATTATAGGATGTATCTTAACCATTAATTTTTGATAGCTAAAAAGTCTCAGAACTAGAAATGAAAGGCTCACTCTCCATCAATTAGCACATCAGTTAACACTTAGGAAATTATTTAAGATTGCAACTCCATTCTCTGACCTGCACTGTCCTTACCTTAGCAAAGACTTCTCTCCAATGTCATGTACTTTGGACAAGTGCTTGCAGGAACTGCCAGGATAGCTACCCGGAGAGTTGTACAGAAAATACAATAAAAATCTATATTGCAATGTGACTCGGAGATTTGGGCTCACTAACTAGGATTTGGGCTCACAACTCAGGGTTGGCTGATGAGAATGGGAACTTTTACTGACTTACTGTTTGTTAGAACAAGTATGATAATAGGCAATGGAACAAGTAATCTAGGGAAGGTGTTAAGAAGCCAGAAAAAAATAGACTTTAAAATATCCTGTCAATAGTAGTTTAAAAAATAGTGGAATTAGTTTTCCCATAATACTGGGAACGAATTTGAACTGGACCATTGAAAGTCAGTCTGCTCTGTGTTTAGGACTCAATCAGTTTGCTAAATCACATTTTAGAGACAACTCTTCATATGTCATTCAGTTGTCACTAATAATTTTGGCCAGCATGAAACATTTTGATCATATTGTAGGAGGGAGATTGAAAACTAATTGAAGTGGAAAAACATATTCCTTCCACTGGGGAAATAAGGGAGGAAAGAAATATTAGTTTTTGTGCTGTCATTCTCTGAGCCTCCAATTTTAATAAAACAGATGCTTTATAAACAATCAGATTTGCAATGTAGCTTAGACTTTTACTGTCTTCTCAAAAAAATTAAGGTTAACAGCAATGTTAAATTAGCCACATCCTGAATCCTTAACATAAACCAGAAATATATTATGGAAACGAGTAAAGTAGAAATCAAATAAATTACAGAAGTACAAACTGATACTTAACATGTAGAAAAACTAATTTCTGAGAAGCAGTTCTTAACATCCTATGAAAATCACTCTTCATGCCTAATACCGACAGAGATTCAGATTTATATATGCACGGGGTAACAGCCTGTAATTTTCTCTTAGATGTCTGGGGGCTTCTGTGTCATTCCAGAAGTGCACGGGACTTCTGCTGAATGAAGGGTCAAGGTTTGAGCCCAATGTGCTGCACACATGCTTTGAAGTGTGCCATACTAGCAGGCAGATGCCACTGGTTCCCAGGGGAGCTGGGACTGGCCTTGGGGGCAGAAGCAACTAAAAGCTCATACAGAAGTGCTGCCACAGGAGAAAAAGTCTTTCAGGTTTTAGACAACATTGAGAGAAAGTTCGGGCTGAAGTGCATTGCTGCATAACTTAACAGGAATCAGAAGTTGGGGTAGGATAAAATTGGTCTACTGTGTGAAGTCTTGAACCCCACCAAAATCACTGCATTTTGTTATTGATGTGAGCATGTATTACACTCAAAATCTTGTTTGTGGGCAAAGTGGAAATACACATTACATATATACATAAAGCCAAGAATTTACTTAGTACAGTGGAAATCTTCAGAATCTAGTAATTATTGGTCCAGATCTGAATGCTACAGAAAAAGAAGTAATAATAATATTACAGTTAGAATTTTTATACACACACTTCTTAACTTCCACCCTTTTCCTGGTGTTTATGCTTGCCCTTCTGCTCGTCTGGGTCCTAACATTTGTGGTTTCAGTCTGGTGACAGTGGTGGGGTGTCATGGCGAGTTGCCAGCACCTGGAATCTTTTTCTGGGAGGAATGTAATGTTAATTTTGATAGTTGCTTTTTCCTCACTGTAGGATACTCTTGGAGTAATTTCTATGTTTTTGCTATCAGACTTTTAAGCCTTTTTTCTTTCTTGTTTGATCTACAGCTCTACATTACGCCTGAATTGTCTATATAGGATGCCTTTTATGTATGCTAGACACTGTTTCTTTGTTCTCTTTGTGACATTTAAAACCAGTCCAGTTCTGCAGTTTTTTTAACTGACTATAGGTGAGCTGTTTATAGCTATGGGATTTCCAGCACCAAGCGTGTGTGCTCCATCTTTTATCACCCCCTGGCTGCCCTCCTCTGTGCCGCAACCTGTGACTTCACTACTCAACAACCCTGCTGTTGTACCAGGCCTGTATTTCTCTTCACTACAGCATTGTGTCAGCATCATAAATATCTCATTCTACGTAGAAAAATTGCTAGTTGCTACTATCTACGTAAAATTATGGTTGTTCCACACAAAGATGACAAAAATAAAATAAATTAGCCATGAACATCAGGTCAGTTACAGAAATTATTGTCACAGCTAAAACAAGTAAGACAAAGCCACAATAGGTCAAGAAAAGTTTGGACTGAGCATGCCTGTTAAGCCTCAGTCCTGAGACTTTGCAAATTCATTACAAAGCTTGTGGCCCGTTACTAGCAATGACAATATTGTATTATAGGGCTGCATAGTTGCACAGGGCTGAGATACAGCCCACTTCATATAAATTATGTTCTGAGCAGAGTGAGATTTTTATTTGTGTGCAATTTTATTGGGCACTGGCATTTGTTATGGTTTTCATTTCATGGTTTAATTAGCTATAGAAACTACTGCATAGAAAAGAGGTTTTGCATACAAATTAAATGGCTCTTTGGGAACTGTAATAGCCCTGCAAGGTGCAAAAGGTAGCAGACTTTGTGCAGTTTTAGTGCAGAAGGGAGAAAGAAATGCAAGGGTCTCTTTCAATGCCATCACTTGCAGATGATCAGTGAGTGAGCCTAAAACATCTGACCTGGTGGTTATTCTGCACTGGTGTGCCTTGATGATGAAGCATTTCTCCCAAACGTGCAGCACCAGTTAGCACTGCACTAGCACATCAGGTCTCGGAGCAGGAGTTGTCCATCTCAGTATGAAATCAGCCAAATTCATTTACTCTGTCAGGGCTCAGACCATTTCTTGCTCAAGTTAACAGAAAGCCTTTTATTAACTTCAGTTGCATCTGGATAGTTCCCATGCTGACACTTGGAGAGATTTGGCAGTAATATTTACTAATCTATTTTGCACTAGCACAATGAAAAATAATCCACAGCTATTTGTTCTCCACAGTCGTAAAACTAAATCACATAACAAGTAGATCTTAAAGGATTTCCAGTAGTAACTGATGTGTGGAACAAGCCTGAAAATGTTTTTAAACCTTGAAAGTAAGGTTTAAAGACTGAAAGAAGACTTATAAGGCTATAAGATCTTAAGATGTTAGTATAGAATTAGGAAAATAATATTTTTATATTAATAAACAATAAAGAATTATAAAGAAATAATAAAGGACCACACCACCTTTATTGCTTTAAATCTTCATTGCTCAGTTAACACTAAGGAAGTAACATATCTCAAGAGATGCTCTAAAAGTGTAAGTGCCAAAGAAATATCATGCATAAATATTCTATATTAGTCCTTGATTCTTTCTGTTTTTTTCTGGGGATTCTGAAAATCCATTTCTATCATAGTGATTTTTCAAAGGCTTATTTTGATTTCATACAAGGAACTTTTCATCTTGACTAACTACTCTTTGTTCAATGGACCAGAATTCCTATGCAACTGTAAATCATATTTAAAATGTGTTGCTGTAAACCAAAGCAGTCCAACTGAGTGTTCCTGTTCTCTTCTTACTCCTTCAGGTGTGCAGCAAATTAAAAGTAATCTTTAATTTTTTTTCATTGCTTCATTGGCATTGAGATGATGATATTATGTGAGTTGTTTCCCAGCATGTTCTCTATTCCCTGGTGGATGAAAGTTTGGTGAGGTGAGTAGGAACACAAACCTCATTCCTGCTATCTGAGTAACACTGACACAAGTGATAAATGTAGCTTACAGGATTAATATTACTGAAGTACAAAAATTTCCAAGCAGAACTACACCTACACATAAGAATGTGCCATCTTTACATTGGCTTCTGCCAGAAGAAATATGTGATTGAAGCCCTGGAGTTTAAAGATTTGCCTTGAGGTGGGAGCAGAAAAGAATTGGAGTTTCTCAGCTGCTGGGGTATGTGGTTGCCCTGCCTTTCTCAGATATCACCTAGAAATCTTTGAATTGCAGAAATTCCCAAGACATGTTACCAGGTTTCCCGGCTGCTGTAGTTCTTTTAAACCTTATTAAGAAAAGGGTTGAGGTACTTTCAGAGAACGACCTGAGTAATTTTTTTTTTTTTTCTCTTGAAGTTATCTTTGCAATGCAGATAGAACCAAGTGGCTAGGACGGTGAAGACAAGTGAGCACTGGGAGACTGAAGACACAGAAGGGGTCAGCACAGCAGACAGTCAATCTCTGAACAGCTACACACACCAGCATAGTTCGGGCTTAGGGTACACACTGCCTACTTCTGGCAGAAAAGCAAATGACGTTGGCCAGAAGTGAGATGACTATTTGTTTTGAGGAAGAATACTGATACTCGGTTCTGAAAGAGAGATTGAGAAGTAACTGTCCTGTCAGCAATGGTATGAAACTAAAAGCCTGTTAAGAGAATCTTCCACCTCAGCATTTATCATAAACTAAGGAAAGCGTGGCCTTTCTAGTACTTAAAAACTAAAGAGAGAAAATGTAATGTGATCTTTTTGCACTTTGTTGCTGGAATTTGACCATTTGCTCTGAGATCAGAAGGACTATTGAGACACCACTGTATACCAGCCTCCATCATCTGTTTAATGAAGATGTGAACCTGAGATGACATTATGTGGTACACTTTTAATTTTAGATCTCTGAGCTTGACATGCTTCTTAAGCTGTAGTTTCTAAAATTTTACTGTCTCCAGAAGATATTTCTCATCCCTAGCCACTCACATTAACAAAAAAAAAAAAAAAAAAAAAAAAAGGAACATGGGATTGGGATTTTTTTAAATGCCATAAACTATTCTGTTTGATGGTAAGTCTTCCCTAACTTTCTCTTAACTTGCTTCCAAACAAGAAAGGCTGTAGAAGTTAAATCCTAGATTACTCCCACAAGTGAAAAAGTCTTCAATACTATCCTACAGCCCTTTGTAGCCCTTTGTTTCTAAAAAGAAAGTATCTTGCTGGAAAAGAATAGGAAGTTGCATTGTTAGACAAACACTTTTAAATCTTACCCTTTGGGACTCAACCGGGTTCTGGCAAGAATAGGAAAGAATCTTATTTCCTCCTGTATGCAAGTGGTCTGTGGCACTTCTCTTGTCTGTTTTCTCTGTGTCTTTCTCAAGTGACAGAGATTGTCGGGACTAGCTGGTCAGGGCTTTGATGTGAATCTGCCTCTCCTATAGTGGTTTCTAAAGAAAGCCTAAAGGCCTTTAACTATAAAAAGCCAAATTTTATTACATGAAGAACAGAACACTTTTCAAATAGTAAAAACTCAAAGTAAGGAAGATAAAATGGAAATTAAAAAAAAATATATTAAACTTTACACCTCTCCCTCCCAGCCCACAGTTCATGTCCTTGCTTCTAGGGAGTTACACAGCAGCTTCCACATGGCAGCAAACTGTTACCTAGAGTATTTCTTTCACCCTGTCACACTTTCCAGTCCCTGAGACTGAGCCTACATTGACATCAAACAGCTCCAGGGAACACTCCAGGGCACTGGGAGTCTGCCATTTACACAGCCAAACTGCTAGGGCAGTCACTGATTGTGCTCTGCACCAACCAAGGCCATCCCTGACAAACCCCAGGTGTGGCTTCAAAGCCAGCACAGCTGAAGACCATTCCCAAAAGATGCACTGGGCTCAGCCACCCTGTTTCAGAGGGTCAGGGAGTCTGATAGGGCAGACAGGGGCGGCTCCACACCTGCTGAATGCAGTGCCAGAGAATGGTATCAAAAATATTAACATAGGCTTAAATCTCTCCAGGGACTCTTAAGTCTCTGCAGAGCCTCTTAGCCTTGGCCACCCCACAGGAGCTGGTGGATCTCAACTCCACATTGTGCCACTCTGCCCATCACACCTTGCAGCCCCCTACCCTCCTGAGCAGCCTCCAGGGCAATCTCTCTCTCCAGTCTGGGTGCTTCTAGTTCAGTCAGTCTTTTTTAAATTGACCTGACAAGGTAGTGGACAAAAATAAAATAAGCAATTGCTGTTTCTTTTTATATATACGTATTTTAAATCAAGGTGAATAGTGAGTTGAGTGGGTCAACTCTGCAACACAGAGAATCTCTGCAGCACATAGCTTACTTACCTAGGCTAACACTGGCTTTACATAAATAAGGAAATTTCCTCCCAGGCTTGGTAGGCATTGTATGAGGAAACAGAGAAGGAAGAAGAATTGCTGTGTCAGACATGATTTGCCTGCTGGGATTATCTCACCATAACAGTTTTCCAACCATGAAGAAGCTTAAGTCACTGATTGTGCTTTGGTCTGTCTTTACCTCTACCTACAGCAACGTGAGAACTGAAACATCTTGCTTAAATAAATCTTTAGACATCATCATGAAGTATTTGTGCGAACCTTGTTGACCTGTGGTATACAGAGGGACAATAAGGGTGTACAGAGGGTCAATACAGAGGTGTAAAAGGATTTGTCTTGCAGAATGCATTGCTAACACATTTTCCCAAACCATTACATTACTTTTATTTTGGTGCAAGTTTAAGTAATGCCATGCAGCAATGAACTGTGCTGCAAATGGATCTGGTCTCCTCTTTCACTGTCTTGTATTTATCCTCTTGTGCTTGAGAAAGGGAATAAAACTGGCTTCATTAGCTTGCTAATTAAACACAATGAAGTGCATGGCCCAAGGTTAATGGCAATGGCCTTTAAAAACACAAAATATATACATAGATTATATGATGTTCAGCAAGACTAGAAAAACATGACATTTTAAAAAAATGTTTTGTTCAAGCTATGTCTGAAGCACAGATGAAATCCCTCTCCTCTTCTTCCAGGACTCCGGGCCAACCTGCTGTTATATCTCATATGATTATCATAAAACAAGCATCTACTTTCAATGAATATTCAGTTAGGTGAGAGCACACAACAAAAGAAAAGGCCAACATAACTCACTTCTCACAGCTACCCACTGTGAAAGCTAAATAACACTTTTTGGGGACTCTTGATTTCTGAATGAAAGAGATGAAAGCCTATAATACAGAATTCAGTATAGAGGACAGAATCTTAACTTGACTTCTGAGCACATGTATATGCATTTTATACTAATTTTTCTTTTTCCTTTTCCTCCTTCCTGAATCTGTTCTGACATTTTATGAACAAAAAAGAATTTTCATTAAAAAGGAACTTTTAGAAAAAATTAAAGGGTCTTTTAACAAAAAGTTAAAAATAGGAAATTGTGTAACAACTATAACAGAGCATGGGTGTATGCTACATTTTAAAGAAGAGGAATTATGTAGGTAAAAAGAGAAAACCAGATGAAATGCTGACAGAACTGTCTAGAAACAAGTCTCTTTAAGGGTCAATGTATCCATTCTTCAGGGAAACGATTATTAACCCTATTTTTAAATGGTCTCGCTTCTTTCTTTTATTTATACAGTTGTTTCAGGTTAATGGTTCTCTAATGCTTGAATGAAGTACGACCTTTTTTATTGTATTTAGTCTAGGTTTCCAACCAAACAATAAAGAAAGAGCAGACTTTGCACATTGTGATGCAGTGAATGGGAAAGATTCTTCCCGTGGTAGAACTTAGCCTTAAAAAGGATATAAAGCAGAAAGTGGGAGAAGATTTAAAAGGGAAAAGGAGTGAATTGAAAAGTCAGAAAGGGACTAAAGGAAAGAAAAGATAGAGAAAGCATAGGTAGAGACAGCAATTTTTGAGTGTGAGAGATTTACATTTCTGCAAAAGAATTGAAGCAGCTACATGAAAAGAAAGGAAGATAAAAAATTTATTAGTGACATGAGAGAGCAGATTTTGCAGGTCTGGGCATACTGAAACTGCAGAATTTTAAACCGTGGACATATTTTCCTCAACGTAGATCAGATGTTGAAACCTTAAAAGACAGCTGATAAACATAAGATGATGTTCGGACAGGTCTGCAAATAGTCCCAGAGAAGTCATGTGAATTCAGGCTGAGGGACTGGGTTGCACGTGAGGACAATTTTTACAGGAGTTATTTTTAATAACTTTGAAAAAGAATCATTGAGAGGAAAAAAAAAGAAAGTTTTAAAACCCTTGGTAAAGAGGATCCCGTGTTTTGGAGGGAAGTCAGAAGAAACTTTCAGAAAGGTATCATTAGGTGAGAGAAATCCCAGCACAGAACGTGGGAGCTGTACAGCAACAGAGGCAGCTGATCACTAACGTCCTGCCTGACGCTGCTGACAGCATGGCTGGTGAGGGACTAACAACGGAGGACCTACTGCTAGGAGTGAGACACAGGGCTCAGGTGCCCCAAACCCTGGTATATACTGAGTGACAGTGTTAAGAAAGGAGGCACTGTGGCTTAAGGAAGCTCTTCAAGGGAAGCTAGAAGGCTGTAGGCAATTTAGTAGTCAATGCTTTTGTGCTCCTGCGTGAAAACAGACATTGATGGAGCACTAAGGTGAAAGAAGCCTCTTTGAACAGAAACACTGAGCATTTGGGGGGGGCGGGGAAACCCAACAGTGAGAAGAAGTAGGTGACAAGAACAGCAGACTGAATCATACAGTACTTAGAGACTTATATGCGAACAGTTATCCATATACCTGCTGAGTTTGGCTTGATAGAACTCTACCCTTGCCTATTTCTATAACTACCAATGATCGCATCTTCGCTGATTTAAACTTAAAATGTCTTTTTTTTATTGAATACCAGGGGATCTTCTTTTGTTGTGAATGTCACAGTGGGACATCCTTCAACACTGTGTAGTGCTTAATCTTTGATACTTTTAAATGGAGGAAGGAGACAAGATAACAAATAGTTTCTACTGTAACACGGAGGAAAAGACTTATCTTCTGTACCTTCTGAATATGAGGAATAATTTCAAACTCTCTGGAACAAGTTGCAGAGGAAAAGTCATGAAGTAGGAGGTAGAATAAAAGGAGAAATGGAATGAACACAATCTAGAATTAATCTAATTTTATACAGGATACATGACCATACCAGTTACTTTATAAAGTTAGTTGTAGATTAAATATATGCTTAAGTTTAATATCCATGAAATTAGAACATATAACCAGGAACAAAAAGGCCTGAAGGCTAAAGACTTTTCTGGTAAACTCATGAGTTAAAACTGAAACATGGTATCTGAAACCTAGGACTACAGATAATTTATAAGTCACAGCAGCTACAATACTCAAATCAAGTCTAAGAGAAAATAAATTGAAGTATTAGCTAACATGATGCTTAAGGTGCCTCTAGTCTTAAAATTAGTGTAATTATGCCTACATCACAGGGATTGAATGCAGAAGAGTTGGCACTGTATGCCGTCTCCTGAGGATGCTTATCAAATATCAGCACTGCTGCTAGAACTAAAAATTCTGACTACTCCTGGTAATAACCCCTAGGGGCAAACAACAGTGACTTAAACTAATCCTGACCAGAAAAAAAAGCAAAACAACTTTCTTAAGGTGTGAGTAGCATACTCACAAAAGAATGTATAATAGACATGTACTCAAGGCTACTTTTATTCCATTTTGCTCTCTTTACCTTTTCTGTTTGTTTGCTACCAGTTTCTTAAAATGCATGTGCCTGTGTGTGCATTGTTCCATAATGAAAATTTTCCTACCTATATTTCCATGCTTACCCACAGTTTTCTCGGATTTAACAATGTATACTGACATTACCCTGAAATTTGAAAGATGAATTGATTTTGAGCTCACTGCAGAGATCCCTCACAAACGGCTTTTTAGCACTCTGTGCATAAGATGACCCTGATTTCCAACAGCCTTGTGGGGTTATTTGTACCTATTTAAACTCTGTGAAAAATGCTACTGAATCAGAATAATGCAGAAAACTAAAAAATGTACAAGGCTGTGGAGGATCAAACATAATGCCTGACATTTCATTGAGTTTTGTAATCAAGAAAGACGTAGTTGGTGTTCCACCATATCTATAGAAACATCAGTCAGAGTTCTTCCTGCAGAGTATTGACTAAAAATGTACTTACCCAGTGAAACAAAATTTAGCAACAGCATGTCATTACATTGACTCTTACCACTTGATTTCTGATTCCTAAGGCTAAAATATTAGACTAGAGAGCAGTCAAAGTTGTGAACAACTGTATCTTCTAAATCTTTCTGAATTACTGTGCCAGAACCAGGGATTTTTTCCAAAGTCCTGCGTACATTTTTTCTTTAAATTACATACAACTCCAACACACTTGAAGTGAACAGTATGAGGAAAGAATATATGACTCTTTTGACATAAACATTCATTAATCATGTAAAAGAAAAGCAGTGAACTGTACTTTACACATGGTATTTTAAAGTATTGAAATATTGATATTAAGAATTCTTAAAAAAGTAAAAGGTTACAAATTTTTTCCCACTTGGATAGAAGTAGGAAACATTCACCAAATCTTCTGAAAAGCAAAAAGGATACAGTGAAACCATAAGAACCATTATCCAGCTGTGGAATTTCAAAATTCAGTTTTGGGGCAAATTTATTTTGAAACTGAAGTCAGTGCTATTCAATGTCCATTGCTCTGATTTCCTTGTCAACTTTATGTTTAATGAAGGAAATCATTATTATGTAATTAATTTTGATAACTCAAAACTGTCAATCAAGAAAGAACAATGCTACTTTTATTATTGATTATTTTTTTCCTTTAAAAAGGTTACTCTGTGTGGCTCTCTTTTGGTTATGAATGTGTTTACCCTTCCCAGTAATTTCAAATGTCAAAACACCCTGCACAAAATCAGTGACTTAGTCAATTATTGAAAGTATTGAATTAAAGCCACATTCCGAGCTTGCTCTGCTCACTGAACACTGTTATTAAAGGTATCATGTACAGACCTTTGACAGTTAGTACAACTCATGTCATTCTGTTTAAATCACTATAACCCAGACTGAGGCATATAATTTATACTGGTCTTCAACTCAGAAAATAAATGAAGACTTCAGGTTTTATTACCTTTTCACTGTTAAAAAATAATTTAAATAGTCAACAAGACTGTCGGCATTGTACTGAAATCGTACCACTTCAGTCTAACTCTAATAGTACACATCAGTTACACTAATTCACAATAAAAGGAGAGAGGTAGTTCTAATGGTTAGGACAGAATAACAGGATATCCTTCTCCTTGCTTCTCTTTCTGGCTTTGTTCTCATCCTCTGATCCTGCTTACATTGCTTAATTTTTCTAGTCTTGAATTTCCTCTGCTGTGCACACTGTATCATCACCTACATCCTTGCAGAGAGGATTTAAGGCAGAACTAATGCAGCCATACTGGACATGAAAGGTGAAAGCAGAGGCAGATCAAATAGCTACAGGCCTGACTACCCTTCATGCTGTAAAGAAGGTGTATCCTACTGAGAGGTCCAAAAATCTCACTCATTGGAATTCTTGGCTCACACCCAGCACTAATGTTATTCTGTGAGCTCTCTGCTGTATGTAACTACACACACTATGAAAGGCAATTTCTAGCTCTGGAGCAGTTAGACTACCTACAGTCTTGGCCAGCTGGGGCCCTGGCTTCTCCCAGGTGATAAAGAACCCCTGACTCAAGGCTGACAACGTGCACCTAACCCCTTTGGCAAGTGAAGCAGGCAGGTTCCACAGGGGGATTTTTAAAGTCCAGACATAGTTGTTTTTTAAAACCACAGAGAGTTAGAAACCTCTGAGATAAAGACAAACAAACTAGCAAACTAGCAACAGAAATTTGGCACGCAATTTCTGCTGTTTTATATCGCTGTCACTGTAAGCCCTGAGGTCAAGGGTTCAAATCTGTAAAGTCCTTTCCATCTTCTAGATCTGGTCTACTGGCGTGCAGCAACAGAAGAGCTTCCTTCTCATAGATGGTGACAGAAATTTTTTTTTTCCAGCCAGTTAACTTTTACCCTAGCCATGGCTTTAAACAAGGTAATATCAACCTTAACTGGCAATTACAGACTATTTTATTTCACTGGGGAAAAGTAAATTAGAAATTAAATGCTTTAAAAGGCTGTTCATTTGTGGATACCAGCCACAAAATAAGAAGGCTGTTCTAACTAAAAAAAAAAGAGAAGATTATAGTTAAGACTGCAACAAACAAGGCAGTCGATATATGGTATGCTGTTCACAAAATAAAATGGTGCTCACAGTTGCATTCAGATCATTCCCAGCTTGTTGCTGATGGCAAACAGAACAATGTCACCGTCGATAATGGATTAAGTAGCAAAGAAATGAAGCTGAGTTGAGTTCTGTTGGGAAAAAAAGACCATATATAATTGACTGTAATTTTTTTATTTCTTTTTAATTTAGCTGACCAGGGTAAAGGCAACCTTCATCTTCTCACTAAGATACAGCTCTAATAACAATAAATCAATCCAAACTGGTCTATCTTTACAACAAACTGTGCATTTTGCTCCTTTCTAAAATATAAAGCTAGTTTGATCTTAGTTAATTTGAATGTCAGAGCAGGAAAGGAGAAATATTTATCCATTCACTTTTCTTCACTGGAGTTTGGATGTGGGAAATACAATACATGTCGTCTACATATGACTTTATGGCTGTGCAAATCCAATACAATGATCCAGGTGTCTGTCAATATGCTATTCAGAAAGCATATATTAAATGCTTTTAGAGAAGGAAATCGTTATGGAACCATGTCTGAATATTCATTTTCTTTCTAATTGCTTGCTAACAAACTATACAGAATGATTTTTTTTTTTTTTCCCTGATTTAATCTCTGTTGAGATGACTCTAGCTGTGTTTATCATTCTTGTTGCATTTTAAGAGCTAGAATTTTGCATTTTTTTGCTGTCCAGACACTAAAAAAACATAGAAAAAAGAAAAATATAAGCAGAAAGATTATCTTTGGAACAAAGAATTTACAAGTTAAATCAAAGGGATAAAAAGGCAGATGATGAGAATTGAGAAATATTGAGACAACATTAACTAGTTAACTGTCTTAGGATACTGGTACGTTGATACTTGAATTATACAAATATCTTGGACACTTCTTGCTCAAGATTCATAACTGGTGATAGAAGAGAGAATCTACGGATGTCAATGGTTATCTTCTGCTAGTTACAGATAAGTATTTCCTTGTTAGTACTATTAGGAAAATAAGAAACTGTTGCTGTCATTGTCCAAGTATTTTTCTTAGTTCACTTTGGACAACATGTGCAAATGTACCTTTGTTGGATTATTCCTCAGTAACACACCCCAGGCATTACTCTTCCCCCAAGGCTGTCAGCCAATGAGTGGTCACAGAGTCTACCACATTGATAACCTCTGCTTTCATTAGTTTTTGTAAAATTAACCAGTTAATTCTGAGCACAGTAATCTGAAATTTGTGGGATTTTGAAGAATACCTTGATCCTAGAAGTATTTTCTTAATCTCTTTCCTTTCGAATCTTACTGTTGTTTCAAATATTGTCCATAAGGTACATGAATATTTTTCTTTATCTAGCTTCAAATGATGAAATATCTGTCCTGATCATCCCTGTGTTATAATGTGGAATGCAAACTACTTTCAGTTCAGTCATATATAAATATACGCAGCTTTATAAACTGTGTGAAAGGCAAAACTGTGTCATGGCTTTACCAGAAAATGTCTGTATCTGTGTAGATATAAACCCAGTGGGGAAAAAAAAAATCCATCAAATGTTGTTTTTTGAAGAGAATGATGTGAGTTAGCTCTTCAGAAACCACTTTTTCGTGTTTTGCTGCTCTTCCCTGTATATAAAATTCTTGATCATTTCATAGCATTTTACTAGACAAAACCAAGATTAGACTTTTGCCCCATACTAAGATAGTCCTGAGGCTGAAATGCAAATGCAAAAGCTGATGATGTCTTTGAGTACTTTCCCAAGACATGTATTATGACTTTCTGAAGATTTAAAGATTTTTCTCATATTCCTATTTCAAGAATATTGTTCCAATCTGATTTTAGGCACAATGAAGTTTAAAAATTTTGGTTGCTATTGAAAAGATGTATATGCCTTCACTGTACAGTCCAAAATATTTCCTCAAGGATGTTTCCAAGAATTCTGTTCACAAGGAATAATTTATGGCTCTGGAGACAGTCTTCAATCTGTCTACCTGAACAAGTAAAAGATCATAAGTTAGCAGTACCAAACATTTGTTTTTTACTTTTAATTTCATTTCCCCAAAATATAATTTCACATTTTAAGCTCTTTCAATCATGTTGTATTATAGCCACAAAAGATGCTCTTCAGATCTCTTTTAGAAGATATTTTGCATGAGTGACAATTGTCAGATACAAAATGGTGGAACCACAGATATTGCAGAATGGCTGAGGTGGGAGGGACCCCTGGAGATCGCCCAGTCCAACCCCTCTCCACCAACCACAGCCACCTGCAGCAGTTGCTCACAGCTGTGTCCAGTTGGGCTTATGGATCTTTTGAGGAAAACCAGCTCAGCACATATCATCTCAAGCCAAAATTAAAATATTCACGGGGGGATGACTTGTCATCTAGCTCATTGTTTCTCATGTACTTGAGCTGCCCTCTGGCAAAATATTTTGTCTCTTTTAATTAAAAGTCTAGTGGGGCTCAGGGCCCTGTTAGGTAAGTACGCCTCTTTCAGGGATTTAAAGTTCTAGCTACATGAGATTCAGCTGTGGTTTTTTTGTAATTCGTTCACATGTGCACATAAGAAAATGGCTTAAAACAATTTTGTTTTTACAAACACTCTTTCTCATAGGGAAGTTAGTTTTTGCTATAAGACATGGATGATAGGACAAACTGTACATTCTCTACAGAAAAAGGTAAATCCACAGATTTTATTAATCATACTCAATTATTCTCACTCATATGCAAGTATTTATTTTGCCTGTACTGAAGATTGCCCTGATTACTGTGAGAATCAGGCCTTTTGATTCTGAGATAAATTATTAGTGAAGATAATGTTTTTTACCACATGGTTGTTTCAACTGTGTGAATGGATGGATTGAACTTCAAAAAGCAGGTTATATTCTCTGTTCTGCTTGTTATGAATCCAATCTCCTGCAGAAAAGACTAGCAATGAAGTTACTTGGTGCCTTGTCATTCCCATGTTGGTTTCAGTTGCAATAATAATCTACATTACTTGCTGAGGAAAAAGTGAGAGTTGTCTGTATTAAAAAGAAATGATCTTTTTGTTTCACAGGTAACTGTTTGATACCTGGCAATAAGTAAATGCTTTGCATAACATTAAATTACCTTAGAGTCAAGAAAAAAAATTAAAAGAGGAATAAAGTGCAGGAAATATTTGCAATTGTGAAAGGTTCTGAATTAATGAATATGCAAAGCGTTTAAAGGAATGGATTGCTCAGAAACGAGAACCATCTCCTTTCATTGTCAAGTTTTTACTCTCTTGACAGCTGCAGTAGTCAAGGCTGACAACACACTCATGGTGTAGCTCTGCAAAATGCATCCTACATGGGTCCACCTGGAGCTTCCTCCTCTCAGTAACATCTGCTCCGCTCCCAAATGGACCCCTGTGTGCAGTGTGTGCATCCACCTAGAAAAGCATAAGGCACTGGTGACTAGTAGCATTCCTGCAGGCTATAAACAGACTTGCTGAGGGGGGCTCAAACATTGAAAATTTCATCAAAAGCTGGGTAAACTGGTATTTCTGTACTTGTTATACCATGTTTCCAAATACCAAAAAAAGGAGAAAAACCCTCACAAAACCAGAGAGAGAGAAAAGGGGAAAAAATCCTGTAGACAATTTCTAAAACAAAATATTACTTACTTTGAATAAAGCAGCAGATTACATACCAGAATTTGGCCATGTGAAGAGTTGGGTTTTGAGATCAGAAGTGTTTGTAGAAAGAAAGATAAGCAAAGGGAATCTGTATCTTTTCTCTGGCCCTGTGCAGGGCCATTTCACACTCTGTAAGTGGAAGCTCAAAGAAGTAAAAGATGGAGAATTCCAGCAGAAACAAATTACTACCTCGAGGGAGCAGAGTGAGAAACAATAGCTCCCTGAAACACCTCTTTACTTCCAGAAGAGCAGTATGCCATGCCCAGCTGAGACCTGTCTACTTCTCATCTGTACAAATATTGAGGCAGTAGAAAACTACATTTTCTCCTATGTTAGACAGGGAAGTGTAAGAACAGAAAGGCTCGGGTGGAATTAATCTCCCCCAGTTTTAGCCAACTAATGGATATCTACGCTAAGCTGATTTTACAGGCTTCTTTTATTCTCAGTGATGAAATAGGGAAGGGAGGCCTTGCCCCAGTATAGAAGTCTCATTACTCATAGGGGGTGACTACAGGATGAATCTGACTTTCAATGATTTACCATCTTTTTACTTTGATTGTTTTGCTATTTTTCATGTAGGTTTTTTTCTTCTCTTTGTTCTTATGCATGTGCTAAAAGGTACAAATGATAGGATTAGGAAAAACACGTATTAATTCAAAAAGTCTACCAAATTTAAGGAAATATTTGAGTTTAGGCAAGCAATCTTGAAGATGCTTATTGTGCAGGACTCTCATTCAAATCAATGGAAATTGTATGTTTGGAGAGCTGCGAAAAATCTATGAGGTCTAATTATAGGCAGCTTAGTTGCTTCTACTAACAGCACTCTGAAAAAAAATCACAATCTTTTCTAGGACTGTCACAATTGATTCAAAAGTCCCACTAGAATTTGTTGAAACAGAAAGGAAAGCTTTTGGTATTTCTTGGATTAGGAGGCATTTGTAATTAGTGGCAGGTTATGTTACATGGAAATAAAGTTTTCATAGCAGTTTTCAGACACATTCCACTCTCCAAAAATAGAATATAACTTTCTGTAAGTGGATTATAATACAAAATATGTTGGCAATGGCTTATTTATCATCAAAATTTTGTGTGCTATGCATTATGTACTATTCATTATGACAAATCTTAAAAGGTTTATAGAACTACTCTCTTGTGAAGAGTGTATAGTTTTCAAAGCTACATTTTTTCAGGACCACATACAAATGTGACTGTTGCTTATATGGAAAACATTAAGGATAATGATGATAACCTGTGAGAAGGAAAACTTCCTGAAAGCTTGCCTGTTTTGTCTAGATAAATAGTCTGGTCTAATAAATCATATTACTTCTGATACAAGCCTTGCTTTTCTTGTATATTTAGGCCATCACATCACTAGGCTAACATGTAACTTTCTCAAACATTAATTGCTGTAACTAAAGTGGACATAGAACTTTGTGTAAAGGTTTTGTATTTGTTAACAGTAAATATTTTTTTTTAATTTTGAAGTACAAATACAAGCTATCTCAGAAAAGGTTAATACCAGTTTTTTGAGAGAAACACTGTGGTATGGTGTCCTGGTTCTGGCTGGGACAGAGTTAACTTTCTTCCCAGTAGCTGGGGGTGTGCGCATGTGCTGTGTTTTGGGTTTGGTATGAAAGGGACATTGATGGCCCATTGATGTTGTGGCTCTTGCCAAGTGGTGCTTGCACCGAGGACTTTTTGGCTTCCCATGCTCTGCCACGTGCATGGGAAACTGGATGGGAGCATAGCCAGGGCGGCTGACCTAGCTGGCCAATGGGGTATTCCATACTATGTGACATCATGCTCAGTATATAATTAGGAGGCGTGGTCTGGGAAAGCCAGGGGAGCTCTCACGGTTTGGGACACGTGGACATGCAGTCGGCGGGTGCTAAGCAGTTGCATTGTGCATGGCGTGCTTTGTATATTCTATTATTGTTGTTGTTATAATTGTTATTATTACTGTTCTATTTTATTTTATTTCCATTATTAAACTGTTTCTATCTCAACCTGCGAGTTTTTTTACTTGTGCCCTCCCGATTCCCTCCCCCATCCTACCGGAGGGGGGTGGTGAGCAAGCAGCTGCATGGTGTTTAGTTGCTGGCTGGGGTTAAACCATTACATATGGATTGATTAAAGAATGAAGCCCTTACTCCTCTTCCTCTCTCTGTCCTCTTCCCTATAAAACGAAATTATGTTTTGGTAGCAAGAAGTACCCATTCATTTTCTAGGAGAGTAGAGCAAGGCAGGAACAGGAATTAATATTCAGGGCATAATTCTGTTTTATATCCACAAGAACATCAGAGGGCTAGGTTCTACTTTCCTAATGAAAGCCACTCCAACTACTCTTTTTGTTCTTTAAGACTACTGTTACAAATCCCCATCATATGTTACCTATGGAAACAAGTAGGCTGAAAGGGAGAGACTAACCAAGGAGAAACAAATATTTATGCAGGATTTTGTTTTATTCATTGCTGAAGGAGACAAATAATTTTTGAATTCTAAAATTTTGCTTGATTCCTTCATTCTTTTCTGTCTAATTCTATATGTCATGCTAAAATGTATCTCAAATCTAGTTGTTTTTTAAGAACAAAACCATGTCCATAGAGAGTCCTCAATACATGTTTACACCATTAGTTACCTAAATGTTTGCAGGAACATCCCTAAGATCATTTTTGAGATGATAAGTAGTTCTGAGTTCATTAATTCAGTTGTAACAGGTTTTCAAATATCTCTGTTGTTATGTAATTTGAATCAATCCAACCAAAGTTATCTTTGTGACAGGCTCTGTAAATATGGCAGGTGATAGATGTAACCTGACTTCAGTAACACTTGTGAGACTGTGGGTAAAGTTAATATGACTATATGTAGGCACCCACAGTCTAGACATCCACATTCAGTTTAATCATGCTTTCAGAGTCAATGGAGAAAAACAAGAATTTCTAGAAAACAACTCACATCATCTTAAAAAAGTTATTTAGAACAGGGCAGAGGAGTTATGCACTTAGAGTGTCTGCTCTATGCTTACTATAAAGGCAGCATGGAGTGAAAAGACTTCTGCATTGAAGACATTTAAATTGAAACAAGAAGAATTGTACCCTGCCTCACGTGATATTCTCATAAGGAAAGGAGAGTGATATAGTCTAAACTGAAGAACTGTTAAAGTATGGGAACTGGGTAGAGAAAAAGGAGTACAAAAAGTTATTGGAGAACTGTGCCATAAGTGGTTTTCTGTTGAATTGGGTTAATTGAGATTCTGTATATATTTATCATCAAGAAAGTACTATTCGGTGTTTTCCCTACTGACTTTGTCATGAACTACTGGACGTTCATTACATTTGCAAGAGACACCAAGCTGGAAGAAACTGACAGGGCAATGGCAGAATTCAAAGTCACCTTAGCAAATTCAGAAGTGGTCTGAAAAAAACATAGGATATTCAGAAAGGACAAATATGAAGTTCTACACTTAGGTAAGAAAGCATGCACCTACATGAGCTGGAGAACAGCTGGCTGGACAGCTCTTCTTCACAATACCTTCTAGTGACATGAATTACAAGCTCAATATGAACCAAAAAGGTGCTACTCTTTCAGTGCAAACACAATGATGGAATACTTTGACAAGACTCTTCTATTAGTTCAGGGAAGAAATCTCTCCACTTTGTTGGCACCAACAGGGGTTTATCTGGAACAGTTCTGGGAAGCACTTCCAGGAAGGACATAGTCTGACTGGAGAGCGTGCAGGAGAGATAAAAAGATCATAATCTAGAAACTGTGATCTGTGAAGGCAGACTGAATGAACTCCATGTTTACAGGTAGGCACTTTACTTATTTATGGAACTTCACCTATCTCCCATGAGTTCTTAGGACAACAGCTAAAGGCATTAAGATTGCTTTTGTCTGTTCCAGAGATACCCCCTGGTTTAGTGACAAACTTCTCTACTGTGGAAAGCTTCCTATCAAAACAGCTTTTACTTGTGCTTTTTCTGTAATTTACAGATTATTTCTGAGCAAAATATCTAGCAAATAACATAACTGGAGCGAGCAGGCCTTGACAAATTCCACATGATGAAAAAATTGTGCTGGTGTTAACTTGCTCTTAGCCACAAAATTTTGAGCTTTCTCTTAAAGCAAAGAATTTTCTCCAGAGCACATTAATTTCTCTTCAGAGGTACAAAGTGAACAGAATGGTCTCCTCATGATCACTATGTTTCAAGTAGTTTCTATGATTTGAAGACTGAAAAAGAAAAACCAACATGAACTATAGCTGGAAGTCTTCGAAAATTGACAGAAAAATTATTAACTGATAAAGCATGTCAGCATGTACCAATATTCACCCCATGAGTCCAGCTACCACTTCTATTTGCTTTTATGGCAAAAAAGATTTCAGTTTGCAAAATATCACGTGGTCATAATCAGATGCCCTAAGTCAGATTCCCTGCTGTTGGTAAACAGCTGGGTGCTAACAGAAGCACAGAATGAGTAGTAGCAGTTGTTTCATTTTCACCCTATAAAATTGAAGTACTTCAGAGAATTTAGAAATAGAGATAGACAAAATATTTCTAATTTTGAAAAATTTCCATAAAATAGAGGATAAGTTTTGGTGAAAATTATTGTAAAAACTCTTCTTTTGTTTTGTTTTGTTTTATTTGACTGGATCTAGACTGCAGGGGCTAGATAATGCCACAGTTATTCATGTTTAAACAAGGAACTTTTTCCAATGGAAGTGGTCTTGGAATTATTTTATTTTTTTGTCAGTTACAAGATTTTTTTCCCAAGAATAATTCAAAGAATTGTCAGAAAGCCAAAGGGAATAATTGGATTACATAATTTAGGAAAAGTGTTCTCTAGATGTCAGAAGACATGTTACATTATGCTGCTGTAATTGTATTTACAGCTAAAGAAATCCTGAAGTACTTACACAGGGAAAACAGTTAAGATAATGGCAATTAGTTTGTTCCAAACGGAAAAGAGTAAAGGGAATTTTGATTTGTTTGTACTGGACAGCTTGTCTTCAGATAGATGAAACCATGTCTTTTCCTCCAAACTCTCCAAGTAATATAAAGAAGGAAAAGGCCAACACATTAAAGTTCTGGTCTCTGCAACTTCTCTTTGGAAATGTAGCCCAATGAGGATGTGGTAAAAGTCTCTTTTTGTTTCTGCCTCATTTTGTTGGAGAATCTTGAATGGCTTTAAATGCCCTCCCTCAGCCTGAAAAGCCCTGTTCATCTATTCTTTCAGCTGTATAATTCCTCTCTCTCATAATCTTATATGACAGGAATTCAAACAATAGTGCCATTGACTGGAGCCAATAAGAATTTTTGAGGTCTGGTGGCAGCTTTTATTAAGTTCAGGTGCATGTCACTGGTGCTGAATTGTGAACTTTGGCAGTTATTCATCTTGACTGGAAAAGTTAAACTTCCTTCTCTAATAAATAAAGGGCATGAAGAAGAAAGCCATAGCATCTCACCATGGGCAACATTTCTAGACTAGTGGGTACAGCTGCCTCCCCAGCAAGCCACCTTTAGATACATAACTGTTTATCTGGCTGGTGCTAGAAAAGGCATTTCTAGGCATGCGTCTTGCTAATGGCCCAATAACTACACAAACCAGCACAGTGTAATCATACCAGTGACCCTGAGGTCAGGAGCAGATCTTTGAAGTTTTTCCTGGTAAGGAATGAAATTAAGTGAGACACTGGCAGGACACTATTTTCTCTAGCAATAAAGATGTTTCCTTCTGTTTCCACCAACCTTACTTGTTATGTACTGAATATCTTTGGTCATTTCACCCCTCCCTCATTCAGCAAGTCTATATCCTTGCTCAGTTTTGTAAGTATTTCCAGAAAAAATACTTTCAGACCAACAAATTGCTATTACTTTTAAGCAACTTGCTCTTCACAGCTTTTTTGACATCTCTAGAAATGACAAGCCAATTTTTGTTTTTCCTTTGTTTTAATGCCCTCAGTTTAGGTAGTGAAAGATGTCAGACAAGTGAAAGAATAAGTGTGTTTTCATCTGCCTTTAGACACAGCTCTATATTTGAAAATTTTCTCCTAAAATAGAAGAAATTGAAACTGTTTTGTGAAAGTAAAGGAAGCTGAATTAACCTAACGGAGAAACATTTCATGCTGTCATTTTCATTAATTTAGTCACATGATACATATTATTTTAAGGTAGTTTAATTTTAATGTGACGCATCACCCTTACAGTTGGCATTTAAGGAAAAAGAGTCCTAATATTCTAGATATTGAATGCATAACATCCATTGGATTTAAGGCAATCTGTGGGTGTTCAAAATTTCATTGAAAGGGAGATAGTCACTACAGGATCTGTCTCTCATAGAAGCAGCAAAGAAAAAGTGGCAGTTAAGGAAGAAGAGGAATGTTCAATTTGAACATTCATCAAGAAATACATACAAAATTAAATTATGCTGCAGAATTATGGATGCAGAATAATGCTAATGTTCATGTCAGGTACAGCAGAAATCTCAGAGTGATTAAAAAACAAGAGTGAGACACAGAGAAAAGGACATTTCAGTTTCACATGGAGGAAATATTATTCTTAATAGATTATATAATTTTTAAAAAATCTTAATTTTAAATAACATAAAAAGGAAATGGAGAAAGACTGATACCATAAGCAGTTTTCTCAGTGAAAAGAAAGCTTTGGAGAAAAAAAAAAAAACAGGTTTGAGCCAGCTGAATTCTGAGCCTTTGCAAACTACACTTTGTAGTAATTTTAGTACCAACAGTTTTACAATTGCCCATCAGCATTTTGAAAGAATGGAAAACCTAAGTGAGACTCATGTAATGGAGTGATTGACATGTGTGAAGGTGAAAAGAAGCAGGGCTCATTCTAGGAGTAGCCACAGCACGTAAATGGCAGAAGACCTCTGCCTCATGCTCTGCTCCTGATGGTTCTTGTACACCAGGTAACATCTGTCTGCTCACAGCTGTGCTGCTCCTCAACAGACTCTGCAGCAGACAGTGCAGGACTCATTCTTCCTCTGACAGCTTTAGAGGATGAGACATGTTTGCAAGTCCTCTTAAAGACAATGGATTGCCTTACGGGTCATTCTTTTTCCTATGGATGGCACTGTCTCACCACCTTGTAGATGTTTCTGGGACTATGGACTGGCACACCTACCTCAATCTGGTACTTCAGTCTCCAAGAATACCCTTTGCTGCAGTATAATATTTTAGAGTATTATAATATTTTCCCCAAGGATCACAACCCAGATTCATTTCTTCTAAATTTGCCAGTCACTTCCTTTTTGAGGATTATGATCCTTAGGGAGATCCAACAATCCTGGCATTCCTCCTAGCTTGGAGAGCACTTGGAAAGATCATCCACTGGGTGAGAAGACAAGTTTTTATATTAACTGTAGTATTTATTGAGTTTTCCGAGATATAAGTGAATCATTTTGGTAAAAAATGCAAAAATTGAGGTTCTTCGAAAATTGTTATTGGAAAGAATAACATATGTTTAAAATACGAAGGAGATCAGATGATAACCATAATGGTCCTTTGTGGCAATAACATTTGTGAATATGTTTCTTTTTCCTTGAGGGGAAAGCACATTGTTTAATTCCAAATATTTTCATTCTTATGCTATACCTCTTGTTCTTTCTGGACATATGTTTCCTAGATTGTCAGCTTATTTGTGGCGTTCTCCTAGACCATCATGGTTCTTCCTCGCATCCATTTTAACTTCGTTTTCTGGGGGTTTTGGTTTTTGTTTTTGATGTCAGTGCTCACAAATGGGATGAGTCAACTCTGCTATATTTAAACATTGTAAGGAAGACATAAGACTGATATCTTAGTATTTTATGAGCCACCCAAGATAAGTTTTCAAATAGTGTCCTTTCTGTTATACTATGTGTACATTTTTGTGTAAAATCTCTAAATTACAAACTTCACACACATAAATAAGCCACCTTCAAAGATTCCCCCTCCCTCTCAGTTTATTTCTCCATTAAATCAATTACTTGCCCCAAATCTTCCACTTTTTCACATTATCTGCCTGAACTCTCATTTGAATAATTGTGGTGTTAACTCAAAAGAAAGTTTTTTCTCCTGAACTATTTTAAACCAGTTTTACATTTTTGGTGCCTGCATCCACTGGAGACTGTTCCTTTTAACTTTCTGTACAATTTTTCCCAAGGGTAGTTTGGAGCAGGTTCCCTCTTGGATTCCACCAACGTTACACCTGGATTTGGAGCTGCCTCCTCCTGGAAAGGTTTACCCCAGAAAAGGACAACTATAAATCCCAACCAGTCATTATCAGGAACTCAAGCAACAAAAGCCAGAGGCAGTAGACCTTCCAACAGCCTCTTCCAACAGCCTCATCCTCTGTTACACTTTCATATCAGTCTTACTGCCATCAAGATCTTCAGTCCACAGAACAATCTTTCTGTTTATCTCTATTGATTTTATGGAACAGCCCCATTTTTCCCTAAATCTCTTATTTACCCAGTTTTTGGGTCAAAGCATTATTAAATCTAGCACATTCTGCAGTTTCCTTAGCAGCTTTTTTGACCACTCTAAGGTACACAGCAAGCTTCTGGCAAATAGATTGGGAGCTCCCCTGTTGAGTGCTCACCTGTTTTCAAGACATCTTGGAGAGCCCTTGAATTTCTGATTTCTAAAAGACAAGTATGCCAGCATTTGTGTTTTTCTCCAAATATCTCAAAAAAGATACAAAGGCTTTTGGGTGTCTGGCAGATTTCCTCTAGACATTAATCATCGTACTAATCAGGCTGTCCAACACTTCCCAACCCACAGACAGCTGTGGCAAATGGCACAGCTAGTGCCTAGGCAAATCCCTCCCAACCATTTTAATGCGACAGAAGTAATTAACTCCATTAGCATGACTGGATCTGTCTACACTTAGAAATAATCAACCTAATTGCCATGCTAAGAGAATGAAACCCTTTCAATGAAAAAAATTCATCTCAGAGGCACATGCTGGTTGGTATTTTGGGGAAAAATAACCTGTTACGTGAAAAATACATTGGGACAGAGCTGAAATATGCTTGTAATAACCCCCAAAAGAATGTAAAACAAAACAAAGTTTTCTGAGTTGTTTTAAATCCTAAACCAAATTATCAAAATATATTAAAATTGTGATATTAATGCCATTTAAACTACAAGAAAAAGGCTTATTTTCCCTTCATGAGTACACAGCTCTTCAGTTAAAACAATTCAGAAAGTACTCATTATCAAATGAACAAAGGTTCAAATTCCATCTAAAGGCACTTGTGTGTGGTCCTGCAAATGAAACACAATACCTGAGAGCTGAGTGTCTGAGGTATGCAACATTCCTTTCCAGCCATAGGTAGTTTTGGGTACAGCCATATCCAGTAATGTAAACTGAGCAGCAGATTAGAAAGTGGATTTTTAAGCAGAAGTATCCTCCTAGGGCTGCCCTGTAGTTCACTAATACATTTAGCTAATACATTTAGCACTGTGTTTTGTGCTATCAGATATGCCAAACTTTTACCCCAGTACCTTCACATAGATCTTGGGAGGAAGGTCCTTTTAGACAATCATAGAATCATAGAGTCATTAAGGTTGGAAAAGACCTCTAAGATCATCGAGTCCAACCCTCAACCCAACACCTACCATGCCCACTAAACCATGTCTCTAAGCGCCTCATCTACAAGTCTTTTAAATACTTCCAGGGATGGTGACTCAACCACTTCTCTGGGCAGCCTGTTCCAATGTTTGACCACTCTTTCAGAAATAAATTTTTCCTAATGTCCAATCTAATCTTACAGGCTACACAGGTACTGCTGAATAAAACAGGGACAAAGAGCCAATTCAAGCACTGTCTGCTAACTATCCATACTTTCTAACACAGTTTTGGACCACGTAAACTATCACTTTCTCAGATGATGCATGGGCTTGAGCCAGAGCCAATACCCTATATAGGTATACACTGCCAAGATACAACCCAAATGGGCTCTTTCCACAGTCTTCCTACATTAAACTTTACACCCACTAATACCCAGATTCATCTACATGCCAAACACCAAGGCATGAAACAGATACTCCCAGGTTTATGTTAGAAACCATGACAAGCTACTCACATTATCTCAGAAGCTCTGAATTGACAAAAATGCCCTCAAAAAGTGATAGTATATTGGGCCTAGAAGAATGACATGTGGAACCCATGGGAGACTCCGTGTTGGTCAGTTTATGCCACTTGGCTTCAAGGCCAAAGAGTGGTCCTTGGCTCTATTTTATTTAGTAAAATAGATGCAGCCATACTTATTTTCCTTCTTTCTCCAAGGTTTGCATATCTGATATTTTCTTCTTTCCAGAACCACTGCTACAAACGTCACCTTTTTACTCATCTTGCATAGAAGAGACAATGTAAGGTAAAGGTGTCAACTGATAATCTTACTGCGCTAAAAGAAGACATTACAAATTCTGGTAAAATATAGTACCCAAAGGCTCTGTGTTTCCATAATTACTGACTTATATTAAGACTTCCACTACCAGGTCTCTTGCAGTCCTGCTCCACCACTTCACCTGTCACACATCATCTGAAAGCAAGGGTGACTTGTGAGGATGATTTCAGGAAAATGAATATTGGGGGACCAATGAATTGACAGTTGTGGATAAGGACCACTGCAGAGTCCACAAAGCCATAAATACAGTGCTCACATAGAAGAATAAAAAGAAAGTGAAAGTATTTTTTGTAACTGAACACTTAAAAAAGGCATTAACAATTTTGAAATGTTTGCTTTTTTATTATAAACAACAACAACAAAAAACAATTAAAATTATTTTTGATATATCATTCTCTCCCCCTAACTTTTGTGTCATCCCCCTTCATTTGCAAAAGCAAAAATTTTAAAAAAGAAGCTGGAGGGGAGAGAAAAGATAGAAAAGCAGGAAAAAATTCTAAAAATTAAAATGTTCAAATTCAAGAAGTGCTGCAAAAATTTCATGCTCTTGCAAACTTCACAGTTTAGACATGTTATTCTATTTTCCTTCTTCTGACCAATTCACAGCATCAATTCAAACCACAGGCTTAAAAAAAGTACTCAGTGATAGAGCAAAGCTTTCAGAGATCCCATCTCTAAACCCAACTCAAGCACATATATCAGACAAGACTTAGAAAAGAATTTATTCTGTTATCTCCTCCCTAAATACCTGATTATGCCACTTTTCATCATATTGAAAAGCTCTTCATTTCAGAGACAGTGTCAGTAATATATTGCTTTACCAGCAGATTAAGACCTCACTCACTATGAGGCAAAAAGGTAAAATGAGGCTGTTAGAAAAGACATAAAGCTGAAGGAACAGCCATGGTATGTTATTAACTCCAATCTTCATCTCTTCAGCCTACGATATGCATAATTACCCTTACAACAGGAAGCATTCTTTTTCTCCTTTCCCCCTTGTATTTTAAATCTTCTACTTCTGGTACACTTCATTATTTCCTTTAATCACAATTACAGTTTTTAAAAACCTTGTTTGCATACCTTCCTGGCTTCTGTCTTTAATAGTTTGGAATTTTGTAAAAGGGAGAGAAAGAGAGAAAACACATAGTTAATATATACAAATATATATGTCTAATGGAAGAGAAATCATTATGATCACTTAAATGGGATTTAGTAAGAGGTAATTTAGATGGGGCAAATGATATGAGAGTACACTGTATTCATTTTGAAGTAGCAGTCATCCAAACTTGCTATCTCACAACAGACAAGTCATGTAGAATAAATTAGCAAATATCAAATACAGCTCTCCTCATATCAAAAGAAATGGCTGAATTAACATCAGGCTACTGCAGCAAGGACAAGAAGCATCCAGCTGGTTCTTGAATTATACAAAGACACATTATCATCTCATTATGACTGTGAAGTAATAACTGAGAAAAGCTAATTTCAAGTGACAATACATAAATATTCAAATTTTATTTGTATGCCTTGAAAATAGTGATGATTAAGAAGTAGAAGAGATTGGACTCTATAAAGAAAATTGTTAATAAGGAGAAAATTTACATTTACCGCTTGAAATTGTCTTGAAGTACAAACCACATGTTCTGTAAAAAAATCAAATGTTTTCATCTTCAAAGAGTATTTTTTTATCCAAAAATCAGTTAAAAAAGAATAGGGAGAAACTCCTTGTGAACATCTGTTTGAGCAAAACAATCTTTTTTCTAATGTTCTTTAGGACTGACTTTATTCACACAACATTAATCATGATTTTTGATCAGAATATCTCTTGTAAGAGAAAATGTCACAAATGTTTGATCAAGCCTACTTTGCATTGGTGTTTGTGTATCTAGTCTTAATATTTTCCAAAGGTAAAAGCTATTCCAAGCAAAGAGCAGAAATAGCGCAATGTAAATTAAGTACCACATAGCACAAATAGCAAATTACTAAGTACATGTTTACAAAGTGGTATATGTGAGAGGTACCATGTGGACAAATCCCAGGCTAAGCTCTACAGGCACAAACCATACCTTGAATCACAGATGATAAACAAATGTATCATCAAAGCTTAATCACTAATTATTCATGACTGGAAAATGTGATTTTGTTTGTCAAGCTGACTGTTGTGAGTCATTTGCTTGCTCTGACTGAGTGGAAAAACATAACCAAGGCATTGCTGCTTAACTTAAGCCAGTATTTGCTGAAGTCAGTGGGATTATGTCACTGAAGGACGTGGGGAGCTGGTCCACTTGACACTTTACTATAATGTTACCATTAACTTCTAAATTTGCACCCTCAATTTCTGTAAATTGATTGAATCTTTGGGACTGTATTTTGGAGAAGGCTCTGTTTCATTGTTTTCATAGAAGTGGAAACTCATCAAGAAAAAATGAGAGCTATACAAAGGGTACAGACGAAGCTATGCCCCAAAATGCAAGAATTTATAAAGTGATCTGGATTCCTGTGCATTTGAAGGCAACAGATAAACCTGGTGGTTCACTTTTCCTGGGACCATCCTGAGTGAGGGATGTAGCTGAGCTCTGAATGCTCTGGTGTTCACCCAGGGCGTACTGCAATAGGGCTCATCTCATGTGGCTGAAGGAAGAGAAGAAATCAAGCACAGAGAAGGACTGTAATTTTTGAGGCCTGTAGGTTCACTACAACCCTGGCAAAATCCTCATACCCACTGGTGGATCACTGTCTCTGCAGAGCGTGGTTGTACCAGAGCTAGGGCTGATACAAGTGTCCCATCACGTTTTCACACAGTGGAGTGTGTAGCAAGAGGCAGCAGCGATGAGGCAGGTTCATCCACAGGTTAGGGACACTACAGTGTGTGACAAGTGCTGTCACAATTAGCTACACAGCCATCAGCAGATGACCGTTGCCTTCCTATTTCCAATGGCAAAACACCAAGAGGGCATGCTATGGGAAACTGCAGCCCCTTCAGGGGCTAAGTCGAAATACATCCACAATGTCACAGCATGCTGCGAGGTTGGAAGGCAGTGATATTTCCCGTCAGCCCAAAATTTTTTAGATGGCTCTTGCTGATGACATAGTGCTTAGATCAATTTCTGTGGGTAACTTAAACATTTCATTTTGACTTCCTCACTCTCAGATACAACTTTGGGTGTGAACTGTGGGTTTAGCACAAACCCTACTTACAGGAAATTATGTAGATCAGAAATAAAGTTTCTGCATCTTTCAGCTCCTCCGGTACTCTGTGAACAGCTCAGCCGTACATTCTCTAACTTATTTTTTCAGCCACCTGACAGAAAAAAAGCAGTTTAAGAGAGTGCTGTGGTGCTTTTTACCCACGCTTCTCAAGGGAGGTGAAGAAGAGAGGTACGGAAACATACACCACAGTCTAGCTCTCATTCTGTTGAAATACTGCAGGGTGCATATGTCTGTCTGAAGTGGAACATCATTCCCATTGACTCATCAGATGACACTGTCAGTCTTCAGTAGAAACAAAGTGAGTTAAAACACAGTAAGTGTCAAGATCAAATAGGCCAACTTCACAGTTACCACGATGCCTGGTAGGGTCTGTCATTCATAAAATGCACATGTAATGAAAAAAAAGGGGAAAAGGTTTGACTCAGGATTCTGAACTGAACATTAAATCTTGACTCCATTCTTCAGGTTAAGAATTTTTTCTCCACCAAAATGAGATAAAAATATCTGTTGAAACATAATAACAGAAGAAAGCTCCACTGTTCATTGATTAGATACTTCTTATGAAGGGAAGATACTTGTATCGATTTGTTCATTTTGGGGCAGCCACAGACATACAATATTCTATGGCAAATGATCCTGACATCTGTTTTTAACCTCTTTACCCCACAGTTCCAGCCAGAAGCAGTCAGCAATGCATAGAATTGCCTAATGGATGTTTTCAGACCTGACAAAACTTTTGCTTAAGAAATGTTGTCAAAGCATGTTTTTCACACAATGCAAGACTCCTCTTTCACAGCATATGGATACAGGGCCTTACATTTAATAATAAAGTAAAACATGCATGGAATTTTTAATTAAATTTATTATAATGGCATTTATTCCAAGCATTGTTAATACATGGGTATTAACTCACTTTGTTTTTATTAAAGTAATTGACTTGTTGATTGAAAAAACTCTGAGGTATCCAGTGGAAGAGATGAGATTTAAAAAAAAAAAAAAATTGTAAACTTTAGTATTATACTAAGCAGGTTTATAATGGGTAAAAACACCATAAGATTTCTCAGGAAAAAAAGATATAGATTCATATTTATTTATGATAACTCTTGTGAGAGCAGAACACTCATCCTTTTTTTTTTTCACTGAAAAGACTCCTTGAAAATTTCACATGTAACTTTGGTGTCCAAAGTCCCTTGACTTTTGGACTTTTCCCTCTGCATTATATCTTCCTGGCCTTATCAATTCTGTCTGCCATTTGTAACTTCAAACATTCAATTTAGAAAGGTATCTCCTAACTATTTAAAAATAATGAAAGAATTATCTAGGAAATATCTATTGTATGTTTCTCAAGACGGTTCAAAACTCTATTCATGATTTTGAACAGCTTCATGTTTTGGAGCTGATCTCTATACATACAAAGTTACTTATGTTCATCCAAAACACTATAAGTGTATGTGAACTTTAGGATGTAAGACTGTCCGAATGAGCAAAAACAATTTTGAAAGAAAACAGGAAACTCTCATTGGATATTTTAAGACCCATATCTACCTGCACATGTAATATATTCCTATACAGTACTTTGCCTTTAAAAAGAGAGGCTCTTCTTATTTATTTCAGCTCATTTTTATTCTATATCAGATATCAAGTACTGATTTCATGATGTTTTGGAAAGGATGTTCAGCAACAGCTATCTTATCAGCTAGGCTCAATGAAAAACTAATTGCTGGTATTACTGTGGAAAACATGTACCTAGAAAAGTATAAAAGAAAGAGGGAACTATACTGTGTCATCTTTTTAAAAGTACTGTATATCATTGAAACCTTTAAAATATTGCCTAGTCACTATTATAGACTCCAAACATTGTCATATTATGTTCGGTACATATAGTAAAACCAGCTAAGAGACCAAGAATCGTTTGTATAAAATGAACTGAAATAAATATTATTTTTAACAACTAAGAAAATTAAAATGTATGCTTAGTCTGTAGGTGTTTTTTAGAAGAAAATGCAGCACCTTCAGAAAGATTCAATTAGTATCTTCTGGAAAAAGGAGGCCACGTAATTACCAGAAGTCCAACTGCCGAAGCTCAAATGGTAGACACCTGTAGAGATCAAAAATAAAACCAAAATATTTTTGTGAAGGTTAGAGTCTAAATAAGCTTGAGGGTTAAAGCTTCCTAAAGTTAGAGATTCAGCTTTAATCCTATATGTGTGCAGACCCATATAAACACAGAGAGAGAATAAAGTCTTTATGAGAATTTATAGAAACATTTGACACTTAACACTACATAGCTATGTTTGTATTGGCATCTGTATAATTTTAAATGCACAGTTTGCATATCTTCTCATTCAATATTCAGGAGCTACTACACAAAAGAAGACCTACAAAAAAACCAGACCAGATCACTTTGGTGACTGTCTACCTCTTCATCCATCTTCTGTGTAAATTAAACAGACAACCTAAAGTGGTACAAAGGTCAGGGAGCCAAATGAATTTACTTTGCCAGAGGAAGGACCTAGAGAAGACAAGGATCTTAGAGTAAACTCGAGTGATAAGCAATAGTGCTATCTAGTGGCAAAATTTTAGGCCTACATTGTACGGGGGCACGGTGACCACCTGTCCATAGAGCGGCGCCCGCGTTTGACCCATCAATGTCGCAGTCATCTCCCAAACAAGTACACAAAGCAACCGCTCCCTTCCACGGCCCCATGATGTCTCCTCTTCAGTCTAGTTTGTTTGGCTTTGACCATGAAAGCATTTGCTAGTGGAAAAGAGCTGCAAGTGTCCAATGCAATTTATGTGTTGCTTTGGGTGTATTAACCTCCTCCATTTCGTCACCTAGAATATAGATGTAACAATTTTTACAAACAAAGTGTTGTTTGTAAGGTATGCTTCATTAACGTCTTAAAATTACTTTGAGGTCCACAGATGGTAAATGATATAATGAAATTAAGTATAAATTTGTGACAGTAATTTTTGGGATAATAGTTCCTCAAATCCCATGAAAGCTTTCAACTGATGCTTTAAATTAAAAAGAAATGCGTAAGTAGATTTGTTTTTCCCCAGTTTCCATCTCCTCCCACATGTTCTTTCCTTTTAAAAGCTTTTTTTTTTAAAACTCTAATGTGTGAAAGACATGAGATGTGTTACTCCTATCTGTTTACAGCTGTGCTAAATTTTTTGAGAGCAATTATAGTATAGTACAGTTCTTGTACATGTACTTCATGGCTCACGTTTGGAAAAAAAGAGGCAAAATAAAACATAATAAAATTTGAAATACTCATCTACAGTTTTGGCCAATTAGGTTTTTTTCTTTTGCATATTTACATTTCAGGAGAAGACACACACTTGAGAGAGAGTATTTTCTGGTTAAACTAATTCTGTTTCTTCACAAAGTTTGTCTTGGAATTATGAACAAACCTCTAATTAATTAAAAAATAGGTTTATTATTCCAAATGCAAGTAACAATGGAAATTAAAGTATAATGAGTTTCAAACACTACATGTCCATACATGAATTTTAAAGACTTCAGGGAAATTGCAAAATTTTCCTGACATATGCCAATGTCAAGCAAACCAGTAGAGGAAAGGAGCAGCAGAACAGGTAGAGCAGATAATTTCCATAGCTGGCAGCAGATGGATACCTAAACATTGCTAGATGATCTGAGAAATAAGCACATGGAGGAGCAAGGTCATTTTTATTTAAAAACAAACAAACAAAAATCACACAAAACCCCCAAAATTTAAAATAAAACCAACACAGCATAACTTCTAACTGTCGCCACACAACAAAGAAAGATAATATTAAGCATGGCAATCAAAAAGCCATTCCTCCCCCAGGGCACACCATGACATCAGTGATCCAATAAGTACCTTTTCTTCTCTGGTGAATGTGTGGCCCTATTTTCAAAGGGTATTTATATGACTTTGATGGCTGTTCCTGAGGACCTCATGATATTCAGTGTTGTTTTTTCCACTGCACACCTGGAAGATATGCCTGGTGCACTGGTGTGAGCAGAGGTCTTGCCCTGGAGTGCTGTCACGGGGCATGTATCCAGTGCCAGAAGCACTCTTGTGCTCCTGAGTTCTTCATTTAGACATAGCCAGAAGGACTACAGTGAAAAAAATGTCCTAATTGGAAATGCTTTTGCTTTTTCATGTAGTATAGCAACACAAAAGAGTTCACAGCTACTAATCAGAACTGCAGTTTGTTAGGGGGTTTGGGTTTGACCAAATGCAAGCAAATTTCCATTAAGTCTGCACAAGTCATGTAATTCCAGAAGTTTTTCTGCTTAAGTTAAATTCCTGCCCCAAAGAGTGGGTTTTTCAAATTAAAAAAAAAAAAAAAGAAAAAGAAAAAAGAAAAAAGTATCCACAGAGATTTTAAGATGGAAATACTTTTTTTCCCCATCTTCCTTCGTGGAAATGCCTGAAGGATATTGGTTGAAATTAGAGTCATCACCACTACTTTACGATAATCACCAATTCATGCTGAGGCAGTCTTCTGGTATAGAATATTTCAGCCCAAATGGTTCAATTTTAGAAAAGACCTACCCCATTGAAAATCGGATCTTTGTGAGTAATGAGAATAGGCAGTGCTAGCAGCCCTGCCAATAATATGATTAAGAGTATTACAACTAAAAGAAGTTCAGAAAAGCTGATTCACTTTAATGAGGTAAATTACATAAACTTGCTATTCTGTTGATATATTGCAATGGTACCTTGTAATGTTTCTCAGACCATGTTGTAGTTGCTTCCTCCAACAAAAAAGGGGTCAAGAAAGCATTTGGGTTGAAATAGCTTTAAAATAGCTGCCCTTTGGAGGAAAATGCTGGAGCCAGGAGGAACAGATCAAGGACAAAAATTGCTCTACTGCTTTAATTTAAAATAATTCCATTTCTGTTCAGGTTTACTGCCTGCTATTGGACATTTGACATGACTCAAATAATTTCTTCCTTCCAACCAGACTTTTTATAGGAGCAGTTCTAATTATACCACGAACTTTACAAAGAAATATATGATTTGCTATTTTTACTGTAAAAAGTAAGATTTGGAAGGTAAAGATTAAGAAGATGAGAAAAAACTTACTCCCAAAACATGAAGACTTTGACAACATTTTTTTTAGTACTTATTTCCACATACTCTGGTGCTATCAGAAGGCAAAACCTCTTGACTGTTGAAAAAATGGCATGAGGTGTAACGATGAACACTTGATTTCCCTAGTCTACTTTGCTACCAAGCCTCTTGTGCTAACTCTGAGTCTGATCTAGAGCAGGAAATAATTTTTAAAAAATTAGAAAAACAGCCTTTTATCATCCTCAGAGCAGTGGTAAAGAATATAAAACACTTAGCAGACATAACCCTGGGGTTTTATAAAAGACTCTCTTCTTGCACTCCTGAGTGCCCTATAGCTGAATGTGGTCAGTCTTTCTGCAGCTCATGACCAGAAGAGTGGAGGTTATTTGCTAATTTGAATTATTCAGTGTTTCACAGGGAAATGCAAGTTGGTAACTTCCCGCACCCCTCCCTGTGGCACCCTTATAGTGGTCTCTTCACCTCTGTCATTTCATACCACCACATCCCAGTGCTGCTGTCTCGGCTTTTACAAGCAGCAGCTGACTGGGAGTCCAGGATTCCTCATCTCTTTTACTTCATTGGCAGACCTGCGTAATTGTGGCTGAAATCAGTGGAAAAATTCCCACTGACTTCAACAGGATCAGCATTCATCCTGGTTAAAACATCAAAACTTGCTTCAGAGCACAAAGGAGCTGAAGAGCTAGTGGCAGGTGGTGGGGATGAGCCTGACTAATCCCAGTTTGGTGCAGTTATCAGGAACATTGCATAATGTAAGGGTTTCAGAATAATTTAAGGAGGAATTCATATGAAGCTTATTCAGGAAGATTATTATCGTTGTTATTTTTCAGGCCAGTGGACATCTTGCTATATATGAAACATCTGTGCAAGATTTTTGCCCAAAAATGTTATCTTATTTGTGAGCAAGCACATACGCTAACACTTCTCAGTACTGATTGCAAAATCAGGGCTGGAGCTCCAAGGGCTTCCTTCTGCTTTTTCTGTACAGCAAATTTCTTGACTGCCTGCAGTTAGATTGGTATAAAAGCAGTACAAGTATAAACCTCACAGGCTGAGGTCAGGCAGGGCTTGTTACATGCTTGTGAGCTGTGAGGAAAGGCCATCTTGTTTGTCTTGTTTACCTCTGCTGATCTATTTTAGCAGCCATCCTCATCAGAGGTCTGCTCCTGGGCAACAGGAAAAATCCAGGCAGCTGTGACAGTTCCACAGATGAGACAGAAAGTGCTCAGGAGACTGTAAAAGCCTTTTTCTTTTTTGGCCAGGAAGAGTCTTTCCTTCCTGGGTCTGGCTGGAGAAGTCTCCCTCCGCCCAAGTCTCCAGTGTGGTGGTTGCTGTGCATCTTAAAGATGTCCAAAGGAGCTTCCCACATAAAGGAGGACTTTCCAAAGCACTCAGATGAGAGGAAGCTGTCTTCTGGAGCCCCCTCTGAGCCGGCACAGTGCCTGGGGAGATCCCACTGATGCAGGGGGCCTGGATTGCGGCTGGCCAAGCTGGCACAAGCAGTGACTGAGGCTGCTCACTGTTGGAAAGGGGCAGGCAAAAAAGAACAGGGGAGAGATCTTGGTGCCTCTCACAGCTCTTGAGACATTTTTGAGAACTGGGTTCAAGTCATCCTGACTAGTCCAGTGCTGTTGCACCCATGCTGTCTTTAAGAAGGGGGTATGAATTTGATGCAGGCCACCTCCTGTATTTAAGTGTCCTGGGTGGCCAAGGCAACTGGGGCATTTCAGACGAGCCAAGGTGAGAAGAGCATGTAGGCAGTGTGGGAGCCTGGGACTGATCACAAGCTCTTTCCTCAGGTGACACAGTGCCCCAGGCACTCCCTGGGAGACCACTGCAGCTGCAGTCATTTAGATAAGCTTCCACTCATCTTAAGGATATTTTTACAGAGTCCATGTGGTTGTCAAAACAATATTTAAAACTGATAGTTCCTAGGCTCTACCTGAAGTATTGAGCAGAGAATTAGCATAACCAGACATTCAGACAATAGGAAAATATATGAAAGTTTCCATTTTGCCATTTCCCAGCTGAAGATTACTAAGATGAGTAGCAAATTTTGCACCTCTCCCTGTTGTTTACTGATATTCATGACCATTAGACTATGCAATAACACATCTGCTGAAGAAATGGACATGCTCAACTGCTATCGACTTCCTAAGCAATACCATATGGGTTATATTTAGTCAAGTGTCTTATACTTGACTTATCATCACTGTTAAACATTTTATACAAAACAAGATACAAAACTCACTAAGACTAGCTGGATTTTAATTACATTTGTTCTAGTTCCGGATAATATTATTTTGTAAGCACCAATAAGGACACTGATTCCACTTACTTTCTTTTCGTGTAGAGGAGATGTAGAGATTTCCAGCACCTTCCGGGCAATGTGCTCCTGAATGCATTATGAGATTGAGACTATTTGTGACTGTGATCTGTTACTCAGGGATTAGTCCAAAGGAAATGACATTTCATTGATCTGCATGCTAAATGCAACAGCCATTATTCACACTCCTTCAGAGAAATAAACATAAAAATGACCTCTGGAAAAAAATTTTTTGAGATAACTTGTGAGTTCTGTTAGTAGCTTGTGGTATAGACACTGCTTATCAATCTGATAATTGGTTTTGACAGGACTTTCTGAATTAGGAAAGACGAGATAAACAGGCCAATTTTGTGAATGGTGGGAACTTAGTTAATAAACTTGGAAAAAAACCCCTGACCAATTCATCTAAGATGTGCAGCTTCAGAATAAAAGCTCACAGGAAAGCTGTGAAACTTTATGTCTAAAAGACAAAAATAAATCACTTAAATGTGAAAGCTTCATCCAAAAATAAATCACTTAAATGTGAAAGCTTCATCCAAATATGTTGCATTGCAACAAAATACATAATAAAAGTAATGCATTATTTAGTGACCTTTAAGACTAAGATTCTAAAAGGACAAATGTAAAGAGTATTTTTGTTTCTTTTTGGGATGGGAGGTTTCATATTTAGAGTATGCAGTGTAACAGCATGCAGAAAAAAAAATTAAAAGGCCTTACAGATAATATAATCTAAAAAAATTATAAAATTTCAAAGGGTAAATCTGCTAGAAATTACACAGAATTTATTAGAAATATAGGTATTTGGTAAATGAAAGTGTGTTTTTTTTCTGGGGAAAGAGAAGGATTTTGTACTTAAGGAGAACAGCTTGAGACTCACTTCACTTTTCCCAGATATTTGATCGTTTGAAAGTATTTCAGCTTTATAAAGGAACACTTGGCATTTGAATCAATTGTCCATGCAATGTATCTGGTGAATTTTGAGTGCTCTGGGATATCCTAGCTGCCCTCCAACATGTAACACTCTTTGTCTTTAACTCCCGTTATAAACTTCTTCCCTCCTCTCCAAGGATGGATCCAATGCCCAGGTCTGACATGGCACACCTGTGCAACCTCGGCTGCAAAAGAGCTGTAGAAACATAAAAGCTATAGGCGGGATAGGACCATTGAGATGGGAGCATCCATAGCTCAAGCAGCCAGATGCACTCACCCACTGAGCACTGAAAGGGAGTAAACAAGAGGAAAAAATGAAAGCCCAGAGCTCTGTTTATTTACCTGAATATGTTCTTAGCAAAATTAATGAGAACCCATGAGGAAAGTCATCTCCAAGTCTCACTCTGTAAGCCGTAATGAATTCTATGATGACAAGGCCACAAGAGAACCAAATCTGCTGTTTTAAGATAAAAACATGAGCCGGGAAAATGCAGCAGGGAACTTCAATAAAAGTGATTTCAGGGGAACAGAGGCTGCAGTTCTCTGGAGCATGGACATGAAGCCCTGGTTCATACCTCAGAAACCATATACATTCTTCACAGCAGCTCATTTATTTATGAAAATAGTGCACAGTGCAATGAATCCAAAGAGGCTTTCCTAAATACAGCTCTTCGCAGACTTTGCTTAGGTAAAGCCAGTGCCAAACATGGGATATTTTGTTCATTTAGCCTTTACAGCAGAAAACTTTAAGGCATTGCCCCCAGTTTGCATGTTATAGCAGAAACAGTCAGAATCTGACACAAATTTACAAAAGCAAATGTAACGTATAGCTGACACAGATAATCAATATGAAGGACAAGCTTGCAAAGCTTTGAAATCATTCTACAGTCTTATTGAATCAGTGCAATGGGGACATAGGTAGTGTGGTCATCTTGTGTCCTGAGGTCTCAGCTGAGGGGTGCAGGCTCTGCAGAGTGCTCGGTGGAGACTCTCAAGGGAATTGTCTGCTGTGTGTATGAGCAATGACCTTAAGTTTTCATTGAGATTTGGGGTTCACCTAAACTGAAAATTTAGGAGACAGATATTAAGAGTAAGGAAAAGAAGCAATGGAAAAAAGATTAATATAATAGCTTTTAGATAGCTAAACAGATGAACTATTTCTATAAAAAGAGCATAGCTATGGATTGGAAGACATATTGTAATGTAATTACCATTCAGAATAGAACAGCTATCTTAAAATTCTGAAACTTACATCACATAGTTGTCAGTGTTGCTAGCACAATAAAACTGCTCTGAGAACACTGTTTGCATCAGTAAAAAATCCCATGGAAGAAAAAAATTAATAGGTTAAGAGCCTTAATGAACCCACTTTTATTAGAAATTGCATCATATTTTCTTTATCCTGTTTAAACTTCCCAGTGTTTTTACATTCCATTACTGCTGACATTATTATAAACTTGCCTGAATATCATAGTCAGTAGAGGAACTTTCTCCTGGTGGAAAGACCTATTTAGTTTGATTTCTACTGATGTTCTTATGAATCACCAACAATGCTCTTTCAACCTAATTATTTGGAGTAATTTTCTATGTTTTCTTATCTGGGAACAGCTGCTTGTGTTTGCCTTCCACAGATTCCACTAGAATTTTTTATTTGGTGATAAGAAAAGGACCAATCTGCCAAATTTCATATTTGATGAGGATGATGCCATTTCTGTTGCTGAAGAATTTTTATTTTGTTGTGCTCTAATTTATTTGAGAATCTCTTCTGCCTTTGCATGTGATCTATGAGCTAAGTAAGGCTGGCAGACAACCAGGTCTTCAAAGAGATCTAGACGCCGTACTGGGATTAAAATACACAGGATCAGGCTCCATCCTGGACACAACAGCAGTGCATGCATCAGTTTTATCTCCATTTCTACTGTTTTCAACTGTTTGTGGGGCTCCTCTGTGAAGCCATGGTACCTCTTCATCTGATGTGTTTCCCAGCATTTCTGTAGAACTTGTCCTTTCCTATGACCTGATGTCTTCATTTTAGCTTCAAGTGCTATTCCAGTTTCAGCATCCATTTGTGACTTTCTAATTACCAACAGGATCCGAAATCCTCACTGCCCTTTCTGTATGTTCTCAATTTGCCTTTAACAAGGCCAGAAGCTTCTTTCTTTTTCAAATCTAGTTTCTTCATTAAGTACAACTGCCTTCCCTTCCTCTTAGTTTTCAGTTGCACAGATAAAGATTTGGATTAGTAATCTAAGTAAATAACCAGGTGAAAACTCACAGCAGAAGTCTGTGATTTTGGGATCTCTGTTTTAGCACCTCTTTTCTAAGTATCTATACTTGTGTAGAACTAACAATTATAGGAAATTTGCATTCTTCCCACCACCACCTTTTTTCTTCCTCCACTGAAAGAAGGCAACCAGTTCTTCAGGTTTTCTGGTACACTTTGATAGAGTGCTAATGGAAGCAAACGGGGAGGAATGATGTTTGAGGCTTTGAAAGCAGGAACCCCACTTTGGGAATTCTAAGTTGGAGGAAGGGATGAAAAAGATTTCTTCACCAAAGATGCTAGTGTAGCTAAATAGAGCAACTGAGGTGGAGGAGCCATTATCACCATCTCCAATCTCAGAAAACCTGAACAGTTGTTGCATAACTGTTTCTGAGATCACAGCGTTGGAAACATGTGACAAACCATGTGAAATATCCATTACCACTCACTCAGCATCATATATCAGATTACTAAAAAAACCTTCATTTACGTGATCAGTCTGTCCATGACTCAAAAATCTATCTGTATCTGCTGTTGAAAAAAGAGACCTTAACTCCAGCCCCAGAAGAGTTTCAGCATTTCAGAGAACCAGCAGAGGCATTTAGCAGAGTACTTCATCAGGCTGAAGTGTGAGCATATTTCGTGAAGCACAATGTAGTCATTTGCAATAGGTAGTCTGGTTACACAATGCTAGGGAAACTTGGGCACCAAAGCAAATAGTAAAATGTTCAGATGCTACCTGTTTCAAGGTTACTTAACATAAAAATGGAACATTTCAGGAAAAGAATTCAAAACTAACCCAAAAATCCTCAAATCAACTTTTTCCACAACTGCCTTGGCATCTTATCAGTTATGTAAGTGTCCATCTTGTCAAATTTTAATCTGCTAAAAAATTCTATTATTTGATCAACCTTGAATAAATAACCTCCTTGGAGGTCTTGTGGGTTTTTTTTGATAATTCCTTCCTGATCCTAAACTGTGTTATCAGAATGACTTTGAGTGCCTAATCAGACACATCAGTCAAGCACCTTCAAGCACTGTGCCACCTTGAAGTACGGGTACCCCCCACTCAATAGCCAGCTGCAACAAATTGGCAGTGCTTCAAAAGAAAAGATGCATATGTAGAGGAAGAGGAGAATTTACAAGTCAAATAATGGCCCTGACTCTTACAGCTGATCAGCTGAAGCCCTGAAGAATGAGATCTGATTATAATCACAGTCCTAATGCAAAGCTGGAAGTGTTATGAGGGCATGTTGAGGGCAATGAAATCTGTCCTGCTCTATTTGGGCTTAGTGGATGAAAAAGGAAACAGGATGACTCAGTCCCCATGCATTTTTGGATGCAGGCAGAAGAATGCCTCCCCAAAGTGAGGTTAAAGAATAATTCTCTGAACAAAACATGGCCTTGCTTTAAAGTTCTGATTTTAAAATACACATCTTTCTGGAGATGAAAAAAGATTTAGGGATTTAATGTTAATTACATGAGTATTTCTTTTGCTTTTTTCCCTTTAATTGGGAATGGGGACAAAGTGACTGAGGGAGGCAAGGGAAAAGGTATATTAAGAAAATGTATTATGTACTTGAGTTTGAAGTTTGAAATCCTTGATATTTCAAAACAGGCTTGTCCATTCAATTCTGGCTTTTATTGTTGCTTTAACACTGCATGTTTGAGTTGCTACTTGTCTGTGACTCTGCTCCTGACCTATTCTGTTTGTTAGTTCTAGTTAGATGTGTCTCTCCGACTGGCACAGCAAAAAGAGAAAGATTTTCATCTAAGTAATTATTAATTAGGCAATTATTATTTGTGTTAGTGTAGTAAACTAGAGACATCAGGTCGGGACCAGCACCAGGAATTGTTAGCATTATATTGAGGCACGACATATAACTTAGCCCTGCTCCAGAAAGTTTGCAGTCTAGTCATGAAACAAGAAACAGGCAACAGTAGATGAATAACGGAGACAGTTAAATTATTGCTTGTGCAGTTCAGTGTGCAGAGAGCACCGTTTATCTGTTGTCAAGAGTTTTTTAGGCATCCTGGCAGAAGGGATTTTTCATGTGTTTCAAAGCTATTTGCTATTGGAACTAATGAGTGTTCAGAAGAACTGTGTCTAATGGAGGCCAGACATAAACAGAATGCAGTGTTTTCCCTTTTTTTCTTCTAAATGTATTCTTCAGAAAACAGCGTTCTTCTTCTACCCCTCTTCTTTGAGTAATATTTGTGCCAATATTTATAATAATGGAAGATTATGTATTTTTTGAAAACCCCAACCAGAGATACATATGTTTTTTCCTACTATTCATCTCACCAATGACATTCATCTTTTGTCAGCCTTTTGTTAGTCTGTTGTTCAAAATGTGCCAGGTGGATTTTAATGCCAACTGACAGCCATCTTTTAAAATGATTTAGCCAGGAAAATGTACTGTGACACACAGGGAGACATACCAGCAGTCAATCAGCCACCTACAGTGCTAAGTTTATATCAAAACCATTAGGAAATGAGAGTCCACCTAATAGCCTTTGCAGTGTGCTACTTGACTTCAGGGGAGGGATAACCAAGGATAGTCACAAGCTTGTAAAAGTACAAGTCATATTAGGCCAAAAATGGTGTCAGAATAACATTGTCTTCCTTCAAGAAATGTCTTAATGCAGACTGGATATCCCAATGCAATAAAATAGTGATCAGTTCCCGTGAGCCTTCAAAATCCTTAACCAGCTATGACTTGTCTGCTTATGCTTTATATACATACTTCAGGGGAAACTCTCCAAAAAGGACGCTTAAATACATGAAATAAAGACATAGGATTTATTGCTAATCTATTAATAACCTTGTAAGACTATAGGAGGTAGCAATGACCAAATGGAAAATGATCCTGGTCCAACCTTCTGCTTCTTTTTTCTTTTGGGATACTGAGTCACAGATATCACAGAGTGGCTGAGGTGGGAAGGCCCCTCTAGAGACTGTCTGGTTCAGCCCCCTGCAGCAGGTTGATCAGGGCCATGTCCAGTCAGAGTTTTAATATCTCCAAAGTTGGAGACTCCACCATCTCGCTGGAGTACCTCTTCCAGTGTTCAACCACCCTCACAGTAAAAAAATATTGTCTTGTATTCAGACTGAATTTCTTTTTTTTTTTTTTTAATTTGTGCCCATTGCCTCTTATCCTTTCACTGGGAACTGCTGAGAAGACTCTGGATCCTTCATCTTTATTCCCTCCCACCAAATATTTATACACATTGATGAGATCCCCCCCTGAGCCTAGTCTTCTCCAGGCTGTCTCAGCCTTTCCTCATAGGAGAGATGCTCCAGTCCCTTCATCATCTTTGTGGCTCTTTGTCGGACTCTCTCCATTATGTCCAGGTCTCTCTTGTACTGTGGAGCCCAGAATTGGACACAGCACTCCAGGTACGGTCTCACCAGTGCTGAGTAGAGTCATTCCAATACAGGCTAGTCTTTCCTCCATACAAAAACTACTTCTACATTCAAAGTGATCCAAGGATTGTGCTTGTTTAAAAAAAGTTTCCCTATTACTTTTTCCTTCTTGAAAATAATAAATAATCCTATAATGAGGCCCAGGTGAGGTCTGTCTATACAATAATTACAGTGTACTTTCAAAATAGTGACACCCATTTTTCACAGAGTGTTCTGAGAAAAATCAATGTGTTTATCGATCATTTGGGTGCTATCAATCCACCTAGAGCAGTCATATTCCCTATGGTCTTTTTGGTAACCAAATTGAAGGGAATGATCCATCTAGGTTTTGCTACATAAATTGCTAGCAGGTATTAACAGTTAGTCTGACTTTTCCTTCAGGTGATGAGGTCATTGATTTGAAGTTAAAAAGATACCTATGCAGAAATTCTACACGTCTTGCAGCAAAGCTTAACCCCATCACCCACAGAAAGCCACATTCAGACATGAACAATCAATAACTCCATTTGGGCAAATAAGCACATTCACAAAGCTCCTTTTCACTGCTGTGCTCAGGGACATCAGGCAACGTATCTGTGGCCTTCTACAAAAGCCCTAGCAAATACCAATAATAGTTGTCGTAAGAACTGGTGAATCACTGACAGAGAGAAGATGTTTCTCAGTTGTGTTCCCATGCCCAATGCCAAGGCACCTCAGAAAGGAGCGCACATAGAAAGCTGTGCATTCATTTCCTCTAAACCAATGGATTTTTATTCAGCTTTTCCTTTTTGCAAGTTTCACCCTGATGCTGCAGGTACGGTTCTGACTGTAGCTTTGGCCTGTCTATGCTGCTGGGGAGGGAAGGTGCAGAGTGGGTTCTGCTGCCCTATTTAACATTGTCTGCTCCAAAAACTCTGAAGATTTTTGAAACTCAGGTACGAGGAAACGTGGGGGTTTGTTAACTTAAGCTGTTAAATCTTTATGCACACCCACTATGTCATGGCCTTTGCCTGTCCTTCGTGTGCTGGTTGAGGAAGTGCAGTTGATCTGCTACATTAATTTTTAGAAATATTGAGTTAAACCACAGGACCATAACAGTTAGTAGAGACAGCAGTGTGCTCATGATTCTTTAGTCAAGAAATCCATTATAACAAATGCTGAAAGAGTGTTTTATATATAAGCTTTTGAATTTACTGGGCCACTGTAGCTACCAAATAAGATTCTGGACAGGAACAAGCTTGAAAAGGTCCTTTTTCTTTGTCTTGTGTTTTTCATACTGAAAGTTGTCTGGAGCATAAAAAGCCTCTTAATCCAAATAATGTATGAAGCGTAGGACCACAATCAGTGGTTTCCTTTCAGAACAGTACAGTGCAGGGGCTATGAGTTATTTCTTCCTGATTTACTTTTCAAATCTCTGAATGCAGAGGTTTGTTGTGATGTAACGTTGATTTAATAAAGGGTGTTTCTACTTACTGGGAAGAATAGCAAAATACATCTTCAATATCCAGTAATAAAATAGATTTGGGTAATTTCACCAATACATCTGAGTTGTAAAAACAAAAAAAAAGCTATATTTTTCTTAACAAATTTTGAGCATAACTTATTTTGGGGAACTCAGTAAAAAGAATGGTTCTTTGGTTCACTGCCTTTGCAGAAAGGAGCATAATGCCTTTAATCTGAACTTTTTACAGAATAACAGTGTTGCTGTATCAAATATATTTTTTCATATTAAAATATTACACTAATTTTCAGACAAACAGCTGTTTGAAAAATAATTAAAATTGCAAAATGTAAGATGTCAAATAACAAACAATGCCTGTAAAATGTTTAGTTCGACCTTTTGTGTATATCTCAGATGAGTAGTTCAGTAGCAGCAGGATGATAAGCTGACTTCCCACAGTCACATGGCAGAGCACACTTGCAGATGAGCTGCATATCTGCAGGAAAGCTGTTGCTTGTGACATCCTTACCTACAATGCTACTGTTAGCGGAGAAGTATTTAGGAAATTAAACAAATTTTGTAGGAAGATGAAGTATGATCTCAGGATGAATTAATTCAATGCTGCCCTAGATTATATGGCTCTTACAGCTGTACAGCTATAGCACAATTACAGAACTTTGGGACCAGAGTAGTTTTTAGTAACTCCTTGTGAGTCCATACCTTTGATTCTCTAAGAATTTCATACTTAGATGTTTGCAGTGGAATGGTTTTATATTTTGCAAAAATTATTTTGTTAAAGAATTCTGACTAAATCAATGTTCAACTTACAGTGAGTAAGTAACTAAACGTCATTAAGTTTTAAATGTCTCAGCTGAGAGGTCATAATTAATTGGTAGCTATCAAATTTTTGATTGATACTGTAACTGATTACCTTTCTTCTTGAGATGAAGTATGAAGGGGTCTTCGGTTCTTCTGTTTTCATGGTCAGTCCTATTTACAGAAAAAAAAAGACAGAGAGAGAAAGAGAATATGAACAAAAGAAGAGTTAAATTATTGTAGTAAATAAGGCATAGGAAAATAAGCTGATGAACGAGGATAAAGCATAACAATGAAAAGATATTTAGTCAGTCACAGCCTGAAGCCCTGAATATGCACCCTTGAGCAAAGTGAAGCCTAATTAATAATTTTGATAATTCATAATTTATTAAATATTACAATTTCTGTTACTGCTGCATTAGAGTCAATACTATGAGGACAGAAAAGTGAAAAATGTAATTTTTCCAAGATATAATCAACTAAGCTTGAAAAGGCATAGAACCATTTCTGACTTGCTAGTATCTTTGAAGTTATACAAATGCACTAATTTTCCAGCTACTTTTAAAACAGAGAAGAAAAAGAAAATTTAATTTAAAGGTTTATTTCCTACTACTTTTGCTTTTTTACATGCCAGAGCACATTCAACACATCAATAAAGTCTGTTAACTGTGCAACACAGTTCTTGGATTCTTAATTTGAGAGAAAGATGGGGACAAAACTATTTTTAAAAACTCCTTTAAAGAAAAGAGCTAGAACAGGAGATAACCTTTCTTCCATTTAACATGTTTCTGTATTTCCAGATGAGCCAGCTGGCAGTCATCAGGTTTCCAAATTTGTCTGAACACTTCCCTCCAGGTGTGACCATCCCATTAGTTCTTTTGTCATTAGTATTTCTAATGAAAGCCATATGCAGAGTCCATCAGGGAGACTTATAATTAGATGATGGGGCCATCTATGCATGAAAGGCAACAGAGAGTCCTTGAATTGCAGTTTAAGTGAAAGCTGTGATTATGTATTCATACAAGTGTTAGTTGTGGTCATCTCAGACAACTGGAGGGAAATATATGGAACATTTTCTCCAAGACTGTATGTTTATTTGTAAGTGCAAGAAAGGAGTAAGTTACACCCAAAAAAGCAGGTGAAGCTGTATCCTTCCCTCTTTGGTCACATTTCACCTATTTATTACAAACATCTAAATTCATTACAAGCATTGCTGGGTAAAAAAC
>VZTQ01002808.1:0-51264 GCA_013400755.1 Pelecanoides urinatrix | reverse complement strand
TCTAATGTGAGCTTCCCGGTGTTGCCTCATCAGTACCTAAAGGGATCTTCTTCTCAGGGTAAGCAGTTCAGCTTCTGCACTAGCTCAGCCCTGGTCCTTTCCTGATTAAGGATTACCAGTTGTGCTCTGCTATGCCATACATTGTATGATTTTGTGATGTGGAACCTGGACTCTTGGGTGCTGAACTGAGACCAGCAAACTCAATTTGTTCAGGATTCTAGGTTGGATTTGAGCCCTGGTTGCAGGAGTGAAAGACGAGTGCTTTGTCAGCTAAAACTCCCAAGAGCCCTTATAGCATGGCTTTTGTCTGTTTATAATTTACCTTCCCCCCCCGCCCCGACTAAAGGTACTTGGTATGTTTTCCACTAACTTCTTTTTTTCCCCCCACTTTAATCAGGGAAGAGGGAAGATTACACCAGCTTCAACATTTGACATGGATAAATTAAAATCTACTTTGAAACAATTTGTGAGAGACTGGAGTGAAGAGGGAAAGCCTGAGAGAGATTCCTGCTACCAGCCAATCATTAGTGAAATTGTAAAGAACTTTCCAAAAGAAAGATGGTAATAGTGTTTTAAGACTTATTTTCATGTGGGCATACACTGTTGCACAAATCTAACGGAGTTTTTATGGAGTAATGAAAAGCTGGGATTTAAAAGTACAGAAATTACTGTGAATGCAGTGGAATTTATTTTTTAATCAAGAAAGTTTTTGTTTCTAATACAAGGTGTTGAAAAAGAGCATAATCATAAACTTCACAAAGGAATACCAGGTAAACCAGGAATAATTTTTTTTTTTTTTCCCCCTGCAGCTTGATGTAACGGGATATCTGTTAACTTTTTGAGTAAGAGACCTCAGGAAGTTGTGAAGTTAACTCAGTTGTGCTCAGTGAGGTAAAGTTTGCAGGTTAGCAGACTCTCAGAGTGCATGTGCTGCAGATAAAGGGACGGACCCTTGCAACAGCAGCAAGTATGACTATTGCCCTTCATGGTGGAAGGAGGGAAGAAGACTCTTAACCTGTATCACAGTTTTATTGCACTAAGAATTTACCCTGCAAATACTTAATTCTAGCCTTGGTTTCAGACAGATCTTACAAGGCAATTCTTAAAAAAGCTTTGCTGCGTGTGTGAGGGTAGCTTTGTAACTGCTTGTTAACACCACCAAAATAGTAATTGGTGTGGGGTTTTTTAGGTAACTTTAAGTAGAAGTGTACTGGTAGAATCTCAGAAGATAGAGCTGCTGTAAGAATTCAGTGTTTAGTGGTTCTGCCATTTAGTCAGCCCAGTCATCATAAAGTACATTTCAGTTTAAATTTAACACTCTTATAATGGGGAAATTTGTGAACTTTGTACTCATAAATGTAACAGGTCAGAACTTAGGTTTGATATAGCTGGGTGTTACTGTGGGTTTTCTTCTTTCTCAGTAATTGCTAATAATGCACTTGTACCTTCCACTAGCCATCTTTCAATTTGCTGAAGGTGAACTTTCAGATTTTATCTGAAGGTGAACTTTCTGCAATGTTTTTAGTGCTAATAGTGGCCTCCATAAGATGAAAATGAATTCAGTGCTACAGGTTACCTGATGTACTTCTGATGTGCAGAGCTGTAGGAAAAGTCATAGTTAGTTTTGAGAGTAATCATTCTAATATTCAAGGTAGTAGTTCATCTTTTTCTCTGTATCCTAGCTTTTAAAGCATTTTCGTTATAGGAGAGGTAATATATCAAATCTTAAGAAATCCATGACTGAAGTTGGAAATTCTTGACTTTTATATTTATCATCAATGAACTCTATTTCAAAACCTCCAGTTGGTATTAGGAAGCAACACGTGGTAACAGATAGGGTGAATCTGAAGTTGATAGCTTTGTGCTTCTTTACCAGGAATTCTGGTGGTGGTGGTTGTTGTTGTCAAACACAATTGATGTGACAGTGCTTCTGTCCCTGTTGTGATGGCTCTGAAATACCAGTTGTGTGGTTTTTGTCTCTACAGAAATCTCAAAACATCACTATATAGATCAAACATCTCTACTACAAGTTTGAGTTTGTCAAATGAAACATTTTTTGTATTTATAAATGTGTATTACATAACTACCTATTTAAAAGTTTAGTATTCATGATCATTATGAAGCTGTTGTAGCACTTAAGTAAAACCTTTTCTCTGTTCGCATATTGTTACTTACTGTCAGCTCCTTTTTTTTTCTAGTGACTGGAGTCTCTCTCACTTGGGTGTACTTACCTCTTTGAGGCACAAAGGAGAGTTGTTCAGAAGGGCCTGTTCTCTTTGTGTGTTATCAGGCTTAACCAGCAGAGAGCCACTTCATCCTTGTGCAAGAAGTAACTTCCCTAGCAGGGCAGGCTGGCTGGTCAGTCTGATTTCTTTTTTACAGTTTTGGAGGGGATCAGTTGTTCGAAGGGATGGACAGGGCCTGAACTGGTCATAGTGAAGTTATTCTGGCTGTTGTGTATAGGGTGTGCAAAGTCTGTTTCCCCCGGAGAGGACTGGCTGTGGCTGCTAATGGGGGAACACAGCCTGTAAATGGAACCTCAGAGTGCTGCTTTCCATTCCTTTACAACTCCCTTTTGTAGCACAGAGTGCTGAAGTCTCCTGAGATGATGAAATGAAAGTGCTGGAGAAAAAGTGTTGTTGGCACTGGGTGATGAAAACAGCTTTGTCTAGATGTATTTTGCATTGAAAAAGATGGAGAAATAAATATTTTTAAATTTAAAACTGTCAGTACGAGTCACCTTTTACTTTTTAATGACTTCAGTGGAATTGTACGTTCAGTTTCTAGTTAACATTATTTTTTAACATGCATTGCAATTGTGAAAAAGGAGTTTAAATTTTTTGAAACTATTCAAGTACATTTCGCTTCATGCATGCACGGGTTGTGTTTTTGCTGCTCTTTGTAAGATTGGCATGTATTGGTTCAGTTGGTATGCAAAGAACAGGAGAAGTAGTGAAGTACTCTACATGCTTGCTCTTCTGGGAAGCAGAAGAGATACAGGTAATGGTTGAAAGCAGCTGTAAATTAGAACAGTCTTGTCAGAAGTGCTACTGCTATCTTGTGTTTCAGTCCAGTCTTCTGACAAGACTGTAATTTAAAAATAAAATGGCAAAAGCTGTTTAGCTTAGCACCTTAACACAGGATCTGTTAGTAGGATCAACAAAGCAGTTTTAAGTGAAGTCCCACTAGATAAGGTTTTCCTGAGGAACTTTTAGATTTTCCGCATTATTCATGTTGGAATTTAATTGTGTTTCAGCTCACAGGGTCTCTATATTTTTGTCTATCTTTTGATGAAGCTACTTGAATTTCTTGGATCTGAATGAAGCATGAGCACTGCTTTCTGTAGGAGAAAATAGTAAAACGTAGATACATTTTTATTTCTTGATGGAATGTGTTTGTTAAAGCTTTTTTATGGGGAAACATTAAGTTGAAAATCTAAATAAGCATACAGATATATTATTTGAATTCCCCTTTTCTTTTGTTGTTTTTATTTTCTTTTACTTCTGCTGTTACCTTCCTACTTATGTGAAAGGATGTAAAAATCGTCAGCATCTTGTCCAAAAGGAACCAAAGAAATAGTTAACTTTTTAGTTAATTATGGCCAAGAATGGTACACTTAGGTATTTTCTCCCAAGTTTTCTTTTATTCATGAACTTGGCCTCTGGAACCACCTATAACTTGAAATTTAAATTTGTTATGCTGTCCAGCAAGTGATTGCATTTTCCAGGATACTGGCAGGACAGTCCAAAGGAAGTCACCAGTGCTTAGCTTCCTTTATATCTGAAAAACATAGCTTACCAGTCCTAAGGCCAAGTTTGGCTATACTTCTTGAATGCGCTCAGTCATATTTATAGTGATGATAAAATTTTTGCTTTATACGAATTTTATTTAACTTTAAAAACCCTGCAAGGACAGATGGATTTTATATAATCTGGAACAAATTTATACTTAGCCTAAACTTTGATTTAAACATTGGATTTAAGAGTGAACTATATCTTCACTGTTATTGCAGTCCACTGAAGGCTTTGCGGGTCTTTACATGGAAGTATATAAACCTCAGCTGCTAAGTTTGGAGAAGAGTTGCACTTCAAATGATCGTGCTTTTTAGCTGTCTTCATTATTTTATTTGAAAAGTAGTTGTCTTTTAAAAAAAGAAAATGAAAATATGATTACGGTAAAATAATGAAAAACACATACTGACAATTGGATCTGTTCACTATCTAAATTTACAGACATTACAGAGATAAGGCATCAGGAAAGAAGGAGTCCCACAGTGTGATTCTATGCTGATGTTTCCACTGATCTTCTGTGTGTGAGCTGTATATTTCTAATCACTTATTATCATTAGCTAACATTGAATTGCAGTGGTTAGTTTATGAAAATGAGGTTTGTGGTTTGCTGAACTTCAGTTTACCCCTTCAGCACCATCATTTTTTTGTTAAAGCACAATAGGCATAAAATAAGAAGCCTCTATTTTTATCATGTATAATTTTTCCCTTAAAAAAGGACACCAAGTTAAAATCTTCATGAATGTCATTAAACTTCTAAAAGCTGAAAATATATCACACTGCAAAATGCAGTACAATAATGGTATGACAGATTTTAGTTGTTTCTGGTACTTCTCCACTGTCTTTCAAGAGGCTGCTGCAGTTTCAATAGTTGAAGCAACAGTACCATGCAGCCCTCTTCCCTGCTCTTTGGCCAGCCTCCTCTCCCCACAGCTGTCAGGTTAATAGGCCAATGTTTCTTCCCTATTGCCCTATAGGTTTTCAGTGGGTACTTGTTGGATACCCATTTATGTTCCTTACCAGTTTGAGATCTGTGTCATAGAAATCCTGCTGCTGCTGACTAGTTCAAGGCTAGTTTCACTGTGGATAACCTTGGGTTACCACAATTTGGGGTTTTTTTTAATTGTCTTTGCTACTGCTGCAATTACATATCCACCAGAGGAAAGCAAATTTTCCTAGCCTCCTAAATTCTCTTATGACTGTTTAGCCATTAAAAAAGCAGTTTCTATGCAATTAAAAATTTTTAGCTGTTATAATGATTCAAAAATTGGAGTTTTCCCACTACCACTGGTTTTGTACCTTAATTTTTTTTGAAATTCATCAACAGTTTATCACTAACAATTCCTTTTAAGTCTTGAAAAGGAAAAGGTGTTTGAGCATTTTTTTTTGATAGCAGGACACTATCAACAGTCACTACTTTTTACACAGTAAGTTTGCCACATACCTAATTTCTCTGACCATAGGTTCAAAAAATGCTCTTGAACCATTTTGGAAGGCTAGTGTCAATGTTAGTCGCCCAGATTTGATTATATTGTATTCTATTAGCTGTTCTCTGTGTGCTGAAATGAAGTTGGTGGCCAGCACCAGACCCTAGCAACTGATATGAAGAGATAGATAGAAATTAAATTGCTAACAAGTTTCCAGACGGACTTCAATTCCTTAATAATGGTGCAAAGGAAAGTACAGTTAAAATCAACTATTTTCTAAGAGAGAATTGGGAAAATTAGTTCAGAGATACAAAGTTATATTGTGAATAAAAAGATACAAGATAATAACAAGCAATTTAAAATCAACTCACTTGCCTGTTAGAGGCTTTATCTTGTTTTGGGATGAATAAAGGTGCAGATTTCAAAACGTGATTACACCTGCATAGCTCCTTGTTATTAGGTTGTTTTCAGAAAATTGTCTTTTCTAATCAATGTATGATAATCTGGGAAGTGGCGTAAGGCTTTTCAACCCACTCATTGTAGAAGTGTCCATGTGGAGGTGCAAAAATCCGTGTAGAGGTAGTCTAATTATTTCATAAATAAAGTTAAATTGTAAGGAAATGAAAAAGTAGACTAGGTTAGAAATACATTTGGAATAACAGTGAATAGATACACCACTATGCATAGAAAAAGCTTTAAGATTGAGGCTTTTCTAGCTTCTCCCAGAAGGTGGATTTTCTTCCTCCTTTTCCTTCAGGGTCCCTATTTTCAAAAATTCCATCTTGAGCATGTAGTTTTCCCCTGAATTAATCTTTCTTTTTTCAGTAAGACTTCCTGGCTAGCTTTCTTCTGGCTTTCCTTGTAGAAGAGAGGTAAGGAGAACTGTTGCTTCACAGGAGTGCTCTTAAATAATAGCAAAGTCTTGATTTCCTGCTTCTTGTTAATCAGAAAACAAAGAATCTGAAAGTATAATGGAATGAAAATGAAAATCAGGAAAGAGAAGAACTTTGATTTTCCGTTTGGGAGGCTTCGCTAATTACATGATTAAGCCACAAACCAAAAAGCTCCTTTGTTAGTTTGTGTGGCCTTTAGAAAAGAATAATGCTTGCTTTTGTTTTTGGGTAATAGTCTTCAGAAGTGTACTACTTTTCAGAATTCACATAATTCCCTCACTCATCTTCATGCTTTTGCAGCGTGCTAACTCTTTTGAACCCTTTTTGGCATCCTGAATTTTTATGTAGTCAAAGGCTTTGCATTTTGCTTTCTTTCATCATATGTTTGGAAGTGATGATTTTGGATTCCTTCATTTAGTTACATATAAATTAATACACGAATGTTTTGTTTTTGAAGGTGACATGCAAAACTTGTTTTTTTGGTATATGAAATTATGAAATCTTGTTCACTATTGGAAACTGAAAAAATATTTCTTTTTAGATGAAATATCTTTTTAGTTTGGCATGGGAGTGTTTTTTCTTTTATGAGTGAAGGTTTGATTACATTGTGATGGAAGTCTAATCATTAGAATATGTATATGTTGCCTTGTCTGCTTGAAAGAGGCTGGATGTCTTTTCAACTTGATGCCTAGTTATGGCAAGTGAAGGGTTAGAGAGCTGCAATGTACTTTGATTTAGGAAATCTTATGTTACTTAATGTGTTTGAGTGAAATCGGTGAACAGCATATTTAAAACCCATGGTTGCTGAGAAGGTAACTACTTAAAGGTTTTTACAGTCTGAATTGCTCATTGGCTTGTAGAAGTTGTTTGCTTTGTGTTTCTGATGTCAAGATACTTGTTTATTTTTCATGCAATGTAATCAAGAAGGTTTCTAGAATATGTACTAGTTATCAGTGTGCCTCGTAGAAAAATAAATGGTGCTATATGATAATGTTCTTCAATTCACTTCAGAGATTTTTAGCTTGATAATTGTAAAAGTTTTCAGGAAAAAAAATTGTTCTCTAATTATGATCTGNCAGAGTCACTCATATTATAGCAGGAAGCATGACTTTTAAGTGATGAGACTTAAAATCTCTAGATTGTACCACAGTTTTTCTGCATAATCTTGAATAGGTTTTACTGTGATGTTATTTCACATCTGTTTCTTTAAAATGCACACTATCTCACCAGTGTCAAGTATGGACTAGTTAATATGTGCATGGTACTTAGTGGTAGTGATTAGTAATGGAGGAAACCCATTAAAGAAAGTATTACATTCCATACTAAAATTTTAGGCTCTGTTTTGACATGAAAAACAACCACTGAAGCACACTGAACCACTTCTTAAGCAAGTCCTGTCACTGAGTAACAGCTAAAATATAGTTAATAGTTCTACAATTAAGCTGAGGCACTGAATTTGAATGTAGTAAATTTCACTTTATAGGTTTAATTTAGAGTGACATTTCTGTATTTCGTATTCTGTCACTTGCATTGAAAATTACTGTCTTCATAACTTGTTAGAGAGGAAAGAAGGCAGCAAATGCAACTGTTCTTTTAAGAAAGAAGGTGGGAAGACTATGGGTGGGCAAGTATGAAGGAGGTCTGGCGGGGTGTTGTGTTTTTTGGGGGAGTTGATACCAAGTTCAGAGAGACAGATTTTGCCAGTTCACTCATTCTCCAATCTGAAATGACACATTTCCTCAAAACACTTCAACTATTGGCTTGTATTCTATATTATCATGATGTTCTGGAGACCTGTTTGTAGGCTGATTGTCTGCATTGGACTGTGATCTTAAATCTGTTACAGCTTACTGTTCAAAAACACAAGGGGAAAACGCTGTGTGTTATGTTTGCTGCATGTCTGCTTAAAACAGCAATGGTCAATGTGATGAAAAATAGATATTTGCTAGAGGTTTATTTGTTCTTTTTCATACATTATTTTTAAATGATTTCTCAGCTGGTGGTGAAATTGCATATTAGTTGAGCTGATCTAGTGCCTTGCAGCTACTGAAAGGAGGTCACATTCTTCTCGTCCTTAGCTGTACAGCCCTGCTGGCTCTTAAGCTCTTTGGAAATTTCAAAATTATTCAAAGCAGCATAAAAGTATTCATTTCACTGATTAGCTGTCATAGTGGTTCAAATCTGAAAGTTAACTTCACCCCTGATTACCCCTGATGAGGTGTTTTTTGTCTTCCTTAAATAATCAGTCTTTGGCCTGTACATGGAATTCTCCTGAAGATCTATGCTTAGCTTACGACAGTAATCATTCTTAGCATCTAATGCTCATGTGGTGCTTCCTATTTGTATAAGATATTTAGCAAAGAGGTGTATGTGTATGAGACTTCTTAACAGTATTAGATTTTAGACAGCAAAATTGAGTGTTGCTCAGCTGCTGTAATCTTCATCTTTGCTGGGCAAGTTATCAGTTACAAGTTTCCTTGTTAACATGGAAGAGAATACTGCTAACCTGACTCTGAATTTCAGTCAGTTCTGTGGAAGTCCAAGCATTCCTTTCTGCCAGATTTAACTGTGGGCTTGGGATGTCTATTAAGAAGGTTTGGGGGACTTTTGAGATCTATTATTTTAGTCTTAAGTGACTGTTCCCAGTTAGCCTTCTGAAATTGACATGTTTGCCTTCCTGGAACTGGAAGAAACAGCAATGATCAATATGAGCTGAAGATAACAGTTAAGGGAGAGCGGTAAGAAAGAAGGATTTTGCAAATCAGTTTTTAACTACAGTCTTAATTTAATTTTTTTTTTTGTTTTCTGTTGATAAAAACATCAGGATTTTGCTAACATGTCCAAATGGTTTGGATCCACCTTCTTTCTCTGTCTTGCTAAAAATAAACCAAGGTCAATGTACTATATTGAGTGTCAAGCCAACTACTACAGGGGGCTCCTAGATGCGGTACAGTGACTTAAGTCTTCTGTATACAATGTGTTATCTGCTGATTTTTCTGCATGTGAAAAACTTAATTCTCCTGAATTGCGAACTTTTGTTACTGTGGATAAAGTTGCATAGCATGTTGTGTAGAGAGTGCATCAAGGCATAATTGTGGTCACTGTAAGTATTTGAAATTAATGAGAGTGCATTATTCCATTGAGGAAGCTCTAATTAAAGTGACTCTGGAGCAGTTAAGCTGCAGTGGCTCCAAGGCTGCTGCAGTCTCGTATGGGAAATCGTGCTTTTTCTTGTATGGGTAAGGTTCTTGTTGCTGGTGTATTTTTCTAGTGTTTAGATGATTTCTGGATATAACGGCAGATGGCAGAGGTGATCATTGGTGATGTACAGACACGCTTTATTTCTTACAGTTCTTGCTCTTCCAGAACATGTGAAAAGCATAATCTGTTTTCCTGCCTCTGGAAGGCATACCAAAATCTTCAGGCAATCTAGAGCCACAGGACACACATTACTTCCCTTTGACATCTGACTGGAGGGGAAACAACACTAGGGTGGTATCTGTGTGGAAGAGGCAGATTGCTGACTTGCTGTTTCCTGCAGCTGGAGATTCAGAGCACAGGGTCAGTAGCCTTGGTCCAATAGCCCTTCAGTAGCAGTAGTCCCACTTAAGAGTATTTGAGACAGTTCAGCTGAAGTAATATAAAATCACTTTGTACCCAACTCAGAGCAGCGTTAGTTTAAAAAAGCTTTAATTAATACCAGTAGAATTCATGAATTGGGTAATCCTTGACACTTTGAGAAGGCTGCTTAGTTTTATTTGTTGCATGTCCATGAATGTCTTAGGATGAAAACAGTTAACCATTTTATCTTTAAATCAGTGGTCAGAAGTAAGATTTGACCTACCCATCTTTTCCAGAACCATCCTTTCAACTCAGTGTTGAACAGTAAATGCCCTGCCCCTATGGAAAAAACTGAAGTACATCACACTTAGTTAAAGATATGATATTTTTATCACATAACTTAAATCATACATCTTTTGTTGGAAGGATGGAATTGTAAAGGACTGCAGTACTTAGTTCTGAAGTATAAATTACTGAAGCTGGAAAGGGAGGTTTTCAAACTTGAGTATGGAGAGGGATTGGTCTTTTATATTAAATTGGGAATGCTTTTTGGAACTGTTCAAAAGTCTACATGAATATACTTTGTGCTAGGGAAAAAAAATACAGGGAGGTGTGCATTCCCTTATAAGCTCAGGAAAAAATGTCCTTTTTAATCTACTCAGATCTCTTTATTTTGTTTACTTTACTTTTGGGGAAATTTTCATTGTTAAATAAAAATATTCTGAGGATAATACAAATTGACTGGGAGCGTATAGAGAATGCTAGAATGGTTAACACACCTTTTGTTGGCCAACGTGGGGGNGCTACTTGTAACTGGTTCGATTTTATGCTAATTTGTCACTTATCTTTGTTGGTTGCCAGAACGTTGATTTTTTTGGTTTTTTTTAAATAAACAATAAACTATTCTTTTAATTTGAGGAACAAAGTGCTTCTCTTAACTTTTTTTTTTTCCCCTTTTCTTTTTTTAACGAAAATAGAAATGCCTTTCCTGAAGAAAATAATGCCTATGTTATCAGCATTTTTTCCCTCCTTTTTTTTCTTTGACTGCATATATCTGATATTTATTCAGTATATATGGAGACAGTTGATGAGCTGCTCTAATACAGCTTGATTTTGGTTTTTTTTTACTGAAAAAATGAAGTAGAAATCTGAGATGAAGAAGGTGAAAAATCTTATTTCAAAGACTATACCACAGATGTTTTCTATCTACCAGCCAAAAGAGTGCACTTTAACCTGGTAGATTGCATGCAATTATGAAATGTTTGATGATATGTGTTTTATGGGACAGATGTGTCCTCTGTTGTCTCTGAAAGACAATGGTTTCATTTTTTAATTACAAACTGATTCTACAGGACTGTGGGAAAAGCTGCTTTTTTGTACTTTAATGCTATTTTTTATCACTTTTTAAATGAAGAGTTGACTTAGTTGGTCATGTCAACCCACAAATTTTATTTTACAAAGACACATTTACTTAGCATAATTGCGACACTCCAGGTGTTACTAACTTAAAATGACATCTAGCACAAAACTACTATGCTTTGCAAAATGGAATTTATTTATGTATTGAAATCTAAAAGCATCTTTTCAGTTACCATCTGCAAATGCTTTCATTCTACTGTGCTTCAAAACCCCTATGATTATGGTTCAGAAAAGACAGAAAAGTCTAGAATGAGAACAAATGTTTCCAATAAAATTCACAGAACTAATGCTACTCATCTTTTTCTTTTTTTTAATGGAAAAAAATATGGCCCAGAAAGGCTTAGCTTTACTGAATATACCTAATCACAAGTTTCGTTAATCTTACAAAAGAATCATGTGCATTTTCTTTTCAGTGGAGAAGTAAGTTGGGAAAAATGGTAAAGAGTAGGAAAAGAAAATTTTAAAATCAAAAAAGGCAGTTGTTTTGTGGTGATAATTTGTATGTCAGAGTAAAATTGTTTTTTTCATCAATTATAAATAGAAGTGTTATGAACTAATAAAATTCCTTTAGAAAATGTTTAACTTTTGCAAGAACTTTATCAATAATACAATGGACATTGGTGGAATTCTTTGACTACTACATTTCTAGATAATAGATAAGCAATTAGTTGAAACTGAATTGTGCTGATTTCCATATTTTGCAGATGCTCTGAAATTAATTCATGTAAGCTTTATCCCTGGATTCATCAGTTTAGCAATAACAGAAGATCTGCTGATCAGATACGACCAATTTATTTCCCTGATGTTGACCCTCACAGTCTTCCTTCTGGTTCAAACTTCTCTATGACAGCAGGGGATTTTCAAGAAATCTATTCTGAGTGCAGTAAGTAAATGTAAACTTCTAGACTGTCCATGTAACTGTATCTTCGGAGTATTTGTTGTGGGACAGTTAATGATTACAAAAAGAAGGGACTAGTCACTTCTCTTCTTTAGTGTAAAAAATAGAAATATGAGTTTTTTGTTGATCAAACTGTTTCAGTAGTAGTACATTATAAATGAAACAAATATATACTTATTGACTGTCAATAATAAATATTTCAGAGGCACAGTATGGGGATGATAATAATCAAAGATTGAGACTTCTGTCAGTACAAATAACCTCATTTTTCTCTTGTGATATGAGGTTAGTTGTGCTGTCCTCATTGCAGCTATGAAGTAATGTTTTATAACTAACCTAATGTTGAATTAACTTGCAGCAGACTATCTTTAGTGCCCACTTTACCAATTACATNNNGTGCCCACTTTACCAATTACATATTTAGAATTTGATCAAGGGTAGCACTTACCCAGTTCTTTTGTATGTAGTCTAATATTCTTATATATGCCTATTTAGAAGCCACTATTTTTTCCTTACACAGTATTGTATTATCACGTCAGGCATCTATTTTCTGTTTCCACCTTTCTGTCCCTATTAGACCCATAGCAATTTTTCACCAGGATTATATAGCTATTGATCTGCCTTTTATTGTACAACTAGATTTTCAGATATTTTCTTGTAGGAGCCTTCCTTATAGTTGCTTAATTTTCTGAAGGTTCTGTCTTACATTAGAACATCTGATACTTAATTGAGTATAAATTGAGACTTTTTTTTATTTACAGAACTTAAAACTTCTGCAATTTCAAAGATACATATTTAGAGAAAAACAGGGAGACTCATGCTATAAAAGATAGACTTTGAAAGATCCTGCTTGTTAAATTCACTAGTAAAAAAACAGCTGGAGAAATATTCAGATACTGAATAAAATGTTTTAAAGCTATGTGATTTGTGGAAGTACACTTCAGTGTACAGACTTGTATTGCTCTAGGTATTAACTAGAGAGGCCCAAAATCACTGGGTATTTTTGCAATTGTATTTCTAACAGTTGCAGTAATGAAGTTCATAGGACAGGTGAGTCAGGCACGCTTGGGCCTTCGTTTATATAAAATGTGTTATAATATATACATTTTACAGTATATAATATAAGTATATCTCATTTTATATAGTGTATGAACAATTTTATAAAATGCTTAAATAATAAGTATGTATAACATTTTAGAGTGTGTATGTGTATATACACACACACACACATATATATAGGTCACACGAACCCAACCTTACCTGTTGTTAACATAAACCAAAATATTTTACTTACTTGTAAATGAAATGAAGAGCTTTCAGTTGTTGTTAGTTGAAGGTAATGCTGAGTGTATAAACAAATACTGGGGTTAAATGAAGAACTTTTACAGGGATAGAAACATTGAAACTAATCTCTATAATTTGCTCTTTTTATGCAGATACATGGGACTGCATAGCAACTTGCTTTTTCATAGATACAGCACATAATGTTATCGATTACATTGATACTATATGGAAAATACTAAAGCCTGGAGGAATATGGATAAATGTAGGCAAGTGTGACTAACCTCTCTTCCTGCTAGCCCTGACTTATGTTTGATCACATAACAGGCATCTCATACTTGAAAAGAGTGGGGATGAATGTGTCTATACTGAAAACTGTAGAGCTAGAAATATCTAGGGCTTGGAAATTATCTCAGATGTGTTCAGAATATGTCCAGATGTTTGCTACTTACAATCATGTCAACACCATGTGATTTTTCAATAGAAGAAGTAAATCTTAGCAGTGGCAGGTTTTGCATTCATGCATCAAACATTTGTTATTTGGCAAATGTAGTGTCCTGTATTCTTTTTTGCTGGTTTTCTAAAAAAATAGAAATTGTTCTGTGTGTAAATACATCTTTGTATTTTTTTTTCTTGATCTGTACTGTGCTTCCAAGCACAAATTTTGGGAATGAGATTTATGTATGCCTTGGCTTAAAAGAAAAGAGACTTAATTAAGTCTCCCATGGTGGAGGAATGGCAGTCAAAACTCAGGAGTTAAAACATTTTGTATAGTAGAAACTGGCCAGTCACTGGGCAGCCAGTCACTACAGCAGTTCTGGCCAGTCACAGAATGCAGGCAGAGCTCTTGAGTAGACCACAGCCATGTCCTGCCTTCTCTTCTATAGAGACAGCAGTGATGCTAGACTGAAGAAATTTTAGGATGGAGAAAACACAATCTGGTAGGAAATGAGACTTCATTGTTGAATAAGCAGCTGAAGTAATTTGTTTTCATTTCTCATTGATTCTGAAATTCTTTATAAAAATCATATTCGAGTGATAGAATTATGTTCTTTTGTCTATTTGAGTATGTGGCTGGACATAAGCATTCTTGGCACTTTCAGTATGTGCTTTTGATTTTTAGAACATTTTTGTCTTTTTAATAGCCGTTTCTGTTGTATCTTTGTACTCTAGGTCCTCTCCTTTACCACTTTGAAAACTTGGGAAATGAACTTTCTGTAGAATTAAGCTATGAGGATATAAAAAATGTTATACTGCAATATGGATTCCATATAGAGGTAAGAAGATGCTGTACTTTGCTACAAGTAGTATTGGTATAAACCAGACAAACTCCTTTGAATAAACCTTTACCTTAAATTTAGTTCAACATAATGGCATATACTTGTAAGTTCTAGGAGAATTAGATGTTTAAGTGTGTTGCAAATTATTTCCTCATTTTTTTAAAAAGTATGTAGATGGGCCGTGAAATCTAGTAAGTATATAGCAATTTCTTTCTTATAAAGAAAAACTTTTATAGTACTTGTAGCGAAAGTGTTTTGAAAACTGCTGCTTTTTTTTCAGGTGGAGAAAGAATCTGTATCATCAACATACACTGTGAATGAACTCTCTATGATGAAATACTACTATGAATGTGTGTTGTTTGTGGTGAGAAAACCAGAATAGAAGTGGTCTGAATAGGTTAATCAGAAAAAAATGTTGGCTTGAAAGCTAGAAATGAGAATAAAATGGACTGGGTGATGTCTGGACACAACCTCAAATCAGTGGTGCCTTCTTATTCCTAATAGGATTTAGATAGTGTCTATTTTCTTAATATCTCTATTGCTATCCAGACATGTACTATGCCATGCATATTTGTAATATACTTGTGAAAATGGAGGAGGAAGTGTTCACATACACTGTCTCTGTGCTTTGGAATTCATTAAAAATAAAAGCAAAAACATTTTCTTAAGAATAAAATTCAGTGTTTGCCATAACCAGGCTAATTCTCCACATATGCTGCCTCATTTTTCATAGATTTATAATTATATTCTTTTTTCTACTCTCTGATGTTAGGAATGCATAGAGGTGTTTACTGTCCTAGCTGTGTCACATTTAGAGAAGTATTTCTAAACATATACTTAAATTGTGAACTCTGAAATGATTGGAAAGTGGTAAAATTATTCTTGATAGATAGAATAGCCATCAATGTTACAAATGTTACAGTATTTTCTGTGGAACTGAAACGAAGTAGATAATTATACAAATTCTAATCTTTGACTGTACCACTGTTAACAATTTAATCCAAACACAGAACCTGTAGGCAATTTGAAATACTATGTGAAAGCAGAGTACTGAGTGAAGAAGAAGCAGCATGTCACAGAGAAGCAGTATGTTAACCTCAGTTCAGGAATAACACTAATTTTGATTAATCTTAGTGTTCAAACTTGAAATACTAGATGCTTTGATTCTTAAAATACATTGATTTTGAGTCACCTACTTACTGCTTAAACCAAAAAGTCATGTTACACCTTGAGCTCTTTTTTAAAAGTTGGTAACATAGTTGAGTTATCCATGCCATGTATAGGTAGTGCAACAGAAAAATCCGTGTTTCTCAAAGGCAGAAAAAAAGTTACATGTAAATAATATGCCCTGTAACCTAATTATCTCTACCTGAGTCAGCATATGCAGGCCAATTAATAGGCAATTTCCTTCTAACTTCAGGTGCTTTATCCTTGTGACTTAGTGACTTGGTTCCTTACCCTAATGTTTTTTTTTTCCTGGCAGATGTGGCTTAGGTGAATATTTAATCTAGAAACCCTGGTACTATACAAGAGGCTGAATCTTCTGTCACTTAGCAGTTATGTACATGAGAAAACATTAATTAATAATCACTGTGCTGAGAGGAGGTGTCATGTTAGCCATTTTGTTTTCTTAATCTATTGGCTACCTTAAGTACCATTTTAATCCATCTTCAGAAATATCTTTAAAATACAAAAACATTATGCTAAGGAATCAAGGGGTCTATTATACTTGGTCATAATGGCACTGGACAATAGCTTGTTTGTGTCCCATTATTTCTGGCCCATTTTTTCATGGTGATGTCCTAGTCACATCCCTTTAAATAGATATGTTACTGGCTTTTGGATTTTTTCCCATTAAGGCCAAAAATTTGTGCCTTTGTTTCTAAATTGAAAGTCTGCAAGGAAGGAAAACACAAACTTTTTTTTTTATAGTTTCAACACTGCATAAGAGCGCACGCCTGCGTGTGTTCAGTACTGTGCCCCTTTTGCTCAGAATCCTTATTGAGAATAAAGGCTTCTGGTCTACAGAAGTTTTCAATTAGAGTTTTGCTTAAATTAGTCTTACTTGAACTGTCTCTTCTTCCTCAAAGTGCACCACCAAGATTTAGCTCCATAAATGAACTGTCCAAGTTCTACCCAGCTCCAAGAAAAATGTGTAAAGCTGAAACACTGCCACTGCAACAAGTAGATAAAAATAAAACCCCTTGCATACTTAAAAACAACTGAAAAAAAAGTTGCTTTCATTTCCTTATTGTACTATTTAATTTATTCTTTGAGGAACTTTGTGATTCTTTGCTTTCATTCTGATTTTTTTTTTTCCTTAGGTGGACTATGATTAGTATTTAACTTGATTTTCAAGCTCCTTGAAATAAGATGAGGCTAGGTGAACATGGATTATGCCGTTGCTGAGTAGTGTATGTGTCTGCAATATTGCGCCATTTCTGCCTCCCACCTAGTCTGTAGTTACACTTGACACATGATGGTCTTGTTTTTCACAAATAGGCAATTGAACTCTTGCTTTCTGGTTGAATGTCAATATCCTTTCTTCTGGTGGTTTTGTTCTTTGCCACCCCATGTTGTCACAAGTGCCATTTTTTTGTGTTGTTTTTGGAAAATACATTTTTATTTACTTAGTTCAGGTATATAGTTATGTGCTTCTGGTTTTAATCTAGAAAATGCCAGTTTTCCCCAATGTTTTCCTTTCTAAATTACAACAGTTGCATTAAAAGTTGGAAGCAGAATAATCTTGTGAGTAAGTTGTGGCAGATAAAACACTACTATTTATGAGTTCTTAATCACTTGTATTTTTATGCACAGGGATAATTGTGTATTATTGAATGTGATCACGTTCTTCTTTCTGGTTGTATACACAGGGTGGGAAAATGCTTAAGGTGTTTATCAGCTGAAGCCAAGACCATTTAATTTAGGTCACTATTAAACTGTATGTGCTACGGGGTGTAAAATAAAATGCTGCGTAATCTTGAGCGTAATGCTTCTTTGGCAAATGTAAAGCGTCCTGTATTTTTATTTATATGTAGTACATTCTGAAATCAGCTGTGATGGTAAGAATGGCAGGGTTCATACCTCCTTCATGTGACCTTCCCGCTGTTTCCAGTGTGTGTAACCGACTTGGTTTTCCTCTGCTATTAAAGTTTGCAGTGTGACGTGATGTCGCTCGTCTTTGGTTCTGTCCTTCACTGCGAGGTAAGATCCCGCTCTGACTCCAGTCCAGCTTCTTCGGCCTTGCAGNCAGGCGGCGGCGGCGCGGCGGGCCCGCGGCGCCCCAGGACGAGCGGACGGCGGAGGGACGCGCCGGTGGCCGGGGCAAAGAGCGGGCCGCCGTCGCTGAGGTAACGGAGCAGGGCTGCGGCGGCGGGAGGCCTCCCGGGGAGGGTGCCGCGGTGCCGCGTGGGCGGGCCCGGGGTGCTGGTGCTCGCCGCCGGGGAGGGAAAACCGTGGGCGGTCTTAGTGGCAGCTGAGGCGTTACCGAGGGGCCGCGAGCTCGGGCCCCCGCTCCGGGGCGCGGGTCTCGGCCGCGGGAGCTGGCGGGCCTGGCCGGGCGGCAGAACGTGCGGGCGGAGTCCCCTGGGGCCTTGGGAGGGCACAGCACAGCGTTCGGCGCCCCGCAGCCCGTTCCGTGCCTCCCTATGTTAGCCTCCCAAAGCTTTTTTTTTTCTTTTTTCTTCTGTCGGTGCAAAAGAAGTAACATTTCTAGCACCTCTTCCGCCTAGAAAAACGGGTGGGAAGCAGCCTGTCTGGAGTTCACCTTAGTTAAGTCGATCTGCAGCCACATCCCCATCCAAAAGCATGGTGGAAGCTTGAAAAGTTTAANTAAAGCGTCCTGTATTTTTATTTATATGTAGTACATTCTAAAATCAGCTGTGATGGTAAGAATGGCAGGTTTCATACCTCCTTCATGTGACCTTCCCGCTGTTTCCAGTGTGTGTAACCGACTTGGTTTTCCTCTGCTATTAAAGTTTGCAGTGTGACGTGATGTCGCTCGTCTTTGGTTCTGTCCTTCACTGCGAGGTAAGATCCCGCTCTGACTCCAGTCCAGCTTCTTCGGCCTTGCAGGCAGCGGGCCTCCCCGCGGGAGGCAGCTGCGCTCTCCGGGCCGCGGCCCTCACCCCTCGCTCCCGCGGTTGGCGGCGGGCACGCGCTCCCCGGCAGCCCGTCCCAGCCTGGCTCGTCACTCACCGGCGGGCGGGCCGAGCTCCGCGGGGCGCGCATGCGCCCTCCCCCGCGAGGCGGTGGTGTGTGCACTCCCGGGGGACGCGCGCTCCGCGGAGCCGCCGGCGCTCGGCCCCCTCATGGCCAAGCGGCACGCGGAGCCGTTAGTGTGTCACGTGCCCATCAAGCGGTTCCTGCGCGAGCCGCCGCCGCCACCCCGCGCTGCCGCGTTCGAGCGGCGCCCTCGGGGCGAAGCGGCGAGCGCCGGCCCTGCCGCCCCGAAGCGGAAGCTGGAGGAGGCTGAGGCGCAGCATCTCTGTTGTTTGAGGTTGCGAGTCAGGCTTACTACAATGTCTGGCAACTTTCTTAACTTTTTGTTTGGGATGGGCATTTAGCAGCGATACCAGAGCTATCTTTGAACTAAAACGTCTAGTGAAGGCGGGGGATCAGTTACTTAATGATCAGAATGTATTGAAATGCGCAGTTGACTTCCGATGTTTCTGGTCAACTTTGAACAACTTACATTCTTCTCCCTGGCCTTGACCACATTTTATAGAATAGGCCAGGAAACAAAATATAGTACTAAGAAAGTTTTAGTTTTGCAAAAATAAAATGCTAGGTCAAACTTTGTGACTAGTTACAAGTTTGATGTATGTAAACTCACCTTTCCTCCCACGGCGACCTTTTAAATAAGGCTGAAATATTTGATCCAGTGATACAGAAGTGGCAGAAAGTCTAATCGGGTCAGATGGATTCTGAACTCCAGGTTTAGACTCTGGTTTTGAAAAGATTGATACTTTGATAGGGTACTTTGATAGTGTAGCACCCATCTATGATCTGTAAAGAAAATCGTGTCTTTTCTTTCTCGGGCTTTGCCTTTTGGTGGATGGTAGAGTTAAGGCACAAAGGAATTGAGGGGAAAATTCTATGTCCTATGAAAATAATACACCCTTTCTAGGCTGCACCTTTTAAACACAAGCATATCTTTCGTTTCTGAAGAGAGAACAAGCGTATTCTGAAGCAAAGCAAATTGAACAAATTGAGCAAGCCTCTACAGAAAATTTTTACTCCATCACAAACGTAATGCTGAATTCTTTATTTATCCCTAGGGTTATTAGGCATAATTTTGTAAGGTTTAGCAGTGGTAGGAAGGCAACAAGCCCCCCAGATTTCCACACAATAAGGAGTATTTCTCTACATAAAATGTTTTTGTAGGAATGTATTTTTAACAGTTTTTTTCCCTAAGTACAATGTTGTATAAAAAATATTTTCGCTTTAAAACAAAGCTTATTTAACGGCAGGCAAGAGGCGTTTCTTCCATCTTCTGTGTGTCCTACCCGTGTGTTTTAAATCTTTCACAAAGATATTTCTGATTATGATTTTTACACCTTTCTGAAAATACAGCTGTAGATCGGCAATATTCTTTGCCGTTTTGTGGCTTCTGTAGTTCATTACCGTAATAAGCGTGATCTGGATGCTTAATTTCACACTGTTTTTGTTAATGTTACAAGCAATTCCAATTATGTTACTGTTGGCCAGAGAATAAATATTGTTTCAGTTTTATTTGCAACCACACCTTTGCAACTAGAGTTGGAAAATGAACTCCTTAAAAATTGAACAACTTCATCCATAGAAACTGAGCTGTTGTATCTCTGAGCTTGCTGCATGTTACCTACCTTGCTAGAATTTCTTCTCAAAACCTATTTTGAAAGATATTTAGGTGAATGTGAATATTTGATACTTTATTTTGCATTTTATGTATTAATGTTTAGTGTTTGCACTTGTCTTTTGTGCTCCTTGGGATTGTTTATTTTCACACTGAATCTTTCTGGGAGATACCAATAAACTGAAATACTGCTGCTCTGGAGACTTGAATGCTCTTGAAATTAATCCTGTATGTAGTCTGAGTCCAGAATTAAAAGTGCATATTTTTGCGGTTATGAGGTTTTAGATTATAATCTCTTTGAAACAGGAATACTGTCATTTACTCTGTGCATACAAAGCATCTAGCACAAGGGTGTTCTGACTTCAAGTAGTTAGCTCTCCCAGTGTGAGCATTAACTTCGTAAAATATAAGGGGAGTTCAGATTAAACATGGAGAGGATTTGTACGGGTAGCTGACAGTGTCTGAAACTACCATTGCTGGAAATTTTTTTCAGAGGACTTGCTAGCCACCTGCCCTGCACAGTTCTGTGAGACGCTGCCTAGGTTGGAATATGGACTGGAAAATCTTCCCTTTCTCTTTTGCACTTTGTTGTTTGTTGTTAATGCTGTGCAGTACTAAAACTTCAGTTTACAAGAATATTTATGCAAATTTTGTGTAACTACTTTTAGTTTGGCTTTCTTCAAGTTTCCATATAATCAGTCCTTCTGTTTCTGTCACATTATATCATTTAACTGGTTTTGGTCTCAATTCCAATTAATGGGAACTTTGGTTCTTCAATTTTCCCTGAACACAATCTTTTCCTAGTGAGCAAATTCACATTAGTAGTACTCTACAGCATCCATCTTGCTGCTATGAAATGTCTTTCATGCCTCTCTTAATTATTCCAGGTCTTGAATAATGCAGGGATTTTTGTAGTAAAAACAGGTTACCTAGAACAACAAATTGTAGTTCCCAAGAGGTTTGTGTGGTAACAAATAGAAAAATGTGTTCTTTAAATTGAAAGTATGGTGAATTTATGTACTTCTCTCTTTCGGGGAGTGGGGGGAAGCATAATTCTTCCATTATTTGAGAGGGTTTAGGGACAATATTTACTGCGCTTCTCTGAACATGACATTTTTTTTATTCTGTTGCAGAGCCAGCAGACAAAGCATGAAATTTTTTCAGAGCGATACTAAAACAGTTACACCATTTTTTTGGTTAAAAATACTTCTGTTTAGCACCTGTTACAGCTGAGATATTAAAGTAAAATATCTAAAAATTCCAATTGTATATTAGGAAAAATACAAACCAATATTATATGGAAATGCATTATTTTAGGTTTGTGTCAGCATTCAGTGTTTTTACATACCAGAAGAAAGTACATGCTCAAGGCCTAAGGAATGTCTTGAGAAGTCATCTTCTTATGTGTATCATGTCCATAGAAACATGCACATAGAAACATAATGACATGTAGTTATAAACATGTGTTTTCTAACAAAGATTTTTAAAAAAAATTGTATGATTGCAGAGTAAAATAGTAGATAAGTATGTGTTCCTCCAAGGTTTTTCTTGTACTACTTGCCAGTTCTTAAACTTTTCCCTCCCTGTCCCTAGAAGAGATCTTCATTTTTCTCATGTATACTTGAGTACAAAATGTAGATACAGAAAAGAAGAGATGGAATGTGGTAGAAACACTACCCAGTGCTTTACTTTTCCTGCAAGTATCATCCTCTGAGTTGGTGTAAAATAGCTAAATATGTTCTTCTGAATACCAGCTTCTAAATGTGCATGAAACTTGTATACCATTGTGAGAAGAAAAAGCAGTGAACAGTTTTTATGTGCAAAGTCCAGTAAAGGCACAAGTTTTACAGTATCGTTGTGTGCAAAGATTGCAAGTTGAAGAAATCGGTGGAGTTACAGTAGTATTTCCCAGAGGTTGTACAGTAGTTCTTTGCAAGAATATTGAAAGGACAAAACTACATTATTATTTGGTTGAAATTGTCTACGGTGTTTTACTTAGAAGTAGCTCATATTTTTTCTGTATAAAATTATAAGAACTGTTAATATGGAACAACTGAGTAACTCTTCCTTGGTTTAGTTTCTTTTATAAAAGTTTCTTTTTATTATTTTGTACTGCTGTGATACACATTAATATTTTGTTGCCTTTTTGTTTATTTGTCTCTTTTCAAAGCAAGAAGATGATTTCTGTCAGTATAACTCATTCCTGTATTGGAGACCACCATTGCCTACTATTGATTTGTCTGATATTCAGAACCTAGATGGAGAGACTCCACCAGAAGCTAAACCTCCTTCAAGGACTGATACCATGGAGACTGAAATGGAGACCTGATCGATTGTTTCCTAGTTGTGCATCTACTCACAGGAAACTTGTTTCCATTTGGATTCAAGTTTTTCTACTTGGGAGAAAAATAAGCATGCTTCTGCCTTCTTGAAGAAACAGTGTTATGTCAGTCTGCAAAAGCAAGTCTGAGTTGTCTAAGTGGATGGGATAATCACTATTAGGTACTTCATAGTAAGCTGTCTGGACCTGTACAGTGTGGAGGAGGCTATAATGTTTAGCTATAATGTTTAGCAAGAATGCTTGAAAATTCAGAGGCAGGCTAAAAGAAGACTACAGAAAATTAGAACTTTGGGATGCAATTAAAAGAAACAGGTGGATATGTCACATGTCAAAAGGAAATGGAAAATTATTTTGCCTGCCCTGAACAAAACGATGTAATTATGGTAGCTGAAAGTAAAATATTTATTATGTGAATTTATCATAAAGCACACAAACTGTAGTGATTTTTAATGTTTTTTTTTTCTGTGTAATAGCTAAACCAAAAAATAAGAGCCTACCAAAACCAGACAAAGCATTCCCTTTTCTATGCAAATCAAAAACAAGTGTGGCAGGGGGGGGAAGGAAAAGGGGATCTTTTCTTCTGTAAGCTGCCATCTGAAAGTTTTTCAACAGTGGGCAGCCAGCTGTTAGGTTTTTGGCCCATTCTCAAGTTAATGCTATTCTTATTCTTTGTGATGTTAACTCCGAACCACTTGATAGCAATGAAATGGCAGGTGTGGGCAGATGTGTCAAGAAAAGTTAATGCAATATAAAATTACAACATACACTTTTTCAAACTTAACTGACTGAGGTGTAGTTTTTGCAGACTACGGATCTTGCAAAAAAATTTTACAGAAGTTCATTGAATTAGTGTTTTTTGCTGTGAAATACAAACTTAATGCTTGTCTTTTGTAATTTATTTACAAGTTGAAGTACAATTAGTACAATTAGAAAAGCTTATCTTTAATAATAGACTGAAGTTGTATGGGCAGACTGTCAGACTTTGCAAATGTGTTTTGTCTTTAAGGATAGCAAACACTGTATTTTTGCTGCAATGACATTGAAGAAGGCAACTTGTGAATTTTTTTAGATTTTTTTAAAATAATGTATTTGCTAAAGGACAATAAAGTTTTGTCTGTATGTATTTGAAAACTTTGGGACTATTACTGTGTGAAATTCCTGACTTTATTTCTTAATATTGTTGCTTCTATAACTTCGTCATTTTGTTAGGTCTTTTTGCTTAAAATAGTCAGCTTGTCAGCCTTCTTAGTAAACATTTGGAAACTTTTTTTCAGTATTTGTGCTGTAAGGTATCTGTATTTGTTTATTGCTTATTTGTTTAGATCGCTAGGGTCTCTTAGTACCCACAGAAGAAAGGAGGTGGCTTGGTGACTGAAGCATTTCATGGTGCTTGTCTGGATATGCTTCTACCTGCTACCAGATTAGCTGGATACATATTTAAACAATATTTGTTTTTCTCACACATTTTTAATTACATTTTTTGAGTTCAAATATGTCAACTTGACTTAGGAGGTACTTTAAAAATGTTTTTAAAAACAAACTCCTTTTCTGGCAAGAATTCAACTGCTGTTACATGTTTACTATAATCTAAATAAATTAGTGAGGAAATACATTTATTCATTTGACGTGTTTGGTTTGTGGTTTTTTTTTTTCCTTTTTCCCCTGCCCCTGTGTAATATATGCATTCCTGAATTTGTGGTTTTTGTAATATTTCACACCATCCAGTATTCTCAGGATCCAGTATTTTGCATTATTAGCTAGTATCTTTGCAGACATGCTTTAGTTGCTTAAAATGTGTTTGGAGCTTCATATACAGTACGTATGCAGCAGTAGACTGCATTTTAGCATTAAAATCTGTCTCTCCTTTCCCCTATATCCACAGGACAGAAGAGGTTTTATTGTCTTTACATATTTGAGCTATTCCATAGCAAAATCAATAAGCCCTTTGAAGCAAATAAAGCTTGCACTATGCTGTAGGCTGTATGTTTACTGTATTTGCAATTATGCTGTAGGCAAGCTCTTCCCTCTTAGCTTGTTCCAGTCGTGGGCTCTGGGTTATGGGCTGGAATGTTACAGTTACTTTCAGAGCATTTGCTGAGCTGATTAATTTTTTCCATTCATCTGTTTGCAAATCAAGGCAAATTTGAAAGCCTTGGAAAACCTTTTGAAATGAGTCTGAGTGTTTGGGTTATACAAAAGGCTGGGCAAGGTAAGGGGGAGTGATGATAGATTACATAAACTTTGCATTAGAGCTGTCAAAAGGCGTGGTCAAGACACATCATTGCTCAGTGTCTGGTGTCTCCAGGTTCCATGTGTCACTGTGGGCTACCAAAACACTGGTCTTGACTTCTGACTCCATTTTAGTAGAGAGCTCTTGTTCAAGGGCTGTACATAAACTATAAGTAAGCTTAGGATGTTTTAATGTGCATGTGCATTTATATCCAGTGAGAAGAAAATGTTCTTTTGAAATAACAAAATGTTAGCACAAATTCTAAGACAGCTGAGGAGTAGCATAATACCTACCACTGGCGATCTTCATTTGATGTGTTCTTAAACTTTCAGAAGAAAATTGTTTATATTCTCTCTGGGTAATAGGGAGTTTGTTTTTCTCTAAAATGTTCCTCTCTCAAAGGAAGAACCACTGTCAAAAGAGTAAGAAAATGTACAGTATAACCACAGAGATCAATCTAGATATTACCCAGGTTGATAAGGGTTTTGCACCTGCAAGTAGCACAGTAAGGGTGTAGGCATTCTAAAGAGAAGTGAAATGCTGGAGTTAAGTATGTTTCAGAGCAGATTTAAACAGCAAAGTAATATCACCAGCATGTCGGCCTTTGTAAATTTTCTGTTTCATTCTATAAGGCCCGTTTTATATGGTCTGATTGGTGTTAATTATTGAAGGCCTACACTATATTTATGGTTCCCAAGATAGGTAAGCCTTCAGGAGAAGCTTAAAGCTCAGTCCAAATCAGGAAATTAAAGAACTACTATGAAAAACAGGCTGCATTGATAACCATGTCTTGGGTAAGTAGACTGTGGTAGAAAGAAAGGGGGAAAAAAAAAAAGTGGGGAATGGAAGATAGGTGATGATGAAGAAGTAGTTTTTTCCTGTTGGCAAGGCCAAGAATTTAAAAGTACACACATATATGAATATATGTATATGGGTGATTGGAAGATCCACAGGATCCTTCATGTAGAAAATAAGGGAGTGCAAATGTATGTTTCCAGGTGGCACCAAAGATAGGTACTGTCCAGCATTTGGCAGCTAGTTCTGGTTACGGCTGTTGTCGGGGATTCATGTGTATTTTTTGTGAAAGCATCTGAGGACAGCAGCAATAAGAGATGTTAGATGGCACAGACTCATTGTTTGGTATAGCAAAGCTTATGTTCAAAGAAACATTTCCAAATGGCTACTATGCTTGGGCTGGCTTAATTATTTCCATGCCTACAGTTATAACCTTGACTCTCTAGGTGGCAATACACATACACAGTAAACTACAGTGAATCTGGAAAATATTTTGGGTATGCTTTTTTTCTGAACTGCTACTGAAAATTTGAGCAGTGACATCATGAATATTAATCATTTCCTCACCGTGATACATAAATAAAGACAGATCAAGTCAGAAGTTCCTGATTATAAGGTGTCACAAGCATAATCGGAGTAAAAACGTTTTGTCAAGAATTTTTGGTACATCTCTTGTTTCTCTCTCTACTGCCCGCCGCCTACCCCCCCCAAAAAAAAAAAAAAATCACAACCTATCGGTTTAACACATGGGGAGTTGTCACTACTTCTTGCACTGCTTCCATTAGTTACAGCAGGAAAGCAAGCTTTATCTGGTTGTGTGTTGGATGGAAACCTCGGTCTGTGGCTGAAGGATATCTGAAATGTACTCGTTAAATTTGGGGAAGAAAAAGGTAAGTGCTAATTCATAAGAAGCTAACTAGTGTTTAAATGTTGGTATATAGGTAAGAGTACATTTGAAGTGTATGAGGAAATTTCAGATAGGGTTTTTCAAGTATCTTATTAAAAGATTGCTTATTTTAAATTCCTGTTTCAAACTTCTTGTATTAGAGAATTTGATGTTGATGCAGCAAGCAGTATGTTTTAATTCCTGATATTTCATTTGTAAGTGAACTCACTAGTTATTAATACGTATGTTTTAAACACTCTTTGTCAAAAAAACAGCATTCATGACGTCTTAGTCACTTCTAAGGACTGAAAAATCATTGTTCTTTCTTCTCTTAAAGCCATACAGATCATAACTTTTTCACTACTGAAGGAAAAAATAGTTTTCTTACTACTAATATGTTATCATTCCCAGGGGAAAAAATTGTGAAAGAAGGATGGAGGCAAAGTCAATTTTTGTTTGTAATTTTGTTTTGCTTTTAAGAATTACTGTGGTGGATGGTAGTTTTTCTCGTTTTGTTTTGTCTTCTTTTATAATAGGGAATTTTTGAAAGAAGGGATATAGATTGGCTAAACATTACATTTTTTCCAGTTTTCTTACATGAATACCCAGGGTTCATGTTTGGATTGGAATATGATGAAATAAGTGGCTAACCAAGTATGAGACTGAGAAAAGTAAACAGAAATAGTGGTGTACTATCTTCAATGAAGTGTAAGCCAGAGGAAAGTTGTTTCATGCAGAGCTATGAACGGAAATGAGCCACATCTATTCACTGTTTTCTTGCACAGGTGAATTTTGTTATGTCCTTCATTTTAGCAGTGCACAGTGCTCCTCTGATTAAATTGGAACACACAATAATTAATTCCATTGGATCTACCCTAAGTGTCAGATATTGTCTCTCTGAAGCCTGATCCTGTATAGTGGATATTTCCTTTTGATGCTTCAACTTGTAGAATATGAAATTTACTTTCAGTTTCTTTTACTTCCTGGCATTTTAAAAAAATAATTTTGCTTCTGATTGCATGAAAAGCAATTATTATGTACGAACTACTTTGGCATAAAGTAAACTACCAAAATCCTATGGTTTCATGATTGTCCGTTGTAAACTGCAATGGTTTTTTTATCAAATAATCACAAAATGTTGCATCTGTGTATCCCATAATAGTTAGTTTTTCTACTTTTACCTTTTAGGAATTGAGGAAACCTGTGATTGAAAAGAGGAAAATCTACTTCAGACAAACCTCTGTATTTCCAAATGTGTAATGTGCAAATACAGAGACACCAAAGACAGCTTTTCATTGTATAAATTGAAGCCATAAAAATAATTGTAAAGTATGATTGTGAAATATAATATGATACAAGAGGGAAAGGTATGGCTAACAAGTAAAAAACGTTTATACTTTGGACATGAATAGTAGTATCAAACCTGGAGTGTAAATATCAGAATACCTTAATTTCTATGCAATGGCAAGGCTTCAGGGAGAAGTTACGGTGGTTTTGATGCCCAATGTGTATTTTTGTTTTTCATAGAGTCCATACATACAATGCACATATGCCCAAAGTGCTTTAAGGATACAGCTTGGTCAGTGGAGTCCCTTTGACTCAAACAAATAGATACTGAGAATGCCCACTTGCCTACCTGTTTTTATGCCAGCAAATAGCATAAAAGGTAGAATAGGCTCCCCATTATCTTTCTTTCTCATTATTTTGAACCGTGAGACAGATTCTGGTACACTCATTTCAATGCATTCTTTTCTCCCCAGTTTATATTGTGCAGCTTATCTGTGAATATGCTGGATTTGTCGGTGCTAACTACTCCAATCTCAAATCGTTTTGGGAATTCTGTTTTATCTCTGTTAGAGATGTCTTGAATATTTGTGAGGCCAGAATTGCTAATTTATAAAGACCAGTCATTTCTACAATGAGTTCAGTAATCAAAACACTCTTTTTTAAATTCCTTAGACCACATTGTATGGCGACTACCAGTGTCATTGACTTAAAAGAGTGGTAAAAGTGTGTTATTAGATTTTCCTTTTCAGTAAGGAAAATTAGAAACCTTTGCGTTTTAAAGAAAGGATTTTGAAGGTCTGTGTATTTTCATGGTACTGTTTTACTACAGGTTAGACTAGTGGAATTTGATTTTTTGAGATGTACTATTCCAACTTCAGTTCTCTAAATGCAGTGTACTCATGCTATAGAAGATCTGAGCTTTCAGGACAGCTTACAGTAGTGAGCAGTAACTGTTAGCGTTTACAAGAACAGGTCCTTGTTTTTTTATCTTAAGTCTCAAGTAGTCAAGGAAACAGTTACAGTATTTTTAGTGTGTTTTGTTAAAAGGTCTATCTGATCACATAATATATTTTTTAAAAATAATCATTTGCACCACTTTGAGCCAAGGATGCAGCCAAACTCATTTCCTCTCTAGGCTGGTCAGTTTTTCCTCAGAAAGGAAAAAATAGGTAAGGTGTTTTCATATGAGGTAATTATTTAAGAGAATTATTTCAGTTGCAATACTGATTTCTGTGATGTTAAAAACTACCATTTAAAAACACAATATAGCAATTAGTGAACACATTGGTATAAAAATTATGTAAAGCCTAAGACACTGGGTCATAGCAGAACGATGTTGTTTTAGAAAGGGATGATTGGTCCAGAGAAGAAATCCAAAATAAACTTAATTTGCTTTCTTCTTAGAAATCTAGGTACCTAAAGGTGAAACTTAGGCAGCTAGCAGCAAACAGCCAAGTTAATCAGTTTGAAGGTTCGTGATGTGGCGTATTTCTATCATGTAGTATGTGATAGCTCCTGTAAACACAGCCTGAAGGCAATAGTGATCATAACAGAGCCCTGCCTAGCTGGCGCTAGCACCTCAATATTTTTACATGGGTTTTCTGCCTGCTGTTGACTGCTTGCTGCTTTCAGTGGGGAGTGGTCAAAGCGACACCCTGCAGACCAGATCCAGCTCATAAGGTGAATCCATATGGTCACTTATCTCTTGTGCCGTGGCCATGCCATCAGGCTGTGCCTGATGGGGAGCCCTTGCCCAAACCCCACAACTGCTAGGACAGCCTGTGAAACCCAGCAGGTTTTGGACTCGCCTGCAGAGCTGTCAGCAATTACATCTTAAAGGTGCAGTGTCATGTGCACATGGATGTGCCTTCAGCTGTCCCCAGCCTTTGGAAGACTGGCCTGGGACAGTACTATTCTCCGTGAATCAGACCATCTTCTTACACTGGATAATCTGGCATTGCTTTAAGTCTTCTGCGTATTCCACTCTGAGAGCGTGTGTACTCAGTCTACTTGACTGACACCCTAGTAAGTGTCTTCAGGTTTTCCTCTTGCCTTCAGCCATGGGTCACTGAAGGACAGCCTTCCTTCTTCCTTTGTGAAGCACAGTGCTCCCTGTACATTCATTGCTGTTTAACCTTTGAGTTAGTTCAAAATAAAGAGGTCATGTGGATAAGGTTCTTCTTTTTCAGTCTCAAGCAGGAAGTTTTTTGTTTGTCTACTTTCCTCTAAAGCTTGAAGCATTTGCTTTGGCACATCTTTGAGTGTGAATACTAACACAAACATCCATCCTCCCAATTCTACCTTCTCTATAGTCCCTGTGAGAAAGATATATTGTATCTGGTATGAAAAAAAGTGGGAAATGAAAGAACAGATTTTGAAAATTGTTTTAAAATGAGGATTTGAAAGCTCTGGGGTCACAGCTGGAGAAAGTCTCACTGAAGAATTCATATGCCTGTCACTTGACCCAGGCCAGGGAGCTGATAAGTCAGAGTTCACATCTTCTAGGAGTACCCTGAAAGATGACACATTTCAAAAATCTGATAACCAGTCTGAGGGATACAATGAATGACAAGCAAACTGAAGAGAGGCAGCGTTCCCTGAGACTATTCTACCCTTAAGACTTCTTATTCTTAGAAGCAGGGATTGTGTTAATGCTCAAGAAAGGGTCCTCAGAAACTTAGAAAATTTTTAAGGTTTTACTGTTTAATTACACATATCTGAGGAGTCATCTAATACTGAGGTAAGAACAGCAACTGAAGCAGTCATCCTTCGATCCCACATCTTCCTCATGCTGGTCTCCATGATTGTTACCTTACAAAAGAACATTGTGCTTCTCCAACACTGTGAAGGGTTTCTTTCAAGAGATGAAGGCTTCTACAGCTTAAAGCTGCCAAACACACTCCTACACTGAGTCCTCCTAGGCCTTCTTCACTTGTTTTCCTACCTCTGTTAAGAAAATTGAGTAACAGAGACCAATGACACCATCTGAAATGTTGCTTGTCAATTCTGGACAGTGACATCCTGCCTTAGGAGGCAGTGTGTTGGTTTCCATAGGACTATTATTAGAGGCACAGAAACTATTCATGATACTAACGAGACTAAACTGTACCATCACATTTTGTTCTTTGGGTTTGCATGCCTTCAAAGGTATTTACAAAATGCATTGCGGGAGAATTGGTGGTTGGGTATCTGTGACTGTGACCATCAAGCTGACAAAACCTACCCCACTACATTCCTGGCAACTTACAGACTGCAAGAAAAACTTTTTAAAAGCCAATTTTTCACATAGAATAAATTCTGCAGACAGTCCTGTTGACTTTGAATAATTCTTCATGCAAATACAAGGTTTGAACTATCTTGAAGGATTTTGAGCCATTTTCAGATATCAGTAACTACTTGTTGCAACCACTGAATAATCTGATTAAAAAACCAGCAGAAGAACATGTGGCATCCTGGCTGTGTATAATTCAATATTCAAGACTGTCTTCATTCTTGCCTCCTGTTGAAGCACATCTATCATGTTAACCAGTATATGCCTGCCTAGGTTCTGTTATCCTTAACTTTAATCAAAAAATCAGTTTATTCATGACGAGGGAAGTCATGTTCTCCTTCTTGGAAAAGCATTTGTTGGCAGATCAGTGTCTAATATCAGTGTGCAGTGGCCAGGTTTACTACAATCAGACCGGGAATATTTGCTTACTGTGAAACAAGCAATAAAGCATGACTTAAGCTCACCCCAAGGATGTTGCCTCTACACGCTGTAAGTTGAAGTCCAGAATCTGCATGGTAAAACAAGATTTAAGTTTTCCACTATAAAGAAAAATAATCTTCCACAGTGCTTTTCCACAGCGCTGTTACACAGTGTGCTAAAGCAGTAGCTGAAACAGCCATCATCTGATGAGTGTGTGTTCAATGTATCTGCTGCCAGCCTTCGGTGTTGGACTAACTTATGAGACTTCTTTATTTATGTTGGAAGATAAAGGTAAATAAGCCTAGTGCAGGCTCGTTTGTTGCTAATGATATGGGACAGGGGGAGAAATCTGAAAGCAGTCTTTAGTAGTTTCGTTCCTTGCTCTTCTCTTTGCTGCTTCATCAGTTCTTGAAGATCTGCTAGGGCACTAAGGTGAAAGTAAAAGTTTGTAGTCTTACAAAACTCAGTGTCTTCAGTGTGTTTAGAGATGATGAAACGATGAAACTGGGAGTTCCCTCTAAAGCAGAGTAGTGCATAAGATGTAGATTAGTTTGGCTTTTTCATTCCAAAATTGGACGCTCCTTTAGTAGATCCTGCCTGATTAAACATGGTTGATGGACAAAACATTTTAATATATTTGCTGGATAGGAGGTATGATCTAACAGAACATAGTGAACAGAGTGGGTATCTGGATGATTATGCCTTTACAGGCACCCCATGGAAACAACAGAAACAAAGCCATTCCTGTTTTGGTAAAAGTTTCTGTTAAGCGTCTTCTTCTTTAAGATCATTTTTTGGTAGGAGATTTTTGGAATTAAAGCAGTCATACTTTGACATGTCTGCATTTCACTTACTTAGGACATGAAAAGCGGGAGGTGTGAAGCGTTGTTCCTAAGGGGCATCCAAGAATTGAGCTGGCCGCACTGCTGTTGAAGTGGCAACTTAGACACTAGGAATATAGGACTTACGAAAAAAGAAGCATAAAGAATGGACAAGCAAGATAGCGCTGATCTTAAGGTAAGTGTAGAAAGAGGATGGATATTATGCAGTAGGACTGCAGGATAAAAATCTCGGCAGTTCTGATTTCTAGAGATAACAGGATAAAGAGTACGTGATAGTTATGTGGACTTTGAACTACTAAAATGTCTGTTATAAAACACAGCACACGTGTTTTCATATCAGCGTAGTGCTGGGGAATTGGGTGTGAGAACGTGCAGCATGAGAATTGGTTTGTATGACTTTGCAGAACAGATTTTTTAGGTCTTCGTATTAGATTACAAATGGTGACTCTTGATTCCAGGGAAGACCAAGAATTTCTCATATCTGAAAGAAGATGCACAACTTGGAAAGAAATGGCAGAAATTTGGAATTAAGAAAATGCTTGCAATCAGAGGAATACGTATACCTAGCCATGTCCCAGTCCAGAGCACCTGCATGTGCTTCATACATGAAACATACATGTGTTTCAGATTTCTTACAGGGTTCAGATTCATGTGTGTTCAATGTATCTGCTGCCAGCCTTCGGTGTTGGACTAACTTATGAGACTTCTTTATTTATGTTGGAAGATAAAGGTAAATAAGCCTAGTGCAGGCTTATTTGTGAGTGAGCCTGATCCTATTAAAAGAACACTTCTTTATTTCATTTATAAACATCGATGAAACTAGCAAATTGAGGTGAAAGTTTCTATGCTGACTCAGGATGACTTGTTTGGGAAAATTTAATTGAAAATAATTTAATATCTTAAAATGTGTAGCTAGGAAAAGAATGAACATGCTGTTCATCACCTGCTAAAATTTCTAGCAGAGTGTTCTGTTATTGGAAGCTGTAATGCTTTTTTAAGGTCTACTGTGTAAGAAGTGCAATGTAAGAAGTCTAAAGACAAAATAGAAGCAGACACTTATGTTTGGCAGTGGGCTGGAAGCAGTTTTCTTATCCTCCTTGTGTTTGAAAGAATATTTTATGTGAAATCACTGCTAAGTTTAACAGCTAATACTTCAAAAGGCCCTGAGGCATGCCCCAGGGCTGAGCAGGCTGTTTTTCGGGGTGCTGCTGAGCCTGGGTGCTTGACCTGACAGTGGGACTATCTTCTCCCTGGTGCTCTTGGTGGCCCTGCTCCTGGGCTCCTGTGCTGAGACAGCGTGTTCCAAAGGCAGGGCTCTCCCCATGGGGAGTTGGAGGCATAGCAGGGTGCCATGGAGGAAGATGAGACTTGGGCAGGAAAATTAGAAATGGAGAGACCAGAAAATGGGAGAGACATCTAGAAAGAGTAAGTGGATGGGAAATACAGATAAAATCCAGAGGCAGGTGGACATTGGAGCTCACAGTCAATAGTGTGGAACAACTTAAACCAACAAAATAAAAGAAACATTAGGCAAAAAGTGGATGAGAGGGCAGGACAGAGAAACCAAAGAACTGGAAGCTGGGATTGATTATAGGAAGAGGGTCAGTATGGGACAGAAGAAAATGGAGGTTGAAAGAAAGGTGAGGTTTGAGAGACAAGTTGGGGGAAATACAGAAGACTAGAAACAAAATGAAACTCAGAATAAAGGGAGCATGGCATACGCCTGCTGTGTTAGTCCACACTAGGTACACCCAGCTATAATTGCTGCAGGTGCTTGTTTTGGTCGGATGCTTGTGGTCCTTGGCGTGTTCAAGGGCTCCAACCCTGCAGGAGACAGTGATAACTGCTGAAGGGGTGTTGAGGTTCCTCCTTTGAGTTTTCGTCAGTGTGGAAAAAGTTATATGAAAGGTATGTGAAGAAGAATAGGAAAATCAAGAACCTGAGTATTCAAAAGTTTGGGTTTATATCCAAATTTCATCACTCTATGAAGATTTTAATTAATACACTGCTTACACCCTGGTTTTCTTGTAGACAGGTCCAGTTGTTCATCGTTATGAGCTGTAACCCAGCTACTGTTTCTTTTTCACCTTTTGCTTTTCAATAATGTGTTGATTACATACGATTCAAGTCTTCAGAATTCAAGAGAGAATTGTTGGTTTCTTCTTGGACCTTCCCGTTGGGTTTATCATGAGTGCTGTAACCTTACCTTACACCGTTAATTTATTGCCACAATACCCTAAAAAATGACCAGGGCGAGCTGAGATGCAGACAAACTCGAGCCAAAGACCGTATGCTGAGTTTGGGATACTTGTGATCCGGATTCTCGACGAGATGAAGAGCTTGGCTGGGTGGAAGCAAAGCGCCGCGGGGCCGGGGGGGAGCGTGCCCGCGGGGGGCACGGAGCGGGCGCTCAGCCCGGCTTTCAGGGCTCTCCGGAGGCGCGGCAGCCAAGGCAGAGCCGGTGCTCGGCAGTCCCACAAACGAAAAGCTCGCCTGCTGCCTTGGGGCAGCGTGCACCTTCCCATCCTGGGCAAGAAAACACCCAAGCAAATAGATAACTAAAAAGCCGGGGTAAAGGACAGCGCCGCGGCAGCCGCCGCGCCCCGCGGAGGCGCCGCCCGCCCGCCACCNGCAGGGGCGGCCGCGGCGGAGCGGAGTTGCGAGGCTGGTCCTCTCCGTCCCGCTCCGCGCCGAAGTCCCCGCGGCCTGAGAGAGGGGGCCACCTCCGCAGTGGAGCGGGTGGTGGGGCGGCCAGCTCGGCGGAGCTCTTCTTTTAGAAGATAAGCTCTTCTTTTTCCAGTGATACGCATGGCACTCGCCGTGTCATGAGTGGCATTTGAGCACATCTGCAAACGGCATCACACTCCATCTGAAAGTCCGGGTGAGCTGGGGAGAGAACAAATGTGTTGGACTGATGGCAAAGAGAAAACCTCAGGCTGCAGGGGGCTGTTTTGCCAATGATTCAATGTTCTGGTGTCGGTGCTGATGACCCCCCTGTGCTTCTGCAGATGTGGACGTGCGTGATTTTATACACGCACATCTGCCTGTATTCTGTGAAAGGCTTCCAGCAAAAAGGATTGCACGCGCTATGAGCAGGACATCTCACGGTGATGTCGTGGTAGTGCCATTTGAATGCCATGAGATTTACAAGAGTTACATGTAACGTGAGAAAAATGCCACTGGCTCTCGTAAATTTTCACTTCTTTTTACCATGATGCTGACTGAAGCCTTTTTTAAAAAATTTAGAGATGAAATGTGTGTGATTCAGATGTTGCGGTTTTAAGAAGAGAGCTCCGCTACTATAGCGAAAATTGTGAGACTGCATCGTGTTTCACACAGATCATGCTGTAGCAACATATCTAATGTATCCATTTCTGATATACTTGCTGATATAAGGAATATGTTTACACTGCAGTATTCTTTGTATTTCTGTTTATGATTTTCAAAATATGCCGTATCTGCTTGTACACTAAGAAAAAATGAGCTAGTGTTTCAAGTTGTGAACACCTGAAGTTAAACCACAAACTCTTTTTCTTGGTACCAAAACAGAGTGGCCAGTTTTCAGAGATTTAGTGTATTTCGGACCTCCCAGGGGAATTGCAGTGTTACCTATAAGAATAAGCCCATATTGCTATGAGGCTAAAATGAGTTTAAGGAAGCATCATCATTATTTTTTTTAATGAAAAATATGCTTGGAAGATATGAAATCAGTTTACAGACTTTTCTTTGATAAGTTTATATTATACCATAACAACCTTATTTAAAGTAATAACAGGCTTATATAGTATTATTAAAAAATATGATAAGCAGCAAATAGGTTAGGTTATGTTTGAACCTAAGTTTCCTTAATCATTTTGTGTCTTGATAAGGGACCAGTGCTGAAGCTTTCTCGGCAGTTACAAGGTCAAGGGCACAGGAATTACCCAATAGTGAATGTGCTGTTCGTGGAAGTAACCAGTATCAGGAAGAAAACATAAGAATCATACAGAATCGTACCAGAGAAAGACATTTCTCTCAGAGCTCCACCTTCACCTTTTTTTTTAAAAATGTTGTAGGGACAGGGAGAAGATAAGATAATTTTTACTTCCCCGCCCCCCCCCAATTTGTGACCACCTAAGTGGAGGGCAAAAGGTCATGTAGTAGTTTTAAAAGAGCAGAACGTAGGCAAGTTTAAAATTTCTACAGCTCGTAAAGGAAAATGAGGTTTCGGTAAACATCTGTCTGTCCATGCATGCACGCAATTGTGCAGTACGCACAGTACTCCACTCTGGGCTGCAGGTAACGTTTTCAAAAACATCTAAATGCTTTATGTACCTAGGTCCCACTTTTCAAAAATGTTGTTGGCACGTAAGAGTGTAGGTTCCCCTGGGGCTAGTCACATTTTGTGTACCTCATGGCCGCTTTGTTTGTGGAGCACCTCAGGGGCTGGGCAGCTGCAGCATCTCACTTTTCTGTCATCCCAATGAATTCTTGTTCACCTCTGGATAACCGCAGTGGCAGGTGCCCAGAGATAATAGAAAACAGATTTTAATGGTCATGGGGCCAGAATCGTCCTCGATTTATAGTATTGTCTTTAAAGTGGGGTTGTTGTACAGGGTAGCATGTCAGGGGAAGACTGCAGCAAGAAGAGGAGGTCAGTCCCTTTACATTGCTATGAGCACAACTCTGAACATGACTGGTGGTACGAATAGGGTGGCAGAGAGTATGCTGGACTGCTGTATCCCATCTACAGCGTCTTATCAGCGTAGATCTAATCCAGTTACATCTGCCGAAGCTGAACGAAACCTTCCCAGGAGGAGAGGTGATGAGGGACTCGGTCACATCTGTAAAGGGTTGGTAGCCTTTGTGACTGTAGTGTTATTTGGGTTAGGCTGCATTGCTGAGGTCAGACTGCAGATATAAATTTTTTACCAGCCTGGCTGGGGTGGGATGCCCGCTGGCTCACTAGCATTTTGGAAAGGCTGGGTGGCAGTGCCGTGCAGCCTCCGCCCTCTCTGCCAGCTTGCCCTGTCCCTGCTCCTTGTAGCACCCTCCTTGCCCCGGCTCCCACCCTTCCCTCACCCCTTGTGCTGCCGCAGCTCAGGAGACCATCTGAACACAGAGGCAGCTGGCACCTTGGTGGGCAGGGAGTGCTCCCAGGAGGCTGGGTGGGCTGTGGGGCTGCCGCTGGGGGAGAGGAGTTGGTAGCAGGATGGAGCAGAGAGCTTTTAGGTAGCAGGGGAGCATGCCTGGGAGCGCAGCCTGGTGTGGTGGGGCCAGGAGTCGCAGCCCGGCTCAGTGCCGGGAGGGCAATGGCGATGGCTGCTGGGTTGTCCTGTCCAGCCCAGCACGAACAGCAACTGCAGCTGCTCCTCACCTGGGGGAAACCCAAGCCTTTGGGGGTCCCTTTGGCTGCTGTTGCAACCTCCAGTGATAAGGCTGGCATCACAGAATGTGTCTTGGCACATGAGGCCGAAGGTGAAGAAAGACTGGCTGGAGAGCCCGGGGGTGTGTTCGGGTGGCCTCTGTGGTAAAGGGGTAGGACGATGTTTCCGTCCCCGCAGTCCCGGCATCTGCTCCCAGGCCGTGGCTGGCTCTTCCTCCAGCTGCGTCAAGGCAGCTCTTTGTGGGTCTGTGGCATTCGGTGGGTTAACGGTGTCACTTACATTTAAAAGCAAGACAGCACCTCAAAGGAAAGCTTTTTTTTTTGCAAGGTGGCAGGTGGGCAAAGCCCAGGAGAGTGGTGAGCCATGGCCGGTGGGAAACACAGCGGTGGGACCGTGCCTTCAGCCTCCTCAGAAATCATCCGAGCTGTGCTCCCTCTCTCTTTGGAAAATGGGATTTCAGTCCTGTGACAGTCTGCCTGTCTTGCCATGTGTGAGAGGGCTGCTGTATGCAGGTGTCAAGCCCTTGAAGATTTTATTACCGTGTGAAACAAGCAAAGGAGCAAAAAGAGCAATGCTGACAGGAGTGACAGTGAACAGTCACATGGCTCCAGAAGTGAGCTGTGTGCGTCGCTGACATCCTTTAAACTTCTTACTATTACAGTTTAATACAGATTGCTATCAAGCTGTGACTTACTGGGGCCCTTCGTGCTTCCTCCAGGTGCATTTTGCAAACTAAATTTGTTTTCCACTGTAGATACTTTGGATGCGTCCAGTCTTCAGAGAGTCACCTCTCTAGTCAATATTAATCCCTGGTTGCGAAAATGTAAAGCAAACAAAAGAAAACTCTGAAATTTACCAGCAGGTAATTTTCTGCTCTTCCTCTACCTGGCTTAAGCTGGGAAGAACTTTGTGCTGTATAATTTTGAATCCTTTGGTGGAGGAATGTGTTTGTAGCAGCAGTGGGTTGTTGACCCCTGTGATCGTTCAGTGCCAGGTAGGTGAGACCCAGTTTCAGAACCAATGAGTTGATTAGCTCAGCAGCACTGGCTTCCATTGATCCCGAAGTGGAAATCTGAGCAAGACTTGAAGCATTGTATTGACTCTCTGAGCAATACACCTGAAGCATCATTTTCTTATGGCTGCCTGGATTTTCACTTATTTAAAATGACTTGCAACAAGATCGTTTCAAAGGGGACACGTAACTTGCTTTGAATTTGTGGGATTTTCTGATTGTATTGCATGAGTTAGTAAAAGAAGACCAAATACTTGATTTTCTTTGGGATATGAATGGTACTACTGAATTCCAAAATTATGTCAGTGAGGCAGGCAGGAGTGTGCATTAAGGAAAACCTGCAACTTCTGTCTCCAAAAGAGACACAGTAAAATAAGGCCATTCTTATATTTAAGGATTTATAAAAATTTGCAAATATAGTTTGGGTTAATTTGTCATTTCTTGCTCTATTACTGATGCCTGCTCTTGTTTGCCAAAAGTTTTGTGTGTCTTTTATAACTTATTCTGCAATTTGGACTGTTTTCCAACAATTAAAATCTTTAGAAGATGTCTTTCTGTGTCTTTACGTATGACTAGCTTGTTAAATAATCCACATTTTATGCTGATCATTGAAATGGCTTTGTAAGAGGAGATGATATACAGTATTATATTGTATTCTAATGCTGGCAATGCAAGGCAAATGTCAGCTTTTAGCAAGGTAGCTTCCATCAGCTTTAAGCACAGATTTTTTCATTGCTTGTATGGGCCACAGTTGTGAAACAGCCAGATCCAAACTTCCTCAACAATTGCCGTGCTTCTAGAGCAGTGGGTTTTGGAGTGGCCTATTCTAGGCAGAAGGCAGAATTATGTTTTATGTCACAGAGATTTTTTGTCATTTCCAGTTGGTGAATGGACCAGGAAACCTGTTTTTAAGTAATTTGCAGATGTCTAATGCCAATATAGGATTTTTAGCTATGCTTTTGGGGCCTGTTTCAAGGATAGGGCCAAGGAAAATAAATTGTGATTTGAGATTTCTTGTTTTTAACTCGTTTGCAAAAGCCTGGGCTGTTGGCAGAAATGTTAAGGTGAGGGCCTCTGTGGCCTTCTCCCTCTAGTCCAGTGCCATGTGCTGTGCAGGGGGGCAGGAGAGTCTGCTCAGACTCTCCAGCTGCAAACCAGGGGCCCCTCCGTGAGCACCTGCACCCTCAGCTGGGTGTGCTGTTTGGGGCAGTGCTGTTTGATGTGTTTTTCCAAAACATTGCATGTTCAGGGGTAGCAGAAAGGCTTAATTGATTAGTTAATAAACTTAAAAAGTAAAGAGTAATAAATTAATTAAAGGCCTAGTCTTTCAGACTGGGCTAAGCTTTCTGTCAGTTGGCTAGCTCTGTGCTCCAGGGGTCAAGCCAGAGCTTCTCTGACAAGGAGAGAATTTTGTATTTAGTATTTCCTGCATTTTGTTGTCATGATCACGCTGCTAATGGTGTTCAGAAATATTCTTCCAATTGTGTTGCATGGTCTACTCTGAGATCAGAAGCAATATGTTGGAAAGCCCATTACAGTCAAAGGGTTTTTCTTTTATTGTCTTAGTTTGGGATCAAAATATTGGAAACATTTTTATAAGCCTTCAATGTAAGGCCCCAATCCAGAAAAACACTTAGGCAATATATACTTAACTTTCATGTGCAGTTGATTAAATGTGAAAGAAAATGCTATAGCACACTGTTGGTTGAAGACTGAGTTTATGTATTTCTGAGAAGCTGACATGCTCCATTTGTGCTAAGGAAAATAAGCTGAAAATCTCTCTTGAGTATGACTGAAGATTTTTAACAAGTCCTGTTATCCCTCTCTGACTTGGGTCTGCATTTACCCTGCTAGCACAGGTGACTTCTCTTCTGTTAGTGTAGTGTATCTGTGAAGGTCTGAGAATATGTTTACAGTGGATGTGTTTGAATTAATTACTAGGAAATAATTACAGAAATTCTGCTGTGACGTGAAATGATATGTTATCTTTAAAAGGGGAAAATAGAGAAACTTTTTAGTGCTATTGAATCTGCAGTCTGCCTGCAAGAACAGTTTGGGACTAACTGATCGTTGTTTTATAATTGGGCATGGTGAACTGGTGAACAACAGTGGAAGCATTCAAATGAAATTATTTGCACATATTTTTGTAAGTCTTTTTGAAATGCAGTGATGAAGATTTTCTTGCAAATTGAATTACTTGTAATGCAGTATTTCCACTGATGTGCAGAGTCCTGAACACTTGAGAAAAGGAGTAGGTAGGAATGATTGGAAAAGCAAAAGATGCTAATTAGTAACAGATGTGCTGATGTGCTGTAGTGGTGGAGGTGAGGGGAACCACAGCATGTCTGTGTTACAAAGCCAGGCTGTTGTCCTCTGACAGCGCAGCCTGAACACAAGGAAATTCTACAAGACCTGAGAGTTTGTTGAAAACCTCACATTGGATTCATATTTTGTTGCACATGACCCTGGAGCTTTACAACGCGCTTTTACCCTACGTGGAACCAAAGTGGTGTTCTTTGTTACAATCGGTTGTTATATTACTTCATACCATAAGCATGCATGTAACGGATGCTGAACAAGAAAGTTCCTGCCCTGAACAGCTTATGCAAGACAGCTTGTTAAGTTGGAAATCTCTTTAATGCTGGCAGTAATTTACCTGTTGCCATGGGATGCAGAAATACTGCTGAAGTCCTGTTTTTCACTTAAGAATTATTATGCATAAAATGATGATACCTGCAAGTCCACCTTAGCTTTTATAGCTCAGGAAGAGTTCCCAGGGGTAAGAGTTCAAGAGATACCAATGTACTTATAGGCTGAGCTCTTGTGCAATAGTCTTTTGAGTGTTAGCTTACAAGAACTCTGGCTGCATTTCAGGTATCTAATGTTCTCGCAAGTGACTTGCTCTATGTGTAGTTAATTTTTAAAGGGTTCAAGATACTTTAGGGCACTGTGCTGAGCACAGAGGCTGGATTCCTGCAGTGGCTGTAATAAGAGGAAGTTCTTCTTTCCCTTCCCTCACTGTGTATTTGAATAAGGGTTGGTCACACACTGCCATACACCAACTTCTCACAGGTATGCTTTCACCTGCAAATGATGTCTCCCTCCTTCCCAGGCACAGAAAATCAGTTTTGGATCTTTTGGGTATTTTTAATTCTTGCCTTCAGCAGTAAAGGTTCTTTACAGGTACTGTATAAGCATACTGGAGTCCTGAGGCAAATCTATTAGCACCAGAATTATCTGTTGCTATTTAGTAAGTATTTGCTTCCATCTAATCATTTTGAGGATAACAAACAGTTTCTTAACCAGAAAAAGAGTTGTATGATGTGTAACTATACTTTTTTTTTCTGAGATTCTGCCAAACCTGTTCAGCAGTGCAAAAATATTTGCTCTAATGGTTAAGATCTTTAGGAAAACCCAAATTCTTGAGAAGTGATGTAGAAAAGTGGTTGTGTGTGGTGGATTCACTACACACACAGTGTGTGCAGAGCTGAGATGTGGTGCTTGGCAGCACTTTTCAGGTCTTGAAGTAGTGTTTTGGCTAAGACACAAGATAGAAATTATCTCTCTCTGTTATCAGTACAAACTTATTGCAGTTTCAATAAGCGTCTTATAACTTGATTGTTCTGGCTAGTTTCCAGCACGACTGTACTTTGCCTAAATGAACTAGCCTAGTATTTAAACTGGCTAGTCATTATATGATTTCTTATTATCTTCCCCTGTCTGGATCTGCAATGTGTCATTGAAGGCAGTTGCTGCTGTTTTGTTCTGGCTATATTTCAATAATGGACAAACTTATTCTGACAGAGGGATGTGTGCCTTTTAATTTCATTTTGCAGGGGATTGAACAGTGTCTGGACCAGCATGCTATTTCATTAGAAAATGTGTCTATCTGTGCCTTTCACACCAAAGGGGATATAAGTACAGCTAATGGTACTAAAAATTTGGTATTTAGTATTGGCAGTGTAACCTACTTGTTTGGTACTCCACCAATGAACAGTGCTTATTGTCTGGTCTTGAAGGAGCTGAATGTTTCTTGCAGATCTTGGTTTCGTAAAGCTAATTCTGGAGCAGGACAAATGCACATTAGCCTCTACTTATCAGTGTTTAATTGGTGCAGGGCTTCTAAAGGCTTTGACTCTGGCAAGTCCTTTACAAGGGGGTGGGGTGGGCTGGGGCAGAAAAAAGCAGCAGCGAAAATGGAAGCATTCATCCGTTTGCGCTGGGTGGGTGGGTGGTGAAATCAGTGCGGGCACCAGCACAGCAGGTGATCGCAGGGCTATATCACCCTGTCCTCTGAGACAAGTGAGCCCCGCGCTGCGTACCTGCTTGGTGACCCCGGCGGGACGGCGGCATGGTCACTCGCCTTGCTGGTGGCACCCCCAGATTTGGAGGACAGATTACCTCTGTGCTACGCTGGGTTTTTAGGTTTTGTCTGCTCTCACTCCCCGTCAGCGAGGATTTGAAAGAGATGAGTGGTGCAGATGTTTCTCTAAACTTTATGCTCTGATGTCTTTCTTTACTTCTGGAAACCTTAATTTTTCACCATTACTTACGTTTAACCAAATTTGACCTGACAGTGTCCCTTTAATACCATATTATGCAAGGATCTCAGACATTAAAGATACTGGAGAAGTGATTAAAAGCAATTTTCTAAAAACTACTCATGTGCCTTAAATTTCAGAGCCAAACTCTTGCCACTCCATTGACTAAATCAGTCTAGAAATCTCCAAAGCCTCTTCTGTGGCAAGGAAGTATAAGCAGCAATCCTAATCCTCAGTCTGGTGAGAAATGAGAAGGCAAAACTCCCAAACAAAGGTCTCAGGACTTTCTGGAAGGAAAGTTTTCTTTTTCAAAGAAAAATTGCAATATAAACTTGGCTTCAGGTCTTCTGTGTGTCAGAACAGAAATTGCTAGTCAGAAGGAACATGTAGGTATATTTTTGTCTCCTTTAGGGTTTGTGGTAGAAAGGGTATGGGTTGGTGCTGGCTGAGGTGTATGTACTGCACTGTAGTGACGGGAGAAATTCAATTTGTTGTTGAAGTTGAATTAAATGATGACAATTTTGAAATGTCAGAGTTTTATGGAGGGAGATATACATGTTACAGAGGTCTTTTACAAAGCTAGGAAACAAGAGCAAACAAACAGCAGTTCAGAAGTCTCCTTTTTTCATTTTTACTTGCCCAGCCCTGAAGTCATGGATGACTGTAAAAAGCATGAAGTTTTAAAACCCGTTTCCTGATTGTACAATTAGTTTAGAAACCTAAGTAAAACCTTCGATTAAGAAATGAATGTTATTGTCATGATGTAAATTTTACATACTGAGTGAAGATTTCACCTTCTATAAAAAGAAGAATAATGGTAAATGTGTTGCATCTCACAGTGTTTCAGTTTTGAAATTTGTGCTTCACAAGATGAAATACATTGACACAGCCCTGTATTTTATTTTTTCCTATGGTTGGTTGGAATTTCAATATATATATTTTTAAGTAGTACCATCTGTTCAGGAACTTCGTTAAAGAAAAGAAATGGTGGACTTTGCAAACAATGTTTTTTGCTATATTCACATTTTATTATTTGAGATGAAAATAAATGTTAAAGTTACAGGCTTCATCAGGATCCTATACAGATGATACGTTAAGTACTGCTGTTTTAAATATAAAAGTTACAGGAAGCAAGGAGGTGAAAGAGCGCAGTATAGGCAACACTCCAGCAAACTCTTTATGTAAATAAGCAAAGATTAATGTTGAAATATTTGTATGGGAAAATACTATGTTTCTTTTCAGGGCAGGGTGAAAACTCCCAGTATTGTATCAATTGCACTTTGAAATGTTGTTTTCAGTCCTATTTACTGAGAATCCTGAAGTGGAGTTAATGGAGATGAGTGTTGTGCTCGGCAGTCTCTGTGCCACTGAGTGAGGTGCACCCTTGGTGCTTTGAGATTCAAAGGTCAAATAAATTTCATAGTGATTTTGTTCATCTGAAATAAATGGGAATTCTGTCAATGACCGCCACGGTAGCAAGGTTAGATTCATGGCACGTGATCCAAAGCTACAGGAGTTTTTTTCCTTTGGCTTTGTTGGACCTTGAGCCCGACCAGTTGTGACTAGGGTGGCCTGATCAGCTATGGCGTGTGTTGGTCGCTGTCCTTACTGCCTCAGTTGCAGAGGAACGTGAGTGCTTTTGGACTAAGTTGAGAAAGAATACACAAAACATCCAGAATGTTAAGTGCTGATATTTTTGTCTTAACTCCCAACTGCCCTCCAAAATCTAAAAAAAGATAATTTTTAAAAACAAGGTGTGTTTTTTAGGAGACAGCTTAGGTGTTCAAAAAGCTGATAGTAGAGAAGAAGCCTTTTCATCTCCCATATTAGATGTTGTAACTTCAACTCACACACTGTCTTGCCATCCCTGAGGACTGTAAATTATATTTTGGTTTGAAATAACCACACCAAACAGCTGTTGTGTACCAGATGACCTCTCCCCCCTTAGAAAATTATTGATCTGTGTTTTATCTTTTATTGTGTAACTTTATGGTGAGGAACACTGAGCTTTGGAGATGAAAACTTCTTTGATACCCCTTTTCAAGTGTATTCACATATGGATTAGCTGAGTGCCAGTGCCTTGCTTAGCTGGCAGCATGTTTTGCTGTTGGTGCCTAGGCTGATGCAATGCTTCCCTGTTACACTGGGTTGTATATCTTCAATGCTGGCCTTCGCACCCCGAAAGATACCCAGATAATGCTTGATTTCCAGAATATGTCATGCTGGAGGTAAAGTAGCTCAAGGGAAGCTACCTGAGACTGTGTGATGCCAACAGCTTGCTCAAAATTACTTCGAACTCCTAGTGCTCTTACTAAATTAAAGTGACAGCAGTTGAATGTTGTTCTTCTCTCACAAGGCTGAGCATGTTGCCTCAGCAAGTGCTGGAAGGCTTGTCAACCTCTTGGCCATTCTGTCACACCCTTTGCTGTTAATGAAAAGTTTAGTAAAGTTCATTCTTATCCAAGGCATCCCATAACATAAAAAGATTTTTTGTTCTCTAATTCTGTTTGAAAGCCAATTACCAGAAATAGTAATGGGTTTCACAAAAATCAGAGTCCCAGGATATTGTAATATTAGAAGCATTTCACTGTTTTGCTTGGTGGCTCAAACAACTAGAATAAAGTGGTGTAGGAAGCATGAAACAATACTGATTGCTAACGAGAATACTACTGACGGTTTTGGAGAGGAGTGTGTACCTGCCCTCAGGTACACACAGTGAATTTGCTTTACTGTTTCCAAGGTTTTTCTCTGGATTTACTTTTTGCACCTTCTCTTCAGTAGGTCTCTTTCTAAGATAATTAATTTTCTTGTTTGCCCGTGCTGTGTCCAGCCCTGAGGATCTTCCACACTGTTATTCCTTCATTCGAAGCTCAACCAGACACAATTCAGTTAGTTGCTCGTGGAAGAATATACATGCACCAGTACCAGCAAACTGCTTTTTAATGATCTCTTTCACCTTTGTCAGCGAGGGCCTGTTTCAGGGTACTTTAAAACCAAAGGTAGGACTCCCGTTAGTCTTGGTGGAAGCTGGGTCCCCACCTGCAGACAAGCTGATAGTTCACTCAGGTAGCTCATGGCCCTCCGTAACTGCATGACTGGCTGGGAGATTATGAGGGGGTGTGTAGGGAAAAAAAGCTCAAATGGGCCTGCTTTATTAAGGATCATAGTTCCATTCAGGAGATAAAAGAGAGGTATTCTCTTTTATAAAAAAATATTGCTGAACTCCATCCATAAAATGCTCCCAGCAGTTGAATTACTGGCATTCTCATGGATTTAGTTCTTTTCTAAGTCATTTTAAAAAAGATGCATTTTACAAACAAGAATGGAGACAAATACTTACTGTAAGTATTTTTATAGGGTAGACATTTTGCAGAGGAACAATTGTTTTTAAACATGACGAGTGAATAAGGAGTCAATGTTTATTATTTGATTACTGTTTGCCTTGTATGTCTAATCATAAACCAGGACCCTATTCTGCTCTAGAGAGCTTGCTGTCTTTGTATGTATAAGGTAGACAACAAAGTGACAGAGAGTGAGATGAGCATGAGAAACAATGAGGCAGTAACGGTTGGTATAGTTGTATTTCCTCTTTATGATAAAATAGCTGTCCATTGCATCTTTCATTGTGGGGGTTGTTCCCTGTGATGACAGGAGAAAATCCTTTGCTTCCAGTGTTTACTAAATTCAGTCCCAGAGATTTCAAAGTTCAGCATCCAAAAACTATCATTCCTTTCAGGGAATTTTATCGTGATAGACCTAAAGAGAAAGCGGTTCAGAGACTCCCAGTGAGATTCTTTGAAAAAAATCTGTGTGCCACAGTGACTCTTCAGCTTACTCAGCTGCAACAGGCTTCACTGAGACAGTTTTCACAATGTCCCAGGAGCCAGTGGAAAAAACCCTGCCATACGCTCTAAGTGCTAGGTCTAGTCTTTGGTCCTTGCTTTTGCATTTCACTGTAGTCCTAGTTCAGCAAACATATAACCGGGATGAATCTATTGTTAACGCTGTTAAGAACAATAAAGGAAGGAATCAACCAACCAACCATTTTATCTTTGAGGTAAAAAGAAAATCTTGCCTTTTTTGACACTTACAGCTTTAGTAAGATTGCCATTTGCTAGTCTTCTAGCAGAAGGGAAGTGCAGTCCTTTATGCAGTTCTGATTCATCCTTACCACTTCCTCTACTGTACATGTGTTTGACGGATCCTCTAAATAATTTTCATGTTTATTAGTAAAGGGTGGGAATAAATTTTAATATTGCTCTTTCTGTGGAGCTGTGTAAAGCTTGGGGGTGAAGGGCTAGGACTTTTCAGAGCTGTAACTTCAGCTTATAGTGTTTGGTTTCATCTAACATTGTGATGGGAATCAATCTGAGTTATGTGTTATGCATATACAGCCATGTAGATGTTATAGTGCAATTTTTGGCATTATGTTATTAAGTTCAGGCATACAATTACGTCTGAAATGTCTTTTCAGTCCCCCAAATCTTGGATCGAAGAGGTCTTCAGTAAAAGAGAATGTGCATACATCATTCCCAGTTCAAAAGATCCTCACAGGTAAAACAACTCATTTAACTTTCTTTCTGTTACACTTAGAAAGAATCAGAATAATTTTTTATGGGCGTTGTGTGTAGCGTGGATGAAGTTCTTTGTACTTTTGCAGTGCCCCAGTTGGTGATTGCTCGTGTTTATGGCATTTCATAGATACTGTCACCAGTACGTTTTAAATGAGGCTGTACGTTTGAATTAGAAATTGGCAACAATTGACCTTCCTAGGCTTCTTAGATGTGTTGCTCTCAGTCCAATAACCAAAGCTGTGGTATGGCATCTGATTGAGAGATTGAGTTACATGGAGTTACCGCTGCACAGGAATTCTTAATCCTTTACAACCATTTTCTGCCTTCCTCAGAATAATGCCTGCTGCTGATCACAGTCTTCTGAGATAGAGGTTTCTGCTCAGGCTGGCATTGAGTGTGAAAAGAGTAAGGAAAAGATCAAATCCTCCACCTGTGTTTTAGGACCTGAGAAAGCAAACATAATTTGGCATTCCAGATTGTGTATCTAGTGGATGGTGTTGCCCAAATAAACTTGGTGAGGTCACATTCTGAGGATGTAAACTTGTAATTTTGATCGTATTGTTTTGAACACATGGATAGCGTAAAGTAGAGAAGATAGATAACTCACCTATGAAATGCAGATTTGACATACAATCTGAGATGTAAAACACCAAACATATCACTGAAGTTATGCAGTTCATCTTTCAGAGGTGAGTGCAGAAGAACGCAACCTTTAATGCTGTTGATTAGAATTTTTTCACAGGTGAATTGATATTTCAGGAATACCATTACAGATGTTTTCTTTTATACGAGCATGTATTAATTATCCATCTTTTATCACAGATGTCCTGCAGGATGCCAGGTGTGCCAGAATTTAATCAGGTAGGAGTGCATAAGTATATATCTATGTTTTTTGTAATGACCTAAAGTTAGTGATGGACATTCCCAGTCAAGGAAGTAATGACAACAAAAATAACCTTCCTCTCATATTGTCAGAGCAGCATTTCTGGGGCTGTGCTGGAGAATGTGTAGCATAAATCTGGGTAAAATAAATTGTGTGATAACCTTTAATTTATTTGCAATAGAAAATTTTATACAAATACTTTGTGTGGGTGAGTTTGTCTTAATCTTCTCCTGAGGAATGAAAGGCAGAAATGTGCCTTTAAATGGGAGAAAATTCCAGCTATATTCCAGGTGATATGATGGAGAGTGAGATAAAAGCAATGGAGAACAGTAAGAATTATGGAAAGAGGAAAAAAAAAAAGAGAGAAGAAAGAGGGTGATAGAAACATCCCTGATGATAGGTTTTCTGAAGATTTTTTCATCTTCTCTGCAGTGAGCATTATGAGTCCCTGCTTTTGGGAAGGCAAGCAACAAAAATTACATCACTTTGGTGCTTTTAACTCATGTGTGGGGTTTTCAGACAGCTAGTATTTTGTGGCTTGTATTAATTAGTTGCTTTCAATCCAACATTTGTCGTTCAGCTGTGTTCCCAAACAGGTTTCAATACTGTATGTTTATGATAATAAATTATCAGTTGTTGGAACAAAAATTTTAACTTTCCTTGACATTTGTTTTGTGTTAAAGGCCTCTGAAGGCTGAAGCAACAGAAAACAATGAGTTTCTGATAACTAATGACTAGCAAGCTGGTGCTAACTAGTCCTGTCACCTGCATGAGCATGATTATTTGCTTTTTCATTATGTTTCACATTTTATTTTGCTTCTAAGATTTATGTGAAACAAGGGTCACATTTTCCAAAAAGCAAATAAGTTACTCCTTGAAATCAGATCACTGTAAAGGGCCAATATACAGAATGGTGTTGGTCTTTCAAGTAAGGGAAATTATCCGTGTGGCATTTTTTCAGAAAGGGACAACTCCCTCTGAGGGAATGGTCATGTGTTTATTTTGCTTTAGAGCAGAAGAATAGAGATTCAAAGATTTTTGCAGGTGTTCTGGAAGTAGAAATTCAGGGAGGATTTTAATGCTTCCTGCTAATCTGCAGATACCCAGGAGGATATCTAAACTGAAATTAATTTGTGCTTCAAAATATGGTGGTTTAATCCCATCTAAATTCAGACTACAGCAGTTCTGAATGAAAGTGAATGCTACAGTGGGAGAGGGAGGAAGGGAAACTGGAAATGTGCACCCCACAGGGTGGGTTTGGTTTTTTTCGGTCACTTTCTCTGTAAAGACATCCTGTACCTTTGTGGTTTTTTATCTTGTATTTTTTTTCTTTCACTTTTCATGAGCATTTTCATGCTGTTTAAATTCATGTCAATTCTATTTGTCGGTCTGTCTATATATGCAGAATGTGTGTGTGTGTCTAATGTTAATTTCATTCAGCCATTATCTTGCAATTACATTTTCCCAAATGTTAACTGTTCTTGCCTTCTTGTATATCTTAAGGTGTACACAGAGCTTTGTTCTAGGAGAATGTTTCTGTTCCTAACAAGGGGAAATAATTTTCACGAGTGTTGTAACTGGTTATATTGTATTTATTAGATCAGCAATGAAACAGCTTTTGGGCCTCCTGAGATCTGTAATTTTCCACAACAGTCCAAAAGTGTTGTGAATGTACTTGATGCCTACTATAATTTGACCTAATATTGTAGGCAAATGAAATCTGTTAATGATTTCTTACTTGCAGAGAACTTCCAAGGTTTGCAAACAGTTTATGAGTAGGTTATGCAACTATTTGCTAATACTAAGTAGAATAACTCCATTTAGTAGGTGCTAATCAAATTTGAGTAACTTACTGGTGCCTTTGTTCATGCTTCCCTGGTGTGTTGAAATGGCCTGTCTACTCTTCAGTGCAATGCTCACAAACACATCCCAGACATCATCTAGACCCATCTCACTGCATGAATATTCAGGAATGTGGTGCCGAACTTCTGCATCCTTACACATCTGAGATGTTCTCACAAATTGTCTCTATATTTGACCTTTTAGGGATATTTTTTGGACACAGTCTCTAGGGCACCGGATTTTGTAATCTGGCTACTGTGGTTACTTTTACCTCAGTGTTAACCCTCCATGTTTCCCCTTGTTGCTCAAAGTGTGAGTCTGTTTTTGTGCTACTGACATTGCTCCCTCCTTCACTAGTAGCTTAGTGAGCCTTTGAGGCAAAGAAGGTAAAGTCATTGCAAAGACGCTTTGAATCAATGCATATGATATATTCATAGGATTGCAGGGTAACTCAGGCTGGCAGGGACCTGGGGAGGTCTCCAGTCCCAGCCCCTGCCCAGAGCAGTCTCGGGGGGTCAGACCGGGCTGCTTAGGACTTCACCCAGTTGGGGTGTGGAACCATAACCACGACCCTGTGAGACCACCACCCAA
>VZTQ01002805.1:95308-139434 GCA_013400755.1 Pelecanoides urinatrix | reverse complement strand
GTCAGGAGGTAGTGATGGGGTAATGTGTAGGGTGGGGGAGACCACCCCCATGGGGGCACACTCACCTCTGCCAAGGGGTAGCAGTGGGGGGGAGTGGGGAGCGGGGTCTGGGGCAGGGCCCCAGGTGGGGCACGGGACGGAGCTGGGGACCCTGTGGCCTGGCTGAGCACCCACCTGAAGGCCGGCCCGTGGCGATGGGCAAAGCCGCGGCCTGCTCCTGCGCCTGCCTCCGGGTGGGTGGGTGTGCGGTGGGGGCTCCCGGGGCGCAGAGGTCCCTGAAGACTGTTGTGGGCCCCGTCCCCTCCCAGTGTGGCGGTGGTCCCCCTTCAGCTGAAGGCATCACTGATGGGCAGTGTTTGGGGGTCGTGCCTCTCTGCAGGGGGGTGATGTGACCTCTTTATCTTCACACTTGAGGTCTGCTAAAGAGTTTTCCTCACAGGAGTTTGCGCTATATTAAGGCAGGATAATCATATAAATGGCTTCCCTTCATAGTTCTGGTTGGAGAGTCACCGTTGGAGAGAGAGCCTGAAGCTATTGCAGCTGAATGTGACTTCTAGAAAGCTTAACACAGAGGAGAACTGTTGCTTTACTTAACTTCCGTAAACTTAGTTCCAAAACTTAGTTTTGCATCTAAACTTTTACTTCGGAGTGAAGAGGTTGCAAACTTCTGTTTGATAAGCAAAAGCTTATCACTGACATGACATATGAGCTTTTGCAACAGGCAGTGGTCGTGTCTTACCCAATCAGATGTCCTGTCTCCAGTTGGTGTGGCCAGTGGTGACTCCTTCAAGTCCCCTTTCTTTGGTCAGACCTCTCGGCAGATTTCCTGACAGGCATCCAGGCTGCGCCTCTCTCCTCCTCTTCTGCACCTGAGGTGGACTTGTGGTTCTGTGCAGACCTCTGCATTGGTGACTGCAGGAAGCTGGGAAGGATAGGGTTCAGTGGTGGGTGCTCCAGGAAGTGTAACAGAAACAGAGCAAACACAGTGTGTCTTTTGAACATCAGGCAGGCCAGGGAGCTCCTCAAACAGAGGTTGCATCTTGGGCTGTCAGATTTTTATGCCTTCTAAAGGACCTATCTGCTATGAATTTGTGTAGTCTTTATCTGATAGCTTTTGTATTCTTGGCCTCTCTACCACCATGCTGGACTATGAGCTCTTTAATTTTATGAAATACTGCATGGAGGAAAAACTCCGTTCTTCTGTTTCTAAACTTTGACTATTTCTGTTGTCAGAAAATATTATTTATTTTCTTTACACCTTTAGTGACTTATAGACCAATGTAATTTGTCTCCTTTGTAATCTCTTTTTTTTTTTTTAAGTGGGAAAATCTTAGTCTATGTAATAATTCTTAGTATAGGAAAAAAATCATTACTTTATTGGTCTTTGTTACTTTTGTCTATATACTTGCTGTTTGTATTGGATTTATATTTTTATTTATTTGAGACACATGACCAGGACTGCAAGGCAGTATTTGTGATCCAAAGGCACTATGGACTTGTAGTGATGAATGCTTTTGGTTTTGTCTTCTTTCTGAGTAATTTGGCCTATTGTTTAATAGTCACTCCAAGATCTCTTTTTCGTTTTTCATTTTTTATTTTTGAGTGGTAATAACTTTGCTGCATAGATATAGTGAGGATTTATTTTCCTCATGTGTTATTTCACACACTGAATTTCATCAAACATTTCGTTCTGTCATTCAGTAAACTAAATATATAAAAGCAGTTTGTGAGGGAGATTGAAAAATCCAGGTGTGCTCCGTTAACTGTGTTATATTTATCCACACACTTCATTCTTTCAGAATGGTAATATATAGGAGGCACTACTTCCCTAGTATCTTATTTAGTCACAGGTCTAGTAATTCACACTTTGTTGTTATTATTACCTGTTTGTCAGGTAGGGACATTGAGCGTATTTGTTGATTAGGCCCCTAGATGATACCTGGAGTGGAAATTGGTCCTGCCCTTAACAGCTTTCAGGCCACCTGCAGTAAGACCAGTGGTACCGTACTTGCATACCACGATTAGTAGTTGACCAGTTTAATTTTTTCAGTGCTTTATAACTCGGGTTAATACGTTCATGTCCTGTTGACTTATTGCTCATTTTCTTGGCTTATTCTAAAGCTCCTTTACTTGAGTCTTGGAGGCAGGTCTTTAGATTCATCCTATCAAGACAAGCTTTCAGGGATCTTTTTAGTCTCCTCTGCGGTGAATTCTAAGATCAATTATTCTCTTTCTTTTTGGTATTGCCTTTAGCATCCATTATTGGGGTGATCTTTGCAGCTTACTTGTTTTACAAGCCCCTTTGATTATTTAGCTGGGTGGTTTCTTTTGATATAATAAAAGCTATTTCGAGTATTAGCTTTTCAAGTATTACAAGCTGCTCTTCAAAATATCTTTGCTTACTTTACTGTGGGTTTATGATCATCTTTTGCTGGAGTTCTGTTGTCCTCATCTTACACACAGCTTGGTTTTCTGAAAATACCATCTTTTCCTTCTATGAACTTCAACTTTGCTATTTTGAGAGCTCTGTTTAACCACAGAGCTTGAGTTTTGTGAACTGAAATCAGATTTCTGGTGAGCAGTATCTTTAAGGAAGTTTCAAGGATTACCGTTTTGTGATTTCTATTAAGAACTTTCCTGCTAGTTTCTTTAAAATTTCAGGTTTTCAGGAAGGAAAAAAATGATTATACAGTGAAAAATAGAATTTGACAAAGAATAGAATAAGTAGACAAAAAGACATGGGTCATTTCCCAGCATTTCTCAGCTGAAGTAATCCTAGGGTGTGGTGCTCCAGCAGTCTAAACTGATCTAAATTGGGACTGCCACAACCTGGCCTCAGTTTTCTGATCCCTTCCCCATTCCTGTGAGCACATTCATGGAGCTAAGCCGCCTGGAAGCTAATCGCGCTTTTTTTCGGTAAGGGGCAGGGTGTCTGTGTTGGTGTGTTTTCTGTTTGTGGAGTCTGCTCCCTGGACTAGCTCACAGCGTGACTATCCATGTACCTGCCCTGCGTGCTGGGGGTAGTAGTGGTTGTGCTTAAGGTGAGGGATAGAATCAACCTCAGTTTGTTGCCTTTAGATGATGTGGAAGCGGTGCTCTTTTTAATTATGTTGAACAGCAGGGATTAATTTCTGGGAGAAGTGTGACTCTACTAGTCAATACAATGACCGTTGTTACAGTTTTTCATCTGAAAAATTAATGTCAACTTTTAAAAATTTTTTCTCTCAGTTGTTTATCTCTGAAGGTAACCTTTTATAACTATTAAATATTAATGCTCTTTGTCTTGGAGCTCAGACATATCTGAATGATAACGGGGCTTAATGTACTTGAAAAGAACAGCACTGCAAATACCCAGCTTCAGTGCTGTTGAATATATCACTGAGTATATCTAAAGAACTGCTTGAATCTGTTTTACAACACAGTGGTATTAGTAGTGCGCTGCCACTAAGCAGCATGTATCCAGGATTGCCCACAATAGAGTCTATATGTAAAATGTGTCTTACTCCACTGTTACCTGTTTTGAATGAGATCTTTTTATCACAAGCTAGGCAGGAAACTAAAAGAAATAATGTTCCTATCCTGGACAGATTATATTCTTTGAATTGCTCGCTGGTGGTCTTTTTCTACCTGCTATATTACACTAATAAAATCTGAGGCAGGTAACCTGGGCTTGAATTGGTTTTTTTGCACACTGCTCAGATACTACGTAGAACGTAAAACAAACTGTATGAGCTGAAGAAATGACCCATTATAAATGGTTCAGTACAAACCTACGTAATGCGCATCAAAAGACTAGAATTTACAAGTTGTTGAATGAAAAAAACAAATGATAGTGGTGTTAATGAATAAACTGGGGGAGCTGAGTGATACAGAGGGCAGCATAAGATCACTCGCAGTCAGTTTTGAATTCTACTTCACACTTGGTGTGACAAAGCACAGGAAGTCCGTAAGGCCAGGAATGTAACTGGCTGCTGAAGAGTTGAGGGGTTGGAAGTTTAGCTCAGTGTCAAGAGTGTGCAGTGACATAATTAGTGACAAAATCCTTATGCAAGATTAAACTTTGTCCTTCTGGACTGAAGCATCTGTTGCAGACTAAGGCAAGACCTAGGTAAGGGCCAAATGACTAATATTCCTAACATAGTCTGCCATTTTTCTTACCGTTTCTTGTCCCTTTTTAATGTCCTTTGAAGCAAGATGACTATTTTGGATTGAGCTGGCTTTGCAGTTTGACTCCACAAGCTGAAGGTTGGGTGTGTATCTCACCATGCACCCCATGGAGGAGAATCCAAGAATACACAGCCTAATAGCAGGATGTGATACCTGCCCGGGATGCTGCAGGATTATTTCAAAATCATTCCAGGAATTTGTAGATGCAGTGTTTCCATAGGTGATATTACAGGCTAAGTTATAAAGATACAGTCTTCTGTACACTTTGTCTCCATATAAACAGCAAATGCTTCATGTAGACATGGCCTTATTGAATGCAAATTATTACTGTGATTTTTGTGTTGTGGATTGGCAGTCTGTCCTATGGAGGTACTTAATATAAAGATTTTAAAGTACTTTTCTTGGGTTTGTTTTCTTTTGTTCATGTGAATTGGTCAATGTTTCTGTTTCCAACTGAAAAAAAAAAAGAAAGAAAATGTGATAAAAGTGTAATTCCTGAGAGAAGTATTCAAAGGCAACAAAATGAAGAATGTCAATACTAGATTAAATTCTAATTATTAAGAATTACCCTTAACCATTGCAAGATTTTTGTAATGAGAATGTAATCAAGTGCTCAGTGTGAGTTTGGTTTTCAGTGTTGCCAATTTGGTCTGACCTCTAAGCATCCAAAAGGTAAAATTCTTGTTTGCATTCAAGATTTGGGGTGGTTTTATTTTCCTTTCCCCCCACCATAAAAACGGACAACTTCACTGCTGTTGTTTATTGCTGATAGCAGCAATGACTCATCTCAGTTTAACTGAGATGTAGTTTCTGATACTCTGGAATTTTTTTGTGTGTGTGCAAAAGCCCCTGCATGGCTTTCTGCTCTGTGGCTGCAAGGGCCGAGAGAGGAAGCGCAGCCAGCCAGCTCTTCAGTGCAGGGTTCTCCTGATTGCACTCTTAACATTACACCAGGATTTAATTATGCGTTTAGTAGTCAGTACAGATTTATCTTTGAGATAGAAGTTTATATTTAACTTCTGTTATGAACAGGTTGATTTTTTTTTTTTTTTTTTCCCCTGCTAGCCTTTTTATGGGCTGCAGGAGACTGAGTTTGACCGTTTCCCACACTGATCAAGGGAAGTCCTTTGCTGTGTGTAATGAAAGGTTAACCAAGAGCCAGGTTTCTTTAGCAAAGAGCAGTACATCATGCTGTCCTTTCTACAGATTTCATATGCTACGCTCCAACTTGCTTGATTTGGGGATATCCTGCAACCCTCTCAATGGTTCTGATGGTCTTCCTGATGTCTTTTATTCTTGCAGATGTATGCAACTGCACTACTTGCCAGTCTGCAGCTTGTATGCTTTTTAACTCATATTTGTCACTTGTGCCCTGCATCTCTTCACAATATCCATCCTTGTCTTCCTGTGCTGCTCTTAATATGCATTATTTGTACTTTTTTTTTCCCCTCCTTGATACTTGGATTTTTAACCTACGTAGGTACATGGACTAGCGGGTGGGAAGGGAAGAAGGCTCTGTTATGCAGGGAGGCACCTATAGCTGCCACCCACTCAATGCTGATCCATAATTACTAAGGTGTTGAACAAGAACATGGTGTCCCTTTGCATTCCCTGATTTCCTTTCTTACCTTTTCAGATTGTTACTGAAATCATAAAGTTTTGCCCCTCGGTACCTGTGACATGCCTTGAATTTTGGAAGGTCATGTCTGAGTGAGTCCACAGCCATATCCACAAGGAGAAGAGATGCAGTCAGATGGGGAGAAGGGGTTGGTCTCGGAAGTGTAGCCCAGACAGTAATTAGTTTCTACCTAGAATCAGCTCCACTCAAACTTATTTTGTGACACAGCAGGATTTTGTGGTGTGGTATCTAAGCACAGTACTGAGGCTGACAGTTTTTGGAGAGCTGAACAAATGATCTGTTTCCAGAGAAGACTACATCCTGTGACTTGGCTGTTCTTGTGTGCAGGATATATGAAAGCATGTGATTTTGGGTGGGGGTTTTTTTTTGAGCATCGAGTCATATCATGCTGTTCTGGTTTAAGATGAGACAGCTCTATTGCCCTTGTTTCACTTAGAATATGTGGATGTTAATTCAGGGGGCTTCCTTATTTTTTATAATGTCAATATTTGAGCAGGATATTGCATTCTTTTTTTCAAAAAGTGCTTTCTGCTTTCACTAATAGAGCAGACTGAGTTATAAATAACATCGGTCCAATAGAATAAATGTTTTTCCTCGCTGGTCCCTATTTAAGTTCTGTTTAGCGAAGGAGAAAATTTGCAAGGTTGAAAGTGTGTGAGGTAACATGTTGGAGCCATTGGGGGTATTCAGCTGCATTCAAAACCACCAGAAATAGCAGTTTAATTATCTGTACGGCTTCTGCTAAACAGAGTTTGCACCCTTAAGGAAATATTCACACTGTCCATAAACAGATGTCTATTTTACTGTAGGGAAAAAAATTTGGAGTAATATAAGGGTGCAGCTATGTGAGCAAGTTTTTCCTGAGATGAACTAAAGGGTGTTTTGTAGGTTGTTAAGTTTTCACAGTATCTATCACTGGGCACTTCTCAACATGTGGTAAGTACAGAGTAGTTTACCCTGTGTAACTGCAGGAAAACTATACCATGGAGTAGTTAGTAGACTGTAAATTGGCAGCCTAACTTACCTCCCAGTGTGAGGTCTGTGTAACCGTACCCCCAGGGTTTGTCTGTGCTGGTGACTAACGGAATTTGGGCACCTTGTTTTCTCACGTGGTTTAGCAAGTTTGGTGCAGTTGGGATCAAGTCAAAAACATGCCATTTAAAACGTTCAGCAATGCTGATGTGGCTGGCCGTTCTTACTAACAGGTTTGTCTAGAAATGTGTTTAGACAGTGTAAACCTTTATCCTGTTACAGTTTATAAGCAGGCTGACATACATTCGGTTCTTGCTTTGAACCTGTTTCTCACACAAGTTCTTCTGTTCACGTATACTCAATGAGCAAAACAGCAGCCACTCTTTGGTGGAAACAAGTAAACATGTTTTATCTAAACTGTTAAAAGCATGGGCTGTTTCCCATGGGATAAGTGTTTCAATTCACTTTGTTTTCTGTCTTTGGCAATGGCTCTGTACCAGATGTACTGGAGAAAAATGTAACCACTTGTAATGAGCTGGTATGGAACAGCTTTCCCACAGATGGATCTTCTCAATGTGTCCTCTTCATCAACAGTCTGCTAAAAGCAGTGTAAATTGTTAAGAGAAGGTACCCATAAACATTTAGGCATGACTGCATCACCTTCTGCCTGGTGAAGACCGTTTGTGTGCCCCGGTTAAGGTATGAATATATTGAGGTATGAATACATGAGTGCCTTCTCCATTAGCACTCCCTGGAACAGTGCTCCAGTCAAATGATCCTGCTATATTGCAGCCGGTAACCGGCTGTTACCACAAACACGAGGGCAGCTGTTTTATGTAGGGTGATATGCTCATATGGTTAGGGTTGGGAAGACTCCAGTCTGTGTTTCCTGGTCCAAATTCTGACTGAGGCTGTGAATTATATTTAAGTGACTATATTCGGTTACTTTAATTAAAATATTTTTATGTATGAAGAGGAGCATCATTTGAAGAATAAAAAAAAAAAACAGTAAAGAATATGGAGCCCTTCAACCATTGAGTCACTCCCCAGCTGAGTCAGAAAAAATTGTTATTAGTTAACTGCTCACAAGCTTTTGTTAAGCATTTGATATCCATTGGAAATCAGCTTGAGATCAATATCTGGGTTGTAGTCAATGAGTGCCACATAAAATACAGGCTGGAGCCCTTTTTTCAGACTTGGAGATGCCAATGATTTAAGTCACACAGCGAACTCCTCCCCAGGTGTGTTCACTGGGCTTGTTCTAGGGCTACTCTCTGTAGGCTCGTCATCCTGTCCCAGTGCCTTTTGACAGGGGTTTTATTTCTGCTTTTGTTCCCTTTGGGATGGTTGGAGAAATAACTGCAGTCATTCCTGCAAACCTCTCTGATGCTTTTGTGGTCACTTTTAAATCCTGAAAGTAATATTTGTAAACATTGTTGGATCTTGTGTTTATGTCTTCTGGGTTAAAACTTCATGCTTCTAGATAAGCTTAACCTTTCTATAAATAAGGCAGTTCAAAAGAAAGCTTATGAAATGGCTGACTTGCCACATTTAATTGTTGCTTTCTGGGCAATAGACTGGGCATGAGATCATGGGAATTTACTGTTCTGCTTGTGAAAGCTGAGCTGGTTGGAGAAGGATGCCATTGGTATTTGAATTGGTAGTTGAGCACTTGAAGAGAAACCTCCTTTTTTAAAAAACATGCGGTGGCCTCCAACTCAGTGAGCTAAGCTGTTGCCCAGCACATTCTTGAGCTCTTTGCTGCTGGAGTAGCCTGCTGCAATGAATACTAGCCCATAATTTTCTTAAAATATACTTTCCTGTGTCTTATAAGTTGCATAGTCTAGTGGCAGTAGGCTTTTAGCCTTGAAACAAGGTGGAAGAAAAGGAGGAAACAGTGAGTTCAAAGCTGGGGTTAGAGGTAAAGTCACTGCTCTGGATTTCTTCTTGAGGACTTTGGGGCATCGTCTTTGTCACCAATGTTCCTTCCCTGTTTCTCTTACAAACCTGAGATGTGTATGTTCTGGCAAGGCCCGCCCTGCCAGGGGAGAAGGTGCAATGAGGTAAAGGCTGGTGATCATAAATAAATAAATATTTGGGATATCAGGATGAAATTAAAGTGTCCTCCTCCAAAAAGAGAGGAACGCAGAAATCTAGGAGGGGCAGGGAGGGAAGGAACCGCAGGAAAGTGGTTTGGGAAAACCTGAGTCAGCTTGGTGCTGTTGAAGCCCATGGGAAATGGCTCTTGGACCATAGTGAAGATAATGAGGAAGGAATGCCAGAAAGATTATTAAACTTGAATAAAAAGTAGTCAAGTATATGCTTGCTGTGGCTCCCATCCACAGACTGCTATACAGTTGGACTCTGTACAGTTCTGCATTTTGTTTAATGACACTTCATCTTTTATTTTCAATAAGCCATGATCATAGATTCATTTTTCACAACATGAAAATTTTACAGAAAAATTTTGATTTGAGTGTGTTACCAATATATTTTTTACACAGCTGTCTAATACCTGAATTAGTTCACAGATTTATGTCTAGCAGCAGCATGTCTTAAGTCTTTACTTACATTGCATGTAAAATTAAAAGCAAACAAATTTAGGATGGGTAAGAGGAAGTACGAACAAGTGCATTCTTGTTCTAGGGTTACAGGAACCAGGAGTGTCTTGCGTTTCATTTGTTACTTTAACAGAATCATCTTACTCATCTTCATCAACTCTGTAAGTCTTGCTCTTACTACCCTTCCTGTGTCTCTGAGGCATTTCCAGAAAGGTGTTTGTGTGTGTTGAGGTGGAGCAGGACTTCTGAAGTTCTCCTTGCCTACCAAATAGAAAAACCTAATTTCTTTAGCAGACTACTCAGTTCTCTTGCTGTGAAACTGAGACATTTTGTCTGGCCATAGTGGCAGCTGCATCTTGCTCTTTGGCATCACCTTCCACTGGTTCTGGGCTGTACTTTGCAGGCAGAGGTGGAAGGGGGCAGAAGGAGTAGTGTTTTGCAGCTGGGGTTGTGCCTCTCGGGCAGACCTTGTGCTTGACAAGTCCCCGTGTCAGTAAGTCCCTGAGCAGCGTGGCAGTGGTACCACACCTCTCTTGATTCATGGCCCACATACCACACGCTTGCTTTGTATCATGAACCAATGTTTGGTATCCCATATATCAACATTCACGTTAATTGAGGGATCCGCTTTAGCTGAGTGTTGAAAGAATCTCAGGTTTAATTAAAAGAATTTAGGACTAGGCAGTTTAATGAGGTTTTTTTCAGAATTTATTTTCCCTGCCTTTCCCTTCCCTCCTCCCAGGTGGTTCTACATGAGGGCAGGTGCCAGATCATAAGCAATTACTTATAATGGGCTTTTTAAAGAAAAGGTATGTTTTGGGGATTTTTAGGTATTTGCTCACTGCGTGGCCCTAGTGAACCAGCACTGCAGCATGCGGCAAGCTAACGGTGAAGGTGCTGCGTGACATGCAGCAACTGGGCACATAAGGGGGGAAAAATCCACAACATGAAGGAAGGTGGTGGAAACTTGCCTTTGCATGTAACCCGAAACGCATGGTAATTGATTGCAGGTGCTCTCCACCTGTTGGTTGTAAACAGAAATCAGGAAATGGCAACTGCACTGCCCTTCCTGTGTTGCTCAATGGCAGGGGAGGGGCAGCTGTGGAGGGAGAAGCCTGGGAGCCGCTGCTGTTCCGTGGCTTCTGCTGCATGAGAAGGCAGCCATGTCCCCTATCCATGACTTCGCTGGTAGGTCTGGTGCAGGGCCAAAAGGGCTGTGAGGGTCACCTTTGTTTCTGCAGCTCCTCACTTCCAGTGTACGCAAACACATGTGTGCATATACACTGGTGGTTAATTCTCCCCACTGCCCCCTTGTACAAGAAAAAGCAAGGTGCTTGCCTTGGCCTGTTCTTAAAGGCTTTCTTGGGCTTTAGAGGCATGTATTTTGGGATAAATGATGGTACTGAGTATCAGGTTAAAAAAAAAAATTATTTCAGGAGCTGTACCAGTTTCGGTTTCAAGTTGGCAATCTTGGCTTGTTACACAAGAGCCAGTAAAACTCAGCTTATGAGTGGTGGTGCTTACTTAAAAGTCCAATAAGATGTGTGAGTTTACTTGGCTGGGTGGTGTAAGCTAGTGATCAGGGGCTCTGAAGAAGTGAAGGCCGTCTTTGTTAATGAAAGCCCACTTTGGTAGCTATCATGTCTGGTTTAGAAGCACAACTGGAAATGGAGGGGGAAAAAAGGGGAATTTTTTTAATAAAGAATGACTGGATGAGCACTCCTGCCTCTTGTAAAACACAGCTGACTCCTCATTTGGTGCAGTGAAAAGAGTGAATGCCTCTGGCAGAGAAGGAAGATGGTGATGTGGGCATAAGGGCTTCTATTTAAGGCTGTAAATAGCAAACGAATTGATCCACGCTGGTGGAAGCGAAGGTGGTCGTCAGGTGTCTTGCCGGGTGGTGGGTGCTCGTGGCAAAGGGATGCCTTACAAAGCAGCAGGAGGCTTTATCAGCAAGAGTCAAAGACCGTTGGTAGCCAGCATTGTGCACTTGTTCATGGTGGAAGCATGTGAAGGATATTGACCTGAATTTGTAATTTGTGTGCTCCTCCCCATAGGGGTTCAGGCCCTTGGTCTTCCTCCTCTGAATAAGTTTTCATGTTCTGAGTAGGGAAATCAAAGGAGTTTTGTGTGGTGGTAAGGTAGTGGGAAACCAGGGTACCTGGAGGTGCCTCTGTGAGGTGCCTCATCAGTTACTTCTGACTGATTATGCTATGCAGACATCTGTTTTCTGGCTACTCTTGGACAGAAAGGTAATAAACGCAGTCCTGACCTGCAGTGAATTTGGTAGAAGTTTCCTAGGTTAAATTATTTTCTTCCTCAGACCCAGATGGGATTCACTCCAGAGGAGTGGGGATGTTCTTCCCCACTTAGTTTCGAGAGGACAACCAGCGAGGGCATTAGCTCTGCACAGCTGTGGCAGTAAAAATGATGAGTTGGTTGCTCAAAAATTGCTGTAAGAAGTGAACTAAATTCTTTGTTTGCCTTTCTCAGATCATGTCTTGTCTCGCACTATGATTTCTACTTGCCTACACAAAATGCACCTTTACAGAAATGTACAAGTTATCCTACAATCAGAGCAAACTGTGGTCTTGCTGTTGAAATGGGAGGCTCTGTTTTGCTGTTTTATGTGTGCATTTGTGAAAGAGAGTCTCTTAAAACTAAAACTTTCCATGTTGTTCTTCCAGACACAGTTGAGTCCATGCTTTCAGACTATGACATCCTTTCTCAGTCTAGCATCCAGCAACACTCCCTGAAGAAGAGGGACCTCCAGCCTGAGACACACGTAGAGAGGCTCTTAAGTTTTTCAGCCCTGCAAAGGTAATTAAATCATCAGCAATGAAATAACATATTTTTCCTTTAGTTTGTGATGAATAATGCACAGTTCCAAACCCAGAAATAGTTATCTTGTTTTCTGTCATGAAGGCCAGTTCTTCTAAGTTAGTGATCTGCATGGTTATATGACTTCAGAGAGGCTCAGAGGAAACAGAAAAATAAGTTTCATTGTATTACTCTGTTTGCTGAAGTGGCAGTGATTTAAGATTTCTTTTGCTTTGTTCTTAGTGTTAGTTTCATGTAGATTACTTCCACTGATTGGGCTGGATCCCACTTACACCTCATCTGGCAACATTGTCATACTTGGCTGTCCTCTGGTTCTTGAAAATCTCTGCCTTCAGTTTGGGGAGTGCGTGTGGTGTATTGTCCAAGAGATTTGTTGTATTTTTTTTTTTCATGGAGGTTTAATCTTCTTCCTACTGAGTGTAAATTTTCCATTCAATAAAACACTAGTTTTAATCTTTTTTTTTTTTTTAAATACAAGATGGGAAATAGCAGCACAGGTGAAAGGGGAAGGAGAGGTAGAAGACAGCAGGCATGAAGGTTGTAGGGATTTTATTCTGAGTGTCAGAAAAGTGTCTTACAGGTTTTTGAGTGCTGAAATTGTGAATCTGAAATGGGGGAGCAGGGTGAGAATAATGCTTTGTATTAACAAGTGTAGGTTGATTTTGTTCATCTGACATCTTTGTCTCTGTGTTCTTGTGTGCCTTCCCCATCTGCCATCTACAGCTACAACTGTCATGCAAGTTGTGCATATTTTTTGAATCTCTAAATGTTTGGAGGGGATAATTTTTAAGTAGCAAGTATAAAAGGTTAATGGGATCAAATGCCTGGCTGTCCCTGTTTTGCACTGCCTTGTGCACCCTGACTTTATGGTGAGGTTGCAATACTGCCAATGATAATTACGGAATAATTCCAGAGGGGCATACCAAAAATCTTTGACACAAAGCCAACATAAACCAAGAGCCCATGAGGCTCCTTCCAGAGAAGGTTCTCCACTTCTTGGGATAGCCTTTAGTTTTTGTGACAATATATCATAAAAATATACAGAGTTCAGATTTCTGTTTATGGTCTTCTGACTGTATTATTTCAGAAAATAAGAACTTGAAGATAATTTAATTTAGAATAGATGAACAAATTCCTTGGTCTGATTTTCTTTAAATAGTTACCAGTAACTGGTTTTGCTTGACTGCAAATGGAGAAGGTGCATCATGAGCACACTGTGACTGTTTTGGATTTTAGGGGTTATTTTTTCTTTTTTTAATTAAATGTCTTTGACTCTTTAAAAATATTTACAGTTATGAATTACACAGCATATGTTTTTGTAGCCGGCTTATCAGAATTAATGCTTTCTAACTTCTTTCGGACCCTTGCTAAAATGGAGACTGGATGTATCTGTTATATGTATACTTTGCTTAAAAATAAATGGAATTAAATTCTTTTACAGGCACTTTAAATTATACTTAACTGCAACTGCTGAACACTTTTCAGAAAAATTTCAAGCATTAGTTGTGGATGGTGAAGGCGAGGAAAAGGAGTATCATGTTCAATGGCAAGACTTTTTCACTGGACATGTTGTTGGTTAGTATGGACTAGACTGTGTGTCAATGCTGAGAAAGCACAGCTTTGCGCTAGTCTGTTGGCCAGAGTAAATGGTGTATTGCCCTCATTTTCATCAGATATGGTTAGGATGAACAAGTAAACTTAATTCTTGTGCCCCTTGGTTAATCTTGTTTTGTTTTTGTGGAGTTTTTGTGGGGGAGTTTGGGGGGATTTTTAGGTTTGGTGGGTGGTGGGATTTTTTTGAGCTATTGCACCAAGGTTCTAAGATACGACTCTTCTGTTTAGTTTGGCAGAACACAAAAGTATAATTTTCTCAAGCAGCAGCTTGTGATTTTTTTTTTTTTTTTTAATTGGAGAACGATGATGATGGCTTTAGTTCCAGCTGGAATGTAGGACTTGAATGTTCTTTGTCCCAGAACACAAAGCCCAGCTACTTAGTGGTGATGCAGTGTTGCCCAGATTTTTATATTAAAAGACTTCAAGATGGTTCTTTGCAGATTACTTTTCTGTAAAGCAAGGGTATTTTGCTTTACTTTAGTCCAACACTAATGCTTCCGCTAAGTTGTTTTGATTTTTACGTTGCCTTTGTGATGTGGTGAAAGTCTTTTCCACTGGAATGCAGTCTGACGCCATGAAACTGCTGTCTGATAGTAGTAAGATGCAAGCTGCTTTTGATGGCAGAAATGTTCTGTGTCCCATTACTAATCCCCACAGCCATCTCAACACCTTCTGCAAAATTATCAATTAAATCTGAGTCTTGATGACTATTGAGAAGTTAAGGTTGGGGGGAGTGCTGGTTCATTTCTTCTTTTCTTTAAACTGGACAGTATAGTGTTCTTCAGGGACTGAGGAAGGTAATTTGGCTTGAAGTTTTAAAACAGCTTAAAAAAAAAAACCCACCACTGTCTGTGCAGGAGTACATGCAAATAGACCTGAATTAATTTCATTTTTCCTTGCTTATGTTAAAGGAGAGCATAATTCCAAGGTTGTTGCACATATTGGGAATGAAGACTTTACAGTAAGAATCAATACTGACGGAGAAGAATACAATGTAGAGGTATGCTTTACTGTTGAAAGCAATATTCAAATAATAATCTCTTTTCCCTGTGGGTGTTTCTCTTTCTAGTTAGTCACGTTGACACCTCTGTAGCTCAAAATAGACTTGGTGGTGGTGTTTTTTTTGGTGGGAGGAGGGAGAGAAATGTGAAACCAATTTGACTTTAGCAAGTGTTGAGTTTTATTAGTGAGTGACATTCTCTGACATTTGCATGTTTTAGATACATCAGGGAGAAGGTATGTTTTAAACAGGAAAGGGTTTCAGAAACAAATGATACAACATTAGTAATTAGTGGTGATTATGTCCTCTAGAATAACAAACTGTGCAGCCTTCCGAGCAGAGTTGAGGTCTGTTGAGCTTTCTAAAATTTTGGCTTTGTTTCTTCTTGGAATTTTTCCTATTCTTAGAGCTTTATTTGAAAACCTGGTGTTTTTCCCAGCTCCCTTGTTTCTGTTTTTCACCATTTTCATTGCTTGTGTTATTTTAAACTATTGGTTTAAAAAAAAAATTCAACAAATATATAATTAGAGACTATCCTAATGAGTTGTTCAGTGCAGTATATTCCCAGACAAAAGCTGTATTAGAATAGCTGAATAACAGTAATTATGGCTGAGTGTTATATGGATATTGTAATTGTCTTCAAACCCAAGGATATGCAGAATTATGGGTAAACCTGGGAAATCCTGTCATGTTAAAGTATGAAAATGTGTTTGGAATATCCGAACCGCTGTGCTTTTGTTTTGCATTGAAAGCATATAGTAGCCATTTGATTGTGCTTTAAAGCATTTTTGTGTTTGTGGTCCAGAGTAATGTAAGCATGTCTCAGTTCCCCACGTAGCCAACCCCCTTGCTCCTCACTGACTGTGTCTGTACAGCTAAATAAAGGCAGGCAATGGCTTGGGGGCTCTGGCTTGCCCACACTGCCTAGCTGTTAGCATCCCAGGGTCAGCTTTGGCCCCTCATCAGCCCTGGATGAGATGATCCTTGTGTGCAGGGATGGTGTGTGCCAGAGACCATTCTCGAAAGGCAACATGGACAAAGCCATTCTGCTGTTGCCTTCCTTTGCTTTCATGGTCCTCCTACACTGTTTGGAAAGGTTGCAGACCTTCATATAAACCCCTGGTGCCCTCGTGCCTTGTCCTAGGGCGTGTGTCCTCAGTTTCGCACTGTAGACACATGGCTGCAGGGCCACCACAGCCTTTGCATTTCAGGACTTTTTTACTGTGAACCGAAAGCACAGTATACTAAATAGTTGAAGCTGAAAGACCACTGCCTAAGGGCCAGAGGAGAGCCAGAACCAAGTGCTCTGCAGTGTGGACATGGGTCGTCTGTACTACTCGGCCTTGCCCAAAGAACAGACCCTGGCCATGTTGTATTTGGTGGTGTTGCTGTAGCTTTTATGTACAGCTAATAGGGATGTGTTGGTTAAAAAAAAAAGAGGTGGTCAGTACACATCTGCTATGGGGATTAGGAAAACCGTGGGAAGGGATTTCATGGTTTTCTTGTTTTCTTTGCTTTTGGAGAAATTTTCATGCTTATAAGTGACTTGGGTAACTATTGAACGTTGAAGAGCCTGCCTTCTGCTGTGATGACTGTGTTCTGCTGTGCACTTAGATACTCTTTGTTATTTGCCAGCTCCTGTGCTTCTGGTTAGTGCGTTTGTTAGCATAGTCTAAGCATCTCCTCCCTGGCTGTGCCCGTCTCCACATTGTTATGGAGGGAGCCTGAGATGCCTCCTCAGCTCGCTCATATTCTGGAGGGGAAGAAAAATTCTCTCTCTTCTACAGCCTTATCAGGTGGCTGCCGTTGTTCTGTTGAGTTGGTCTTAGATTTTTGGATGCCTGTGTAGCATAAAAGAGTTGAATTCTGTTGGCTTTCTTGGGGATGTCATTTTATCAGTAGAGTTATTGCTGTAAGTGAAATTATTGTTGTCCAATGTATTTGTGTGTTTGTACACATAAAGCTGTGGAGATTTGATGGTACCTAAATACAATTTTTTACTTATATAGACTTAGTCTTTGCATTCGTTGTGTTCCTAACTAATTACATTTCTGTTCTTCTTGTGCCATCAGCCACTGTGGAGATTTGTAAATAATGTGCAAGATGAAAGACTGCTGGTCTACAGATCTGAAGATATTAAAGATTTCTCACGATTGCAGTCCCCCAAAGTGTGTGGTTATTTAAAACTGAACGAAGAAGAACTGTTGCCAAAAGGACTGGAAGACAGGAAGCAAAACGAAGGTGAGTGTCCGTACCTTGGGAGAGCAGCATCTTTGAAACAAATGCTTGAATTCCAGCTGTGTAGGCAAGTAAGATCAGAACCTGGGCAATAAACTGTGTTGCTACTTCTAGTTTAACTACTAAAGCAGCTTCATGCCTGCTCCCCTTCCAGAAAAGCCCCAACAATTGATGAAAGGAAGAAACTGTCACAAGGGGCATGTTTCTTCCTGGCTTGTTGAAAGGATGTTTGGCTCTACCAAAGTGTAGGCTAAAGTGAGGAAGCTATTTCATCAGGCCTAAGTAGTGTTTGTTGTGATCGCCTACACTGCTGCCAGCTAACCTTAAAACAACTTTGTATTTCTGTGCACTGTGCAACATGACCTGTTTGGCCTCAGTGGTCATTCTAAGAATCCATCTTGAGCTATGATGGGTTTTTGAGAGTTTTGGGTCCCTCTTTCCTCTGTCCTCAACTGTGGCAGCAGAGATGGGGAAAATGACTAGGAACAGGAGGAGGAGAGATGTTAAGGCTGAGATGATGACCATAAAAACTCTGTAGATAAATCTGAAATTGAATAGCTCAATTTCACTACTATATGTTCCTTTCCTTACAACAAATTTTAAGGACTGTTATGAAGACAAAATTTAAGAATAATTATTAAAAAACAAAAATCCCAACCAGAACCACAAAAACCAAACCCAAACATCCCCCACTCCCCCCAAAAACTCACCCAAACTCACGTTCATGTCTTAAATAAGGGTAATAGACACAGCAATGGCAGTTTCATTGAGTGTTTATTTAATTGTATTTAAAATGTTCACATTAGCAAGCATCCATCGGAAGAAAAGAGCTGTTCCAGAGAACTCCAAAAACACATGCAAGATGTTGGTAGTGGCAGATCACCGTTTTTTCAAGTACATGGGCCGTGGGGAAGAGAGTACTACTATAAACTATTTGGTAAGTAAATACACTCTGTTACAATTTGCTGGAGTAAATGGAGGAAAAAAATAGTGATTCAGTACCTAAAAGAACATACAGCTTATACTACTTTTTTACAACATATATATTTACATCATGACTGTGTGTGCTTTTTACCTGGAAAAGTGCTAAATCATGCTTTAAAAATATTTTCTAATGGTGATACTGTAGTTAAATAGTCTTGAAGTTTCATTTATAAACAAATCCCTTCCCTTCAAGTACTTCTTGTGGCTATGCTATTTTTGCCTAAGAAATGTTCTTTTTTCCAGTCAGAGCTTTAGAATCTCCTGGATTTTGAATTCCACTGCAAATGATCCAAGCATCTTTAAAGTTCAAGTATGTTTAAAGCTCATATGAGAGGCAAAGCGACTTGTATAGGATTTTTCTTCAAATTCTTCCAGGATTCTCTGTCCAGAACAATAAAATTGAAGCAGGCGTGGTAAACAATTTGTTTGGTTGTACATGGTTGTACAACCCTGGCAAGCAGCTCGGCCCCACCCAGCCGCTCGCTCACTCCTCCCCAGTGGGATGAGGGAGAGAATCAGAAGGGTAAAGGTGTGAGATAGCTTGTGGGTTGAGATAAAAACAGTTTAATAGGCAAAGCAAAAGCTGTGCGCACAAGCAAAGCAAAATAAGGAATTAATTCACTGCTTCCCATCAGCAGGCAGGTGTTCAGCCATCTCTAGGAAAGCAGGGCTCCATCACGTGTACTGCTTACCAAGTAACCCAGCCAAAACTAGTACAATGGGGTTCTCTACCTGACAAGTTTTTGTGAAATAGAACGCCTGCCCACAGCCTTGCAGCAGAAGTGGAGGGTGTGGGTTTGGGGACTCAAGACAAAACCAAATGAAACCACTTTTTGGAGGCCTGTTGTTTTTCAAGAGTCTCTTTCTGAGCCTGAATCTCTGAAATGCTAATCACTCTGTTCCATCTTTGCTGGCTTTTTGACCTTTCTGTCCCCAGAAATGTTTACATTCCCCAGGTAACGGAACCTCAATTCGTGTATTTGTAGAGATACTATTATCTCAGCATCTGACACATGACTCTTCCAGGCTAAACTACTGTTGTGTTTCCTGGGTGGATGTGTACTGTAAACAACACAGTGATTGGAAAACTAAAGCATAAAATATTATGGAGTAGCTCTGAATGTCACTTTTCATTCTGAGCAAGTTTGATGGTTTATATTTAGTAGAAGGTGTTTTTTAAGAAGATGAGAACAGCATGGAAAGGGTGGTATTGATAGTGAGCATTGACAAGAGACTTTCTGGAACCTTGTGTTTGAACCATAATGAAGAAAATAATAGGGTTTTGGCTGGGAGAGGGAAGCAGGCCTCAGGGGTTGGTTAAACTGGTAAAGCATCGTGCTAAAACAAAGTAGTAAAAACAATTCCCTCCTCTGCCCTTCCCTTCAAATAAACCTGGATAACTAGTATATGAACAACTTGTTTCCCAAGATGGCTTGTTCTTAATGTTATCGCTCTTGCGCTACACAAATGAAAGTGATAAATGGGAAGGTTTGTACTGCTTTTTTATGCTGGAAAATTTTCAGGGATATTTGATTATACTCTGGATCTGAGTGCTGTTGGTTTTGGATCAGTGAATATGTTATGTTATATGAGGTTCAATTTTAATTTGAAGTGAGTGTTTCTAGATAAGTATGTTGCAGCTTCTCTGAGTGTTTTGAACTTCATTGCATGAGAGCTCGGAACTAAATAACTTGTTCTTTTCTACATAGATTGAATTGATAGACAGAGTAGATGACATCTACCGAAATACTTCCTGGGACAATGGAGCCTTCAATGGGTACGGCATACAGATAGAGCAGGTATTCATGAAATATGTGAAGGGTTTCTAATTTAAAGGATAAGAACATGTTTTGGATATCAAGATTTTTTATTATTTTATCTGGGTTAGAGCTAAAATAATCCAGTCCTACATTACTAACTCCAGCCAGGAGCACGCTGAAATAGCATCTTACCAGAGGTGGTGTTAATGATTTTACACAGCATGCCCATTTTCAGTTCCTTGCAGCTTTTGAGATGTGAGTTTTCAGGGAGAATCTTTCTATATTTAACCTCAATTCAAAGGTGCTTTTTTTCAGAATATGAGCAATTCTTGTTTCTGTCAGACATACTCTTCTGCATGTATTTAATGTTTGTGTCTATGGCTAGTACTTAGCTTACGAAGCCTGAGTGGTGCCCAAAAACAGATGAAAAAAAAACCACGAATCCTGCCTGAAGAGTTTTAATAACTCCCCTCAGGTATCATGATAGTGTAGAGGCTGGTATAAGGTAGACACACAGGATGTAGTGACTACAATTTATGTGATGGCTCCTGAAAGTTAGTGCACAGAAATCTGGAAAAGGGCATTAAAAAGAAGAGGAATCCTTTGGCTTGAAGTACTGCAAGAGCTGTGATATGAAACACAGGGACTCATGGTACAAGCGAGCTGCCCCTTTTCTGGGGAAAGATCTGCAGGAACAAGGAAGGAGAGTTAATTGGGCAGGGAGCGGGAAAGAACATGATGCACTAATTCTAGGTTACTGGGAAAGTAGCAATCCTTTAAAATATGTTTTGGTTGGCTAGAACTCTGAAATTATTTGGGGTTATTTATACTAGATGTAAATCCTGGTTGTATTTGGGTGGTCTTTTTTTGATAGAGTAACATGCATCTCAGAGCAGAATGTTACAGTGAAAACTATTGATGTTGCTCTATAAAATGGCTCGTGTAGTTGCTTATGATGTAGTTAGTGTATCTTAACTAGCAGAGGCTGAAAAGTTAACATTAGAAGCATGCTGAGTCTGAATTTTTCTTCTTGCAGATCTATTGAGACATTTAAGATTACATTGAAAGCTTTTCTGTAGCTGTAAAATTGATCAAAATTTCCTCTACATTGTTATTGCCCTTTTTGAAATGTAGATTATCATCCACAATGAGCCAAATTTTGTAAAACCTGGAGAAAAGCATTACAATATGGCAAAAAGTTACCCAGATGATAAGAAAGATGCCTGGGATGTGAAAATGCTCCTAGAGGTAGGTTGTAACCCTTGAAAAATTGTGCCCCTTACAGAAGATTACTCATTCATACAGCTGCTCTGTAGTAACAGATGAAACTTCTCTACTTCCTCTCATGATGTGTAGATGTTATAGAATCATAGAATCACTAAGGTTGGAAAAGACCTCTAAGGTCATCGAGTCCAACCGTCAACCCAACACCACCATGCCCCACTAAACCATGTCCCTAAGCGCCTCATCTAGACGTCTTTTAAATACCTCCAGGGATGGTGACTCCACCACTGCCCTGGGCAACCTGTTCCAAGGCCTGACCACTCTTTCAGTCAAGAAATTTTTCCTAATGTCCAATCTGAACCTTCCTTGGCGCAACTGGAGGCCATTTCCTCTCGTCCTATCACTTGTTACTTGGGAGAAGAGATGAACCCCCACCTCGCTACAACCTCCTTTCAGGTAGTTGTAGAGCACGATGAGGTCTTGCCTCAGCCTCCTCCAGACTAAACACCCCCAGTTCCCTCAGCCGCTCCTCATAAGACTTGTTCTCCAGGCCCTTCACCAGCTTTGTTGCCCTTCTCTGGACACGCTCCAGCACCTCAATGTCCTTCTTGTAGTGAGGGGCCCAAAACTGAACACAGTACTCAAGGTGCGGCCTCACCAGCGCCGAGTACAGGGGCACGATCACCTCCCTACTCCTGCTGGCCACACTCTTCCTGATACAGGCCAGGATGCCGTTGGCCTTCTTGGCCACCTGGGCACACTGCCGGCTCATGTTCAGCCGGCTGTCAACCAGCACCCCCAGGTCCTTCTCCTCTGGGCAGCTTTCCAGCCACTCTTCCCCAAGCCTGTAGCGTTGCCTGGGGTTGTTGTGGCCGAAGTGCAGGACCCGGCACTTGGCCTTGTTGAACCTCATGCAGTTGGCCTTGGCCCATCGATCCAGCCTGTCCAGGTTCCTCTGCAGAGCCTTCCCACCCTCCAGCAGATCAACACTCCCGCCCAACTTGGTGTCGTCTGTGATGTTATGCAAAGTCAAACTAGCTGATGTGCCCTGTAGCCCGTGGTAAAGTGCTCTGTTGCGTAATTATGGAGCACACACGAAATAGCATTATTAATATGTGGCCTGAGTCAGAATGGCATGATATGTCTGTCCTGATATGTCTGGCCCTGAGACTGGCTGCCTTGTGATCTTCATCAAATTATTGTACTTGGGTTTCCCCTTTCTGTGAAAAGGGGAAATGAATAGACAAGTTATGTAAATGAACGTGTACAATGTACTTGGGTATTCATTTGATTTTCTACAGCTCTGTAGGACAGATAAAAGCTGCTTTTTTCTGATTTAACCAGATCTAGAAGGTGACTGTCTAGCTTATTAGAGAAATGTTCTTGTCTATAGACTTGTAATATGCACCGTAAAGTGTCTTACAAAGATTTTACTTTTTTTTTTCTTTAAAGCAATTTAGCTTTGATATTGCTGAGAAAGCAGCTCACGTGTGCCTTGCTCATCTCTTCACATATCAAGATTTTGACATGGGAACGCTTGGATTGGCTTATGTTGGCTCTCCCAGACCTAACAGTCATGGTGGCATTTGTCCTAAAGGCAAGGCTTCCTTTTCTTCCCTCTCAATTGTGGGCTGAAAGCTAGTTTTTGTTATTTGTGTTTAATCCTCTTCTCCAACTTTCATGAAGCATGATGTGTTATTTACGTAGATTCTAGTGGTTGGTTTTCAGATAGAATAGATGGCCGTTTTCTAGGCTGGAGCTGGAAAAAGAAGGGAGGGAAGGATAAAAGTCACTAAGCTATCTGGTGTGAACAAGCTGGCTAGACCAAGCCCTAGACGAAGGGCTGCTTTGTGTGGGTGCATCTTGCAGCGGTTCTGGAATGGCAGATGCTATTGTCTTGGAAATTTCTTATATTTTCCCCTTTACTGCAATACATGAACTATTTATGCTGTGCTTGAAAGAATCCCCACGCCAAAAACTGGCAAGAGGCAGGGTCTCACTGGTGAGCCTGTGAGAACAATACAGCTGTTCATATCCCCAAACAAGTATCCCTCTCTCCCCCAAAAAACCCTGAAACCCAAGAAAAATGTTTGGCAACTTTGATTTTTCTTTCTCCCTTCTATAGCTTATTATAGTCAAATTGCAAAGAAGGACATCTATCTGAATAGTGGCTTAACCAGCACCAAGAACTATGGGAAGACCATCCTCACAAAGGTAGGAGAGTATTCTCCTCTGCAGAGCATGAAGGTTCGGTGTATGTACGTGTGTGTTGGTGATGTGTGCCATGGGATTGTGACAAGCTTCTGTGCTCTCTCAGAAGCAAGCTGCTGGCTTTCTGATTGAGTCAGATCCCTGGAGACAAGGATGTAGGTCTACAAAACCAAAATCATAGTTTTTGTCCTTGCTGACAAGGGGAGTTGGGACTGAATGGAATTGAAAATTGAATTCCCTGGGGAACAGTGATGAGGAGACCTAGCCAGTATCTAACAGGAGCTGTAGTTGTTCAGATATAAACAGGATTTTGATATCCAAAGATGAATTTAACTGTATTTTGCTTTTAAAAAACCCCAAACCCTCAACAGAACAAGCAAATACTATACAACAAGTAGACTTACAATAAGAATATTTGAGTCTGCTGACTCAAATCAGAAAAAAACTGTGTTTGCTATTACGTACATCTACAACGTGCAGATGGAGGATTGTGTACGCTTGGTCTGTTCCATTTGCAAGGTAAAGCAGTGAAAGTAGTGCAGGCAAAGTAGGTGGTTTAGTTTGGGCCTTTTAATGAAATTTCTCTACCTGATTTTTGTGTGTGTGTCTCCTGAATAAGTAGAGCAGAGAACGGTATAACAGGCAGGGCTTATTAGTGTTAATACTAAGCCTAATGTAAATTGATTGTGTCTGGATTTTTCTTTTCATACTTGATATGATAGTAAATACATAAAGGCCTGAATGTGAGCTTTATCTCACTTGTAAAGATACCAGAGCAGTGCCTGTGTTTGCATCTACCAAATCTTTGCAGTTGGGAGTATTTCTCTTTTGCTGACTTCTGCTGACTTCTCAGCTGTGCTTTTCTGCAGCCTGATTATAAAGGGAATTCATAATTGATGTGTGGGCTAAAACTTGGCACAGAAGCTGTCAAGAAGCTAGAAAAAAAAGACAGAGAAGCTTTGTTTGAGGGGGATGTTGACTAAGAGCTCTAGCTGTTGCCATGCTATTTGCATTCTTTGTTCAATCTCCAAGCTGGAGTTCTGCCTTGGATTACAAAGGAAAGTGAGTTTGCTGTCTTCCCAGTGGCGGTCACAAAGCTTGGGATGAGGCAGCGGGAGCATTATGGATTGGTTTCACACGGAGAGTGTCGCATGGTGTCCACTTGGGTTTTGGAAGACAAAAATATCTGCTTAAAACTCTTCCACAAATTAAACACGATGAAGCACAAGAGTGATCTTGGGCAGCTCTCCTGTCTCTGGCTCTCACATTAGCTGTGCCTACACTGGGTACTGGTGCTGCTCGTTGCAGTGCTTGGTCCTTCCCGTGCCTGCATAGCAGCTGAAATGACAGTTAGCTCATCAAACTAGCTTCTCTCTCTCATGAACTGCTTGGTCTCCTTGTGGTTAATATTTCTGTGCCAGTTTTATTTATGGTTGTCACCTTGTAAGCTTGACACGATCTACTGGTCAGGGAGGCATGCAGCGAGGCAGAGCTGGTTTGGGATCCTCAGCAGGGGGAGTCCCATCTTGCATAAATGATGTTGGAAATCCATACCTGTTGGGCCACATTTGTAGATATCTTTCCTACTAATTGTGCAATAGAAGAGCTTATTCAGCACTCCTAATGTCATCATTCATTTAGAAGAAATAATTCTAATGGCAAGATATGTTAAACAAGAGATTGGCTAATCATAGTAGCTGTTTGTTTGGATTGTTTTCTGTTTCAACTTTTTATGCCTTCCAGCTATTTAAAAGCCAATTTTGATATTTTAAGTATCTGCATTGCATTGAAAACAAGATTGAATCGGTATTCTAGGACAGCATTTTGCCTTTAACAGTGGTTTAGTATTCAAAACTGGTCCTGGAACGTGCCTTTGGAAATGGACCATAACTTTACTTGCCTTTAGTTGCCCACTTCTAAAAAAGAATGTTCACAGGGAAATCACTGTCCATCTCAGTCTATCTTAGAATTGCTGGTGGCCTGGAAGTAGCTGGGATCTTCTGTCCTGTCCTATTCAGACTAATTGTTTTCATCATTGCTTTTTTTCATGTTCAAAAAAGGAGGCTGACCTGGTTACAACGCACGAACTCGGACATAACTTTGGAGCAGAGCATGATCCCGATAGTCTGCCAGAATGTGCCCCCACTGAAGACCAGGGAGGGAAATATGTTATGTATCCGATTGCTGTCAGTGGAGATCATGAAAACAATAAGGTATAGTTGCATAGTTTTGCTTCCACGTACAAATTTCTGCTATGGTCAATGACCCTTTGCATGGAAAGTCTATTTAGTTAATGATTCCTGTAGCTTGAAACCATCAGGAATGTAATGGATTAGCCATAAGAAGAAAACTTGCCTGCTGTTGGGTTCTCTGCAAGATAAGCTCATCTTTGCATTCTGAGTTTCACTGGAGTTCATAGCATGTCCAGGTGATTTTCTAATTAGTTGTTTGTAATGAGCTGTGGCTGCATGCTCCTAAAAGCAAGTCACCAGCAAGAGTCAAATATAGACCTTCAGTACCAAATAGCATTTGGGTGGTCCATAGCTATTATTGTTGGAGAGAGGCTGCCAGATGCCGCAGCCATGGTGCTCGCCAGTCTGAGAAGCTTGCACTGGCAGTGTGGACTTGGCATTGGGCCTGTTCTGCAGATTATTGAGGGAATGATTAGTTTGCAGTCTAGTCTGATTTGCTGTGGTTCACATCTAGCCCTGCTGCCAAGAGGCAGCGCAGTCTCTCCCTGTTGCTACAACTTAGCAGCCCTTCCTGGGGATGGTTGTTAGTGGCCCTGAAGCTGTGGGAGAGCTGGAGTTGGCTCTGTGACCCTGAGCCAGACTGTGTGCAGGTGTCCCTGCATTGTAACGTAGCAATGTCCTTTATGGACCCAACTGTTACTTCCCCATCTTAAAATTTTTCCAAGGTATCAAACTGGCAGTATAGAGTGCTTTCTGAGACACCAGAATTTGGAGGCGTAAGGAGGCTGAGGCTGTCTTAGATGCCACTTGTTGACAGAAAGGTACGCTCCTCAGTGCTGCTCTTTCCCCTCGTGACTCTCTAGATGTTCTCAAGCTGCAGCAAAAAATCCATCCATAGGACCATAGAGATCAAGGCCCAGGAGTGCTTCAAAGAGCGCAACAACAAAGTGTGCGGGAACTCCAGGGTGGATGAAGGGGAGGAATGCGATCCTGGCCTCTTATACCAACAGGCTGATCCCTGCTGCTCTGCAGACTGTAAACTGAAAGATGGTGCCAAATGCAGGTAAGGGGAAATAAGCTGCAACTTCTCTTGCACAGGAGAAAGCGATGGGCTGGGCTGAAAGCTCGTAAAGCCACCTGCAGTGTCACAGACCTGTTTCCTGGCTTGAAGGCTAAATGTGTGAACTGAAGACAATAAAGGATTCCAGGAAAGGCTGCTGTGTGCATGGACTGTTTGCATATGTTAATTTTTATAGCATTCTGTTACTTATTTCTGAGAAGTGCCAAGAGCTACAGACGTGAAGATGCTGGTGATGATGATGATGATTGTTATTATTATGATGCAAACTCAGGCATTCAAAAAATTAATATTAAAAATTTCCTGTGCAAATCCAATTTTTGCTTGTATTGCAAGGTAGCTTTAAACTGGGATCAGATACTGGTATTTTCAAGACTGCTTCAAAATGTGTTTGAGCAGACAACACAGTGACTGCACTAAACGAGCCCTGTTCTTCTTGCTCTTTGGGGTGTTCGTGGCCCTGTTGCAATGCAGTGTCCACTCTGTTTTTTCAGAGTTCAGCTCTGCACCATGTAGCAGTAGAGAGCTTGTGCAACTCCTATTGTTTAGCAAGAAATTCCCCCAATTTTAATGACTGTGTTTGTACGAAGGGCCTTCTTGCATTAGATGCAGAACAAAGAGAATAAAGAATAGCGCAGAATGAAGAGTAGTAAACCTGCAGGACAAACGGGGAAAAATGTGCAGGGAAGAAAACAGTGGAAGGTCGTGTCCAAAGCTGCACAGCAAGTAACAGGAGGATCCAAGTGCCTTGAATAAGTATAAGGATCCCTGTGTTGTCTTTCAATCTGTTGTACTTTCTATGTGCTTTTACCTTTGGTAAATGAGGAGTGAGTGGGTGTCTGGAAAGGTGGTCGTGGGAAGGGGTAGAGAGGGTGAGGGTTTTGAATCAGTGAGTCAGTCTCCAAGAAGTAGCTTTTTTTTTTCCCCCTAAACATCGTTTTTTCCCTGGCTTTGCATGCTTGTACTTCTTATTAAAAAAATTGCTTAGTATTTCTTCTTTTCACTTCTATCTTTCTACAGTGATCGGAACAGCCCCTGCTGTAAAGGCTGCCAGTTTGAAAGTGCACAGAAGAAATGCCAAGAAGCCATAAATGCCACTTGTAAAGGAGAGTCTTTTTGCACTGGTAGGACGTGTTTCTGTCCCCTCTACGTCAGCTAGCCAAGTGCTCCAGGCTCAGTGTCCTGTTCAATCCGCTTTCAAACTAGTGCCCTTTATTTATCCGGTACATGTAATTTTAGAGACCAGTTAAGCATCACAAAATTGCCCTATAATGAGCTTCATTGTAGTTCACAAGTCACTTGGTGATTTACTGCCCAGAAGAACATGAAAAATGTTGATTTTTTTTTTTCTCTTTTTTTCCTTCCTTCTTTCTTTCCCTTAAAAAAAGAAAAAGCAAAACAGGGTGTGTTACCAGGAGGAGACAAGAATGAGCTGAATCTTGCCATAGAAAGAGTGGAATTACTGCAACTCTGCTTCATTTCCCCACTTTTTTACTTCCTCCTCATGACTCCTTGCCTCCAGGAAAGGTTAAGTCAGAGCTCCTGCTTTGCTGATGGCACCTCCAGGGTCTGCTACGTACTCCTTGGTCGCTGGAGTGCCACAATGCCTAAGTTGTTGAAAGCCTCCAAAGCTGCTGCTGCTGCCTCTCGGAGGAGCTGGCAGGCAACCTGCAGATCAAAGTCAAGAACAAGCTATTGGGGTTCTCCCTGGGATGAGTCTGGAGTCCTTTATTGTCCTTTTTTTTTCTGCATACTTAGGTATTCTGCACTTTACTCTAACACAGTCCTCCTACCCTGTCGACCTCCATCTGTAGGGAACAGCAGCGAGTGCCCCCCTCCAGGGAATGCTCCAGATGACACAGTCTGCGTGGACATGGGGAAGTGCAAGGATGGGGAGTGCGTCCCTTTCTGCGAGAGGGAGAAGAACCTACGGTCGTGTGCATGCAACGGTGGGTTACATGGGACTGAACTGAAATGTGTGCTTCGGCTCTGCTCCTCGAAGAGTGCTGGCTTCACTGTGGGCTTGCCTGTTGGAGGGCTGAGTTTATGGTTTCTGAAAAAATTTAAACCGTTGGTTTTCTGTTTGGAAAAGAAATGTACATTTCCTCTAGTCCTCTGGTGGTTTGGGTTTGAAGACATTAAGATGAGATTTACGGTACCTCAGTTAAAGGAGAGGGCACTCTCTCACCCTCCACCTCCTCTGCCACAAGCAGACGGGAGGGAAAGTCTGACTGTTCTCTGAGTGTAAAGAGGTCCTAACCAACCTCTGGACCAGGCATCTGGCAGAGTAGTGGTAGCCTCCAACAAGTGATTAAAGAAAGATTTCAAAGAGGTTAAAGTGCCGTGAGAACATAGGATCCCTGAGTCCAGTCACCTGCTACTGCAAACCTGCCTGTCATATACTTCTGTCTATAAGCTCTACTGTTCGTTTGCTCTCCATCTCAGCTCTTAAATCTGGTGAAGCAGCTGAGGGTAGGAGGAAAGCTTCACAGGGGCAGTGCAGTGAGCCCCACCATTTGAGATGGAGGGCATAGCCAAGGAGAATGGTGCCTAGAAATATTTAAATCTGTGTCTTGGTCATGTTTGGAACTTTTTCACCTGCCTGTTGATTCCTGCAGTGTTTGAGTATCAGCTTGAGAGCTTGAGAGTGTGGGACACAGAGTCCCACTGTGTCCCCTAATAAATTGCACAGGGCATCTGGTTGAGTTTCAGGCCTGGTCATCAGAGTGCCTGAAATTGGGCAACTCGCACAGTCCTGCCTTTCCCATGGGGAAGCTGGGCAGGAACACGGTCAGCCAGGGGACATGTGGGGTTATGCACCTGTGTGGTTATAGGTTGTGGGTGACTCTTGGTGTTGCTGTGGAATGACTTTGTTGCTTTATTACAGAAACAGATAATTCCTGCAAGGTGTGCTGCCGGGACGAGCAGGATAGGTGCATACCGTACGTCGATGCTAATGACCAGTTCCTGTTCCTGCGCAAGGGGAAGCCTTGCACTGTGGGCTTCTGCGATACAAATGTAAGTTTTCCCAGATGTTAGTGCACTGCATGCTCTGGTTCTGTGGCTGGGTGTTTGAGAGTCCTCTGTGGATTTTTAAGGCCAAAGCTTGATGTGCTGCTGAGCAGGGTGATACTGTGTAAGTACCTCTTCACAGGGTAAGTATTAAAGGGTGTCTGAGGCTATAGGTGGAAGTTAGTTCTGCAGAGACCCGTGCAAGGTGAAGCTGTTACCTTCTGCCATTGCTTATTGCCCCTTTTGCTGCTCCCCACAGCTCAGCCAGCCGGCAGTTTGCAGCTCAGCTAGGCTTGCAGTGCTTGCTATTTCGGCTGTTCACATTAGCCCAATTAATTTTGACTAAAATAATTCAGGTCAGAGAGCAATCGCATGAAAATCTAGTTGGCAGTATCTGAAGGGGGCAGTGAGCCTGTGGCAGGGAGACTGGTGGGTTGCTGCCAGTCAGTGACCGTTTCCATGGTACAGCTGCATGGACAGTCGCGTCACCTGCAGACCCCAACGGTTGGAGCTAAACTGGGTGTTGCAGAAGTGAATTTGGGAGGGCGTGCCCCAGCGCTTCCGCTGGCAGAACTGAAAGACCGATGATCTGTGTTAAACCAGTACAGCCAGATCTGGGAGTCTGTCTGTCTGTAACCTTGGGCTCCTGAGAGCTGCAGCCGCCTTGGTGGGTAATGGGAAGTGAGGCTTCTGGTGCTTAAACCTCTCCAGAAACTTCAGTTTTATGTACCCTAACATGGGGCGAGGGTGGGGCGATTTTTGCACATTTCAAACATGAAAATTTCATCTGTTTCAGCATAGAATTGAAACTGTTTTGCCAAAAATAAAGGCAGTAAAAATGGACTGCTGCTACTGGGCATGAACGTAAATCTATATTCAGAATTTGAGTCAAGTGCTGCTGTGTCTGTAGTTTTTATTTCATTATAATGTTTGTATCTTCTTCCCTCTCCATCTTATGCTTAGATAGAGTAAGATTATTTTGTAAATAAGTGTTTACTTTTGCAGGGTAAATGCGAGAAGCAAGTACAGGATGTGATTGAACGATTTTGGGATTTCATAGACCAACTCAGCATCAATACTTTCGGTAAGATAAGTAACCACATCCTTTGGGGTTTTTTTAGTTCATGACATGAACCTCTAAAGCCTTAGAGGGAGTTAGCTGGCTGTTTTTATTCACCTGTATGCAAGGGTAGCTAGTAGCTGTGTTTCTGATATATATAAATATATTTTTGCCTAAAGTTTGACAATACTGATCTTGTCTTTTAAAGCTAAAAGGATGGGGGATCATTTTGCATTTTTCCACTCCGTTATTTTCTAGGCATCTTCCAAGCACGTAAAGGAGATGATAGCTTCTTCTCTGAATACCAAGAAGTAGGTCAATTAGAGAAAAGTAAATAAGACAGTTTTTTTAGAGGTCAGCTAGATTCAGCGTAGTAAAAAGTGGGCCTCTCAGTGGGATTTAAATGTCAACAGACTGGGAGAGGAAAACTTCATTTCTCTCTTATTTAACAAAACCACTGAGGTCACGCCCCTCAAGCTGTGTGCCTGTACTGAGTCACTGCCCCGCGATGGTGAGTGGGCCTCCTTGGTCCTGATCCCCACTGTGCAATCCAAGCAGGTAGCCCCCCAGTGTAACCCCCCAGTGTCTCGCTCTGTTACTGGAACCATACAAAACCTGTTAATAAGCCAGTGCTGTGTAATGGCTGGGTAACTACATATGCTCACGGTAATGCTGTGCCTGCACAGTGTAATCATCTGGGCTTGGGGCTTTCGATCTTGAGTTCTAGGATAAAAAAATTGTTTCTTAAGTAATTGTTAAAGCTATTTAGCCTACTCAGGTAGAGGCAGTTTGTGTATCTTTGATGTTCAAATATTTGTTTGTGGAGGCAGGCAGTTACCACTTGACTGTAAAATCAGGATTTGGTAACAGACTCGCGGTGTGTCTTGTGTAATTGAGAGGGGCAGCTTGGCTAACTCAATATAGCCTGTTCCCAATCAACTCATATTAAATGTTACGGCCTGTCAGCATTTCTCATCAGAGAAGAACGGAGGAAAAAACCTGTTATTGTTAACATATTGGATAGAATTTTCTAAAATTTTATAACTTCTTTCATCTTTGCCTAGTCCTGCAGCCTGTGCTTCTCTGAGCAATTCCGTGGCTTGGCTTGCGTGAGCAGAGGCTGCAGAATGGGGATAGGTGTGCATGTTCAGTATTTGGTAGGTAACTAACAGATTTGAACTGATTTCACAGGGAAGTTCCTAGCGGATAATATAGTGGGCTCTGTGCTTGTCTTCTCCTTACTTTTTTGGATTCCTCTCAGCATCCTTGTGCATTGTGTGGTGAGTAAGCTGTCTTTAGGATGACTGCTCTGTTGGATTGAGCTGTAAGAGAACACCCTTCAAATATGAAATGGCAGATGTCTGTGGGAGAAGGTGATGGGAAACTTTTAGCAAACCCCAGCGTGGGAATCCAGCATATGTAAGACTTACTGCTCCTTCAGTAGGCAAAACTCCTGCTAAACTCTGCTGGGCTCTGACAGACTCAGTGCTCCCATGACTATTCCCTGGAGCCCTTCCCATTCTTTCCTAGGCAGATTTTCTACTTCTGCCTCCCAAATTCTACCGAAGTATAATTTTGGTAACTGCCATTAGAGTCAAAGTTTTCGAAAGCCCTGCTAAAAAATAAGACACCCACATTTTGTGGGGAGACCCAGGGCGGGAAGTGGTCTTGGTTGAGCTTGGGTGGATGGGTAAAGAGAGGGAGCTCACGGCAACTGAGAGTGTGGGCACGTGGTGTGATGCTGACAGCAGTGTGGGGTTAGAGCGGAGGCTTGCTGTGCCCACGAGCACTCCTGGGCTGGATGGGAAGGCATGGGAAGGGAAAAGAGCCCCACGCCCTGCTATGTCCCTGCAGGGAAATGGGGACAGGGACCTTGCGGTTGGGAAACTAACTTTCTTATTCTGTGTGTGTATGTTTTGGTTTGCTTTCATTTGTTTGTTTTCCAATAGGACAAGAAATTGGACAAGCAGTATGAGGAGAACACAAAGTCCCTGTTTTGCCCCAGTGTAAGTTACTGTCTGAATATGAATTGGTAGAAAGCTATCCGATATGTATTAGAAAATCTGAACCTACGGTGTGTGCAGATTATTTACCAAGAAGTGATAATAGACAGACCTGGAGCCCCATGCCTCACGCTGCAGATGGATGAATCAATTTGAGGGAAACTGTTTTCTTGAACAAGCCTGTGTTCGATATATCAAGCACTGCAGCTTGGTGGGGTCTGATTCTTCCTTCCTGTAAGAGCTGTGCCTTGACCTTGTTGACAAAGCAGCGCTCTTGCAGCAGCCGCAGGTCCCAGGGCAGGAAGCTGCTCCACTCTGCAGAGCACCACTTCGTGCAGTGGGTGCCTGTGTACAGGGTCCCCCTGGCATGGGTCATTCGGCAGCTTCAACCACAGACCACTTGTTCCCAGCCAAGTGGTGTCAATGAAGCACAAGACTTAGCGGGGTGACGCTGCAGAAAAATCTCCGCAAAATATGGTGTCTTTGCAGAATGGTTGTTTGCAGGAGTCAAACAACCATTGGTGGCCAGATGTGCTAAAGCCTTCCAGTTGCTTATGGGAGAGCTGGCCTCAGGGTGCAGGGACCTGTCAGTGACACTCCTCACCTTGTAGATACTGAGTTGGGAGAGAAGAACAAAACAATGCCTAGATAAATTTTAGTTACAGTCCAGCACAGGACACCTTCTGACATAGATTTTCTGGGTGTCCTATCCAGTGCTTTGACAACCCAATTCTTATTAATAACTGAAACATTCAATTAAGGAAATGTCATTTTGTAATGGGAGAGGGAAAAAAGCCTTGCAGAGCTCCTGTACAAGCACTGGGGGAAGCGTACTGAAGTCAAAGACCGCTGAGGGAGATTTCCTCTGTCATCTACTCCAACATAGCTGAAGGCGATCTTAGTTTGAGTCCTCCATAGCTGGTCTTGAATGCTGTCATGGTTTAACCCCAGCCGGCAGCTCAGCCCCACCCAGCCGCTCGCTCACTCCCCCCGGTGGGATGGGGGAGAGAATCAGAAGAGTAAAGTGAGAAAACTTGTGGGTTGAGATAAAGACAGTTTAACAGGTAAAGCAAAAGCCACGCATGCAAGCAGAGCAAAACAAGGAATTCATTCACCACTTCCCATCGGCAGGCAGGTGTTCAGCCATCTCCAGGAAAGCAGGGCTCCATCACGCGTAATGGTTACTTGGGAAGACAAACGCCATCACTCTGAACATTCCCCCTTCCTCCTTCTTCCCCCAGCTTTATACGCTGAGCATGACGTCATATGGTGTGGAATATCCCTTTGGTCAGTTGGGGTCAGCTGTCCCAGCTGTGTCCCCTCCCAGCTCCTTGTGCACCCCCAGCCTGCTCACTGGTGGGGTGGGGTGAGGAGCAGAAAAGGCCTTGACTCTGTGTAAGCGCTGCTCAGCAGTTACAAAAACATCCCTGTATTATCAACACTGTTTTCAGCACAAATCCAAAACACAGCCCCATACTAGCTACTATGAAGAAAATTAACTCTGTCCCAGCCAAAACCGCCATAAGAAAAGTCACATTGAAGCTTTATACCTGAATTCAATCAAAAAAATCCCAGGAGGAGGTGTAACAACAGAGCACGGGTATCGTTCATGGACTCCTTGCACCAGGAACAGTTTAACAAACAAATCTCACGTCTTTTGGATCTGCTGAGGATTGAGAGGTTGGGAAATGTAGTACTGGTAGCAGGTAAACATTTCATCCTGCCCAATATTAGCATTTACTAAGGTTCATGGGGATTTTTTTTATCCCCAGAAATCTCTGGATATTTTCCAAACCATGCTCAAATAGAAGCAGAAATCAATGGGCTTTATCTTAATCTGGGTTGCAGAATTTGGCTGTGATCACAGTGGTCCCCCTCTGGTCTTTGACCCGTGTTCAGTGCAACTTCTTGCACATGAATCAGGGAACTCTTCAGGTTGGAAGAGTGGAATAAGCTGTACCTGTGACTGTTTCCCTGCACTGAGCTCTCAGTGTTGTCTGCATTTCCAGCCCTAGGTTTTGCCAAAGCAGTGTTGGGTGCCAGGGGAGGTGGGGCCGAGTCGTCAGCTCTGTCCCAGTGAGGCTGTCACCTGTGGAGCTTTATCTGGAGAAGGAACAAGCAGAGATACAAAGGCCTTTCTGCCTGTAGTGCTTAGTGTAGCTGGATTTCTTGAGAAAATCCAACACAACAAATTACTCCTGCTGGATGTTCCCTTGCTCTTAAGTAAGTGTAGATCTACTGTAAAATCCAAAATGTCACTCCTTTCCATCGCAGTGCAGTGGGCTCAGCCTGGCTGGCGCAGGGTAGCCTGTGGCGGCAGGAGGGTGGTCAGCGCGTCTCTACGGGGAGTGAAGGAGGGACACAGTAGCCTTTGAACGGCTCGAACAAGTGCGGGTGCTCCTCAGAAGGTGCCTGTTGCCTGTTCCCCTTGAAAACAGTGCAATACGGACTAGAGCCTGGTTGCTTCTCCTACTGACGGGGCTGCTTGTGTCTTGCAGAATGTGGAGATGCTCAGCAGCCTGGACTCTGCCTCTGTTCGAATCATCAAGCCCTTCCCCGCGGCACAGTCGACAAGCCGGCACCAGCCGCTGCAGCCCATCACAGCCGTGCCCGCCGTCACTGCGGCACCGAAACAGGACCACCAAAGAATGGACACTATTCAGGAGGACCCAAGCACTGACTCTCACATTGACGAGGACGGGTTTGAGAAGGACCCTTTCCCAAATAGCAGCTCGGCCGCCAAATCTTTTGAGGACTTGACAGACCATCCTGTCATTAGGAGTGAGAAAGCTTCGTCCTTTAAACTACAGCGCCAGAACCGGGTGGACAGCAAAGAAACAGAATGCTAGTGTCTTGCTGCCTTCTACATGTATGACTTGTGTCTGCAAAATAAGGATCTAAAACCATTTCATTTATATAAATATAAATATATGTATATATATTTTTGTGAGGGAGTGGGAGAAATAAGGAAGTGACCTACTGCAGATGCTGGTCATGTGTATGACCTTCCTTAAATTACATTTATTAGAGCATTATATCTTTTAAAAAGGAAAAACCAAACTAAAACTGGCTTGTTTTTGAAGTTTTTTGGATTTGTTTTTCTATTTCCTTGACCTTTAACATTTCCTTCAACCTGTGGTGCAAAACCGAATATCCTGCTGGATATTGGATTGTGTATATCGGCCTTTTTTATAATTTAATATTTTGTAGTCTGAAAGCACTGATAGACAAAATTAAGGGGCTTTTAAAAACAAAATGAAAACACTGCAGTATGTTCCCTACAGAGTAGATCATTTAGCAATTTAAGGTACATGTAAGCAAAAGCCTAAACAGATGCCTTGATAACAGAATGAGAGTAATGAAACAGATAAAAATATAGTCTCACAGCATTAAATGAAGGTGCATAATTAGAATCAAGAAGCTTAAGATATACAGCTTTGAAATAAATAAAAATAAAAGGGTCATGCAGAGGCTGTTAAACCTTATATGATGCATGGAAATGCTCTAGTGTGAAACTGTTTTGCCTCTAGCATCGTGTCTCCATTGCAGAGGAAGGCTTTCGTTGGGAGTTTCCCACTCTGCGCTAAGAGGCTTGCGTGTTGCCAGTGTCTGGTAGGAGAAAGAAGTGTAAGTGGAGAAATCACTTATGCAGATGAGGACCATTTTAACCAGCTGTTTACAGCGAGTGTTTCAGTGCAGAGATGTTTCTCCGAATGTTATTTTGAAATAGATAACACTATTGTTGAGATGTTCAGAGCTGGGCCTCAGCTTTGTGTGGTCTGTGTGGCCTTTGGAAGCTCCTACTGCATAAAGAAGTGGGGGGCGCATGGAAATTCACTTCATTGCAGGGAGGGCATTTGTTTAAAAACAATTATGAATTGAATCAAAAAAGAAATAAACCTTTGTTAAACTTACAGGGCAAGTATAAGGAGGAGACTTCATGAATTCAAATTTCCAGGCAGGTAATACAATGTGATGTTAAAAGTTGGTAATTTAATGGTGTCCTCTAATGTGATACACCTGGAGATCTGTAAGCTGAGCTGGGCCAGGTACAGGAGCGTTGTTTTAGTTTAGTATCAGATGGACTGACACAGTGGAGTCACAGAGCAACTGTCGTGATAGTAAAGCAGTATCTTAATTCTGCATCTGTTCTCTCCTGTAATAATCTGTTGATAAAACTGACATAAAACGTGACCAATGGTAGAATTATTTTAACTGTTACAAGCCTGTGCTCAGCCTCAGGGGACTGCAGCTGCAGAAAGCCTTTGTGGTTTTTTTTAAATGTGAGGGAAAGGAACCAGACCTGTGCTGACAGGATTGCGGGAGTACCCCCCCTCCTCCATGCCCAAGGATACTTGTTACACTAATTACTTGAACGTGTGCCATACGGTATTTCTACCTGACTAGCTATTGTGTTTTATATACTCGTTTTGAACTTTTGCGGGTTTTTTTTGTTTGGTTGGTTTTCTTTTTTTGATTCAGTGCAAAGTTTGTGTGTGAGGAGTTAATTTAATTCCCAATACAATAAAAGCTTTTTATATTAAAAAAATCAGTTAGGCAAGCTGTTTCTGTGCAGTCCTTCATTAGTTGTCAAACCTGGAGTTAAAAGTCTGGCATGCAGCCAGACTTGAGCCAGTTGTTTCTCACTGCTCTCTCAACTCAGCTTCTGCAGAGGCCGGACCCTGAGCACCTGCGGTGCAGTTCTGCACCCCCCGGCTTCCTGCTGGGGCCGTGTCCTGTGGGTTATCATACAGTCATAGAATCGATTACATTGGAAGAGACCCTTAAGATCGTAAGTCCAACCGTTAATGTAGTACTGCCAAGCCCACCACTAAACCATGTCCCTAAGTGCCTCATCTACACGTCTTTTAAATACTTCCAGGGATGGGGACTCCACCACTTCCCTGGGCAGCCTGTTCCAAGGCCTGACCACTCTTCCAGTAAAGAAATTCTTCCTAATGTCCAATGAAGCCATTTCCTCTTGTCCTATCACTTGTTACTTGGGAGAAGAGATGAACCCCCACCTCACTACAACCTCCCTTCAGATAGTTGTAGAGCGCGATGAGGTCTCCCCTCAGCCTCCTCTTCTCCAGGCTAAACAGTCCCAGGTCCCTCAGCTGCTCCTCATAAGGCTTGAGCTCCAGGCCCTTCACCAGCTTTGCATGGCTGGTTCTGACAGTGGAATTCATACTAAGGTATAGGTGTGTGCTCAAATGCCTTTTTAGGTAGCAAATGTGTAAGAGCGTGTTCTCAGCACTAAGACCATTACTTCCCAGATGAAAAACAGGCAGTGGCAGGCGCTTGGGAGCATGAAAATAGAGGTTTGGAGCAGGCCTCAGAAATCCCCCAATCTGAGCTGTATTCCAGAAGCTGTGAAATCTGTACTTGCGCAGTTTGTTCATCACATCTAACGCAGGAAAATCCACAGCTTCCACAGCGAGCCCCTTTCACTGTTCAGCCAGTCTTTAAGCATTTATTACAGAAAGGCCAGTCCAATATTCATGAATATTTATAAATCAAATAGCTTCTGGTCTAGCCCCAGGCACATGAAAAATAACTACTTACGCTCCAGTTTATAACACTATTGCACAGATGACAGGTCTTGGCCAACTTGTCTTAATTAGTGAAGCAAAAGCAGCCTCATGGCACTAACAAAGCAGGACATCTTGATGTGCTCTCATCAGTCTCTGTTTCACCCAATCCATAATAAATACATCACCTAAGGCCTCATCGTTTTCTGCCCATGTAACCGTTAATACAGCCCAGACTTATGTGGGAGTTTTTAGTTGCAGTGATATAGTATTTATTTCTAGCTAATCCATGGGTCAGTAGTACTCTCATTTCTTCTGCTCTCTGACTCGCTAGCCAATTACTTCCCAAACTACTTTTTTCCCATGCTTGTTTGATTTCATCTAGGTTTCAGGCATTTTTTTTTTTCAGTTTGTAAAGGTAGTTTTGTAGTTTGTGTTCTCTTGGCCAAAAACTATACATAGTATGCAGTACTCATCTTTTACATCAGTTGTTAAATTATGGATGAAGGCCAAAGCTCACTTGAAATGTCTCCTTAACTTGATGGCAAATTACATATGACACAGTTTTGTCAGCAGAAATGCAGTTTCTTCAAGATCCAAGCGTCTCAAAATGAGCATCTGCATCACCAGTTTTATGTTGCCTAAAACCATGCACTGTTTTGAAATCTGTGTCTATATGCAAGAAGCTGCTGCTGGTCCCAAAGTAAGTTAAACTTTAAAACCCCTGCTCTGAACTTCAACATATCACTATCAAAATCCTTGCTAAAGCTCAGATAGATAACTGCTTTTACTGCTGTATTACAACCAAATAAATTAGTCTCTGCACTGATGTTAATGGCTCTTGACAAACTCCACACTGCTGCCTCTTATTGGCTCCTAGGTGTTTAAAGCTAGAAGATGGTATTAATCAAGGTGTAGTCCCCAAAGCTCAGCCAGGCCAGGAACTCCTCAGGGCAGCCTCTCTCCCTTGGGCACAGGGCAGCTGAGACTCCGGCTTTCCTCCAAGTCTCCCAAGGAAAGAGGAGCTCATCCCCACAGATGTTCAAACTACGGCACAAGCAGCACGCAAACCACCCATGACACACCCCCAGTGGTCTCATCTTTATTCTCCCACAGACCAAGGGAAGAGGATACGGAAGAGTATCGAGAGGGGAATGCTCGCTACCCTGCTCCCCAGGCACGCAATGTTTGCAGCGTGCTGCCAGATATCAGCTGGTTGTTGCAGACTGGCTTTGTCAGGCTGGGCTGCTTCGGCTCGTTACTGCAGGGGCTCTCACAGAAGACTGGCCTCGGGGTTCGTATGGTCCACGTCACGCCAATACGGAAGCAGTGAAGGAAGAGCAGACAGTTTTTTTTCCAGGCATGACCAAAGTTGTGCTGCTAGAAAGCTGTTGCCTTTTGTTGATAAATGGAGCCCATCAGACAAATAGGAAGAGAATTCCTACAGGGGAGGTTAAAACCATGTATTAATGTATTTGCTATTTGCAAATAGAAGGTCTTGAGTGGTTTTTAAGTTAAGTAAGTTCTTCAAAGCCAGCTGGTATATATACTGGTTTCTTTTTTCACCTTTTGTATTAAAATATTAAGAGAATGTTCTGATGGCCAAAGTCACTGCTATTCATCAGGAAAAGATCACAAGATTAAGCAATGCAATCAAAATATTGAGTCAACTGCACTACTGAACAGTCCACTGCACCAGGGAGTGCAGGAGAGAGAAAAGATTCCGTATCCGAACGGGAGTTACCTGCTTACAGAAAGTCTGCAATCTGTCACATGGACAAGTTTGGGTATTTGGTCACAAGCATCAGCAAGATACCTGTGCAACCTGCTCTGACTTTGAAGTTAGCCCAACGCTGTGCAGGAGGTTGGACTGGGTGCCTCCAGAGCCCCCTTCCAACCTAAACCATTCCATGATTCAAAGTCCAAGGAAAAGGTTATTTACATGTAATGCACCCAGGGGACATCTGTTAACCAAATACAATGGTCACGTTGTATTAAGCTCTATTTCTCCCAGCCCAGTACGAAGCATTCTGGATTACTTTTCTCCTTCCCCAAAATGTGATTTGGATATATTTTATATAATTTCAGTGATAATGCAGCACTACAGGTTGCTCTATGCTAAATGATGCATTTCACAATTCATGACAGCTTCAAAGTCTTTCTCACGACATCATACCTGATTTTTTTGCATCAGTGTCCAGAGGTCAAGTACATCTGTTCCACAGTCCCTGGCTACCTGAACACAGGCCTGGGCGTATTCCCCAGTGGTGGCATTGCGTCGATTTAATTTGTCACCTATCGGACACAAAGAAAACATTTAGCAATCATGACTGACAGAGTTTGATTTCTGTCTTCTGTGGCACACATGATATGTATAAGTTTGCTACGCCAGCAGACACAACCAATTACAAACTAAATCCGAAACACCTCAATTTAAGTGGCTGGCAGCTATAGCTCATTTAGTCTCTTTCAGGGCACTTTTTGGTTTTGAGGCATTTCAAAATATATTTCTTGTTAACATCCTTGTTAAGATGTGTAACAGGTGAGAGAGGCAATGGCAACAAGCATAGAGCATAACGCTTATTTCTGTGCTGCTCACAGCTTTTGCCTTCTGTCAAGCTTCAGGTGAAATCAGTACATAGATTTAAAACTCTTCATACACCTGCTACTAGCATGTAGAATAGAGTTAAATAAATGTAAGTCTATTCGCAAGCTTGCCTTCTGCTTCCTGGATAACATCAGACATTTAACATCTCCTTACAGTAGTCTCCTCACTGTAACACGCTGGTGAAAGTGGAGTCCATTTAGGTGCAAAGCTTTTTTCCTTCCCCAAAATGTGATTTGGATATATTTTGTATCACAAGAAGGACATTGAGGTGCTGGAGCATGTCCAGAGAAGGGCTACAAAGCTGGTGAAGGGCCTGGAGCACAAGTCTTATGAGGAGCGGCTGAGGGAACTGGGATTGTTTAGTCTGGAGAAGAGGAGGCTGAGGGGAGACCTCATCGCGCTCTACCTGAAAGGAGGTTGTAGTGAGGTGGGGGTTGGTCTCTCCTCCCAAGTAACTAGCAATAGGACGAGAGGAAATGGCCTCAAGTTGCCCCAAGGGAGGTTTAGATTGGACATTAGGAGAAACTTCTTCACTGAAAGCGTGGTCAGGCCTTGGAACAGGCTGCCCAGGGAAGTGGTTGAGTCACCATCCCTGGAAGTATTTAAAAGACGTGTAGATGAGGCATTTAGGGACATGGTTTAGTGGGCTTGGGGGTGTTGCGCTGACAGTTGGACTCGGTGATCTTAGAGGTCTTTTCCAACCTTAATGATTCTATGATTCTTTATTAGCACTCACGACTGATACATTTGTACACGCAGTTGCATTGGGAGCTGGATGTTCAGTACGTGCTCAGTACTAGCTACTGCAAGCCAGCAGTTTTGCACAGACCACAGTGAAACTTTGCAGCAGGATATTATTAAGTTGTGTTGTTTGGAGTTGTTTTAAATGGGACCTATAATGCAATTCCTCAACTCCTACTCTACTCCCTCCTTCCATCTGATGCATCTAATGATTCCCACTTCTTCACACTGCAACCTCTTTCCTCCCATCATTTCTTTTCATCATAAAAATACCCTCTGCAGCCTCACTGGTCCTTCCCCACCACGGTACGTTTCTGAACTCTTGCTTCAACCTTCTTCCTAGTTCAACTCTCCCATAGACTGAGCAGCCCTTCAGCTCATTCAGCCTCCACCACACAGCTCCCTTTGTTGCCAAGTTCCCTGTATTGATCACAAGCTCACCTCTCCAGGTGAGGTCCTGCAGTCCTGTGCTCTTCCCTTTCTATGACTTCTAATCTAGCAGAGTTGGTAATTTCTTATTCTCCCTTTGCCTTTTCTTTCATCGTTAGGATTACTTCTCGACTGTTTCATCTCCTCTTCCATTCTGGAAGCACACAAACACATACCTGCTCTCAACATGCAGCTCTGCAGGAGCACATGCTGGGTCTATAAGCTAAGAGCAGCAGCCAAAGGAAGTTCGGGAACATGGTGGTCCCCTCAGGGACCCAGGAGGCAACCTAGTGATCTACCCCGACCTCTGCATGTACCCACTCAGCTTGGGAAGGAGGACAGACAACAGTGGGGAGCCACGGGTTAGGGGATACTCAGAAATGCCAGATGCATCTGGGTGGGTGGGACTCACCTGAAGGAGCTGCCTGTTGCATTAGTGAGACCAATGCCTACCATCTACAAAAATTCATGGCTAATGCGAGACCCACAGCGACTGGAAGAAGGTTAACATTACACCCATTTTTAAGAAAGGTATGAAAAAGGACTTGGGGAACTGTCGATCACTTGCCTCACCTCAGTGCTGGGAAAGACAGTCGAGTTACCTCCTCTTGGGATTCATTTCCAAACTCATGAAGGACAAAAAGGAACTATCAACACAAATTTAGCAAAGCCAGATAATGCTTGACCAACCCAATTGCCTTCTGCAATGAAATGATGGCTACAGATGACGAAGAGCAGCTCTGACTTTGGTTAAGGGCTTTGACTCTGCCTCCCACAGCACTCTCATTTGGAAGCAGAGTTTCTTTTTGTGCCTCTCTTCACACCTGGATGAATGTTTCTGTGATCATCATCATCCTCATGTTTCACATCTCTCCTTTGTTCTGATATCTTTCTGACAAAACTAGAAATAAGCAGAACATTTCTCCTGAATACTGGTTGAAGGCAGATGATCTGATATTGCTGCTTACTGTGCCCACAATATTTTATTTGTGGTTCACAGTCTGAGATCACCCTGTCTTTTGTTCCATCCCCAGACAGCAATCTCTTTTAGACATGTGCTGGCAGATTCAACACTGTAAATGCAAGCTTCCTCCCTCCCTACCCCATAAAAAGGATAGCTTTAAGATGAAAATGAACTAACATTTAATTTTACTTTAATGGCTAGGAGCCAGATAAGCAGCATTCATGGTGTGCTCACCCAACAGATCTTCAGAAGGACAACACGGGTGCATGTTTGGCAAACTACGGCTGTAGCACCTTTAGTGAGAGATGGGCACACGCACCAGGAAAGGCTGCTCTACGCCCGACCTACCCCTTACACCCTGTCCAAGGATCTACTACTGTCACATATACAGTACTGGCCATGTCTGATGTTTGATCTGACCCGCTACAGCTGCTACTGTCTTACACAATTTGTGGGTATTACTCTAGGACTTTCTCTCCTTTTCCGACTGAAATATAAAAACTACCCTGCTGGATGAGACTGAAAGCCCATATAGTCCCAAATCTGGTTTGCACAGTGATCACTGCTACATGCCAAAGATCCCTAACGGAAAGTCATGCAATAACACAGTCTAATTTAATGCAGTTTCAACATGAGGTCATCTTCAAAATGTCACCGCTCTGATTGAGTACACAACTCAGGATACGCAATACCACCTAAATTTGAGAAAACCTTGCAAATACTAAGGTGACAGCTCTGTGTTTACCTGAAGCTAACTCAAAAGTCTTTTATAAATGTGCAAGAACTGGATGAGCTGTCCAAATGAAAAGAGGACATGCTCTCAGGAGTTGCTGCTGGAGTCAGTGGGATTATGGCAATTTCCACCAGCTGAGTAACATGAAGTAAGCCGTGCTGTTATGTCTCTATTTGTACCGTTAGCTTGAACAACATAATGAGAAATCATTTAATCACCTTTTGCTTCTTTTTCAGGTATGTTTATTGGCATCCTTAGAATATGATATTCTCTGGGGGTTTTTCAAATTTAAAATAAACCTGGCTAGGATATTACTGCTTAACCAAATGATGTGAAATATGCTGTGACTATTACGAAATTTTTTAAGGCACACAAGGCCAAAATTTCTTCCGTTATTCATGTTATTTTGGAAGCTGCTAGGACATGACATAGTCTGCCTAGGACATCTCAGCAAAAGCTATGTTCTCAAAGGGCAGCCACTTCTGTCAGTTTTATGCACAAACAGATCAATCAACACTTTCAAAAGGATATTACTAGTCAGTTGGTAGTTACTCCAGAAGCTTA
>VZTQ01002805.1:64920-95179 GCA_013400755.1 Pelecanoides urinatrix | reverse complement strand
TAAGGGCTTTGACTCTGCCTCCCACAGCACTCTCATTTGGAAGCAGAGTTTCTTTTTGTGCCTCTCTTCACACCTGGATGAATGTTTCTGTGATCATCATCATCCTCATGTTTCACATCTCTCCTTTGTTCTGATATCTTTCTGACAAAACTAGAAATAAGCAGAACATTTCTCCTGAATACTGGTTGAAGGCAGATGATCTGATATTGCTGCTTACTGTGCCCACAATATTTTATTTGTGGTTCACAGTCTGAGATCACCCTGTCTTTTGTTCCATCCCCAGACAGCAATCTCTTTTAGACATGTGCTGGCAGATTCAACACTGTAAATGCAAGCTTCCTCCCTCCCTACCCCATAAAAAGGATAGCTTTAAGATGAAAATGAACTAACATTTAATTTTACTTTAATGGCTAGGAGCCAGATAAGCAGCATTCATGGTGTGCTCACCCAACAGATCTTCAGAAGGACAACACGGGTGCATGTTTGGCAAACTACGGCTGTAGCACCTTTAGTGAGAGATGGGCACACGCACCAGGAAAGGCTGCTCTACGCCCGACCTACCCCTTACACCCTGTCCAAGGATCTACTACTGTCACATATACAGTACTGGCCATGTCTGATGTTTGATCTGACCCGCTACAGCTGCTACTGTCTTACACAATTTGTGGGTATTACTCTAGGACTTTCTCTCCTTTTCCGACTGAAATATAAAAACTACCCTGCTGGATGAGACTGAAAGCCCATATAGTCCCAAATCTGGTTTGCACAGTGATCACTGCTACATGCCAAAGATCCCTAACGGAAAGTCATGCAATAACACAGTCTAATTTAATGCAGTTTCAACATGAGGTCATCTTCAAAATGTCACCGCTCTGATTGAGTACACAACTCAGGATACGCAATACCACCTAAATTTGAGAAAACCTTGCAAATACTAAGGTGACAGCTCTGTGTTTACCTGAAGCTAACTCAAAAGTCTTTTATAAATGTGCAAGAACTGGATGAGCTGTCCAAATGAAAAGAGGACATGCTCTCAGGAGTTGCTGCTGGAGTCAGTGGGATTATCGCAATTTCCACCAGCTGAGTAACATGAAGTAAGCCGTGCTGTTATGTCTCTATTTGTACAGTTAGCTTGAACAACATAATGAGAAATCATTTAATCACCTTTTGCTTCTTTTTCAGGTATGTTTATTGGCATCCTTAGAATATGATATTCTCTGGGGGTTTTTCAAATTTAAAATAAACCTGGCTAGGATATTACTGCTTAACCAAATGATGTGAAATATGCTGTGACTATTACGAAATTTTTTAAGGCACACAAGGCCAAAATTTCTTCCGTTATTCATGTTATTTTGGAAGCTGCTAGGACATGACATAGTCTGCCTAGGACATCTCAGCAAAAGCTATGTTCTCAAAGGGCAGCCACTTCTGTCAGTTTTATGCACAAACAGATCAATCAACACTTTCAAAAGGATATTACTAGTCAGTTGGTAGTTACTCCAGAAGCTTATCCAAAAGCTGTTCGGCAAAACAGCTAGCAGTCCTTTTCCATCAACTCAAAGAACATGACTGCAATCTGGTACAAGCACGAAGCTAATCATCTGTCAGCCTGGGATCAGCAACTTGCACTCTGCCAGTGAAACGCAGAAATTCTGCCCATCTGTATCATTCTTTTACCTTTGGCAAGACACTCCTTTTCCCAAGCTGATTCCTGAAGAGGTGGTGGCGTTATCAAAATAATCCTGTCTTCGGTAATGTCTACTGACTTCAGATACTGTATCATGCTCTTTAAGTTCGCAGCATATTCCTCCAAAGGAACGTGTTGCTTAGGGTTCAGATCTGTTAGGGGATGGAGCACATGCATTAGTGACGTTAAACTGCTTACAGCTTACTGCTGCCTAGCAATGTTAACTGCTTACACAACATAACGTACTTTTTACACAGTGTATGAATGTGGGCACACATTTTCAGTAAGCAGTTCACCTCAACCATTGATTCAGGAGGTGTCGTGGGAGAATGCCATTCCTCAATATCCAAAGCAGACAAATTAGAAGTTTAAGAACAGCACTTCCAAATAATACAAATGAGAGACAGGGGAAAAGAAATCACCTTTTTTTTTCCCCCCCAAAGATGCTTTGTCTTGCAACTCCGTATCTTAGCTTTAGATCACATAATCACCTCAAACTTCACCTGAAACAAAAGCTAAGATTTTTCACTCTCTTGGATGCAGAGAAAAATTTCAAAATTCCCATGGACGTACAGACAGTCCTTCGTGCACTGAGGTTATCATTTTGATTAGACTAGCTCTGCGTGCTGCTGTGCTTATCTTAAAGAGAATCCAAATGTTACCTTCCCTCATTTCCGCAACCCATCTGCCAAGAACCCATCAGACTGCTTTAGAGGCAGAAAAATCAGCTAGATGCCCAACTCCAATTTTAGGTGATGGACAACTAATTCTTGAGCACCTTGAAATTTAGTTTTAATATTGAAACTTGGTGAGAGGGAGAGAAATAGAAGGCACTGCATGGTTTAAATACAAACAAAATAATTGAAAACAATCCACTGTAAATATGAAAAAAGGGCAACTGCTTCATAAAGAAGTGGCAGGAAAAGTCTGTGTAATGTTCTGCCTTTTCTGCTAAACTGTAAAACTGTCTTGAGAGAACAGGTCATGGGGAAAAAAAAAGAAAGCTACTGTACCTTTCAAAGCACTGTCATTGGCTCCAAAGAAAATAGTAACCGCAACAGTACTCTCAGCACCAGTACTTTTACTGATCAGTCTTGGAAGGATCAATTTAGCCCACCTGGTGTTGTACCCTGAGAGCCCACGGTTCACAACATCACATTTTCTGAAACAAAGACACATATCAAAAAGAACATCTCTCCTCTGCCCACCATAACAAAACTTGGGAAGTTCTGAACCATTCTGCCAGGATACCTGCCTCCATCCCTCTCAGAAACAATGAGATGTCACAGGAGTTTTCAGTTTTGAAAGTGCACCCACAGACTGCATGTGTAGTATTTACCTGCCACTTAAACTTTGAAACTAGAACAACAATCTTGACAATCACTAAGGATTTTTTTCTTTCCACTCAAGCTTTGAGTGGAACACCCAATGAGTACCTTTACCGGTACTGGGCAGGTTACCACTAAGGCAGTTCCACTTCAATAAATAAATAAACGTTAATAAATAAATATATTAAAAATTAATTTGTGTTGGGTTTTTTTTTTTTAGAAAAGCTGCATGACTTCTTGCATGCTAGAAATTACTTTTGAAATTTAAGCTCTTACCTGACCAGTCTCTCAGCAAGGGATGCCCCCCAGCCATTTTCCTGGAAGGAGAACTGAAAGCAAGGAACTTGGTTAGAGCCTCACTGGAAGAACTCGTTCCCCTGCAGGTCAGTCCCACCACCAGCACCTTCCCTCCTCAAAAGCTTTTTATACATGGCCTCTGGCACTGCTGCAGCAGCTTCCTCCCTCCCAGCCTGCCTTGTCCCTGCAGAGGTCAAACAGCCCTGGTCTTACCTAGACGACGACTGGCATCGGAGGCAACGTGGGACCATACCTACAAAGTGACAGACCCTGGGGTCCCTCTGTAATCAAAACTGACTGCTGTCAAGCTGTAGTTTCATTTTGGCTGGTGAGGCTTTTCTTTTTCCCTTCCATTTTCTACTTTAGTTCTAAGATCCTTTCACTGTGCCTTCATTCTGGAGAGCACCTCTCAAAAATCTTCTCTCCACATGCTGCTTCAGAGTGCAGTTCTAGTAGGTAGATACCTACCTCTTCCTGTAGTGGAAAAATTAATCCCTTCTCCTTATTCCCACTGCTGCACCATCCTCCCTGTTACAATGCTCCGCTTGTTTATAGAGCTGCACAGTGAGTTGGTTTAGACAACTGATCTCCCATTAAAGATAACCTTTGTCTTCGGCCAAATCTTTTTTCATCAGAGCAGCTCTGTGACCCACTCCACCATGCAACCCATGCAACCGAAGGCAGGGACCCAAAATGAAGACTAAAAATCTGGTACTGCCTCAAAAGAGACGTTCACCAAGCCATGGTCCGGTCATGCCGACACAGAACATGTCTCTGGGGCGGGTGAGCTCGATGCAGGGAGTGCAGGGGTCAGTACAGACAACAGGCTGTCCTCCCCCTCTGGAAAATGCCACTGCCGCCGAAATACCAGAAGCTACGCTTTTACCAGATCACACTTCTAGCATAGGAACTTTAAGAAATTCTGCAAAAAGGCTCTCATAAAAGACCATCAGGCGTGAAAGCTCCAGGAACACTCTCGTGGGAGATCCAACAGGGACAGAAGTATGCCGGGCGGCCCTCCCGTTTCACAGGTCTCCTTCCCGCCCCACCGTGCAGGCCGGTCCCCGCCACCCGCCCGCCTCAGCCAAAGGAGGCGGCTCCCGCGGCTGCCTGACCGCAGGTGCCACGGCGGCTGGCGCTGCAGAGCGGGCGGGCGGCAGCCCTTGAGGAGAGCGGCTCACGGGGGCGCGGCCACCCCGCCGGGCGCGCTTCTCCTGCGCCAGCCGAGGTGGGGACCGGCGGCGAGGAGAGGCTGGGGGCCACGCCGCCCCACACTAGGGCAGGCACATCCCCTCCCGCTGCAGCCGCCGGCTGCTCCTTTTTCCTTAAAAATTAATAATAAGCAAAGCCCCGTGCTTGGCACAGGCGCTCAGTCTAGCGCCGGGCCCTGCTGGCGCGGCGTTCCAGGAACACCAGAGCGCAGACCGCGGGCTGCCGCTCCCCCTACGAGGAACTGGGATGTTTATGGGGCTCCGGGGCTCCACGCGGGAACTGAGGGGGGCCACCGGCCCCGCGCGGGGCCCACGGCGGCGAGGAGACCCCGCCGAGCCCGGCAGCCGGGGGCGACGGCGCGGCCCCTGAGGGAGGGGCTGCCGCAGGGCCGCTACCTCAGTGATGGAGTCTCCGAGGAGGACGACGCGGGGCCAGAGCAGGAGCCGCCCGCGGGCGCCCGCCTCCGCCAGCGCCATGGCCGCCGCCGGACGTCCGCCAGCAGCAGGGCGGGGAGGAGGAGGCCGCGCCGCTTCCTCTGCGGCGGGAAAGGGGGCGGCTGCGGTTCGGGGTAGCCGCCGTTTAGATCCGCGTTAAAAACCGGCTTCAAGTTCCAGCACCGCCAATGTTTTATGGCCTCCCGCTCTTTAAAAGGCTTATTGCCCCAGCGCGGGGGCCTGGGCAAGAGGCGGCAGCCTGCTGGGCGCCCGGGCACCGCGGTGGGGGAGCCGGCCCGCCGGGCGCAGCTGCGCGGGAAGAGGGAGGGACAGTGTTGGTGACCAACCCTCTGACACATTTAACGGCCCCCGCCCTCAAATTGGCGAAAAGCACATTTAAATAAACATGCATCATTTTAAAAGAAAGATTTTTATCTGTTCCAAAGAGAGACTTCCTTTTTAAGAAAAGGCAATTACATCCTTTAAAAGACTTCATACTCCTAGTTAGCTAGTGACATACAACGTGGGGAGGAAAGCTGTCCCTAATTCTGCTAATACTAATAATACACTAATACTGCTGTAGAGATTATCAGATGCCAATTTAATCAGCTGAGAAAAGGGGGAAAAAAAGTTGTCCTACAAGGGAAAGATATTCCTTTGTGGAAAACCTTCTTTCTGTGGACATTTTTCAGCATGATTTACTGTTTGGCAACAACCACAGTGAACTTGGAGTATCACATTTGTATTTGAAATTCTCTACATCCTGCAGTTTCCAATACCCCATTTCACTTTGTCCGGGAAGACTATTTCACCAGCACCGAGTGACAGCCGTCGGCGGGAGCAGATGTGTGCTGACTGCCACAGAAAGAGTGATAGGAGCCATCTGCACTTGAGGCTGTTAGAGGTCGCAAGCGCTGACTTTGTGTGAAGCTGATTTTGTTCATCTAGTCCAGTTAACAGCAATGCCTGCATACACAGTTTTAAAGCTCCAATTAACCCCAGTATGCAAACATGGGTTCAAGCACCCTTTGACTTCAAGCAGATACAAGCATGCAGGTATTTGCTTCCTTGAGAGGAACAAAGCTATATACAAGCTTTATTCTGAGCATATGCAAACGCAAAACATCCAATTTATCCTCCAACTGGTTGTTAATCTTCAAAAATATAAAACTCTCAATTTAATTTTTGTAATTCTACATTTAGATAGGTTAAGAATTTTTTCTTATTTCTTGTATGTGCACATAAGAAAAAAGAACATATGCACACTTTTCCTGATTTTATTATGATCTGTATGCACAAATATAGTTGCTATAAGGTTGCTCATCCATTATTTGAAGTAACTCAGCAGTTTCACAGTCACAGAATTGATACGTTTGACTTACTGAAGAAAAAAATTTATTTACTCTTAAAAAATAGTCCAAATAAATTGAACATCTAAAAGATCTTTTCGATGTGTCCTAGGTATCTACAGAGGTCAGTATACGGGGCTGAGGGCATCATAAAGCCTCTGTGCAGCCAGTTCCACCATTTCACGAAGGGATTCGTCGTCTTCACTTCCTGGCTCACAGTCAACTGTCTGGGAACGAAAAAAGAAGTATGTTAGAACAACTAAGCACTTCATATTCCTTTTCCGCACATGAAGAATGCTCACAAGGGGAAAGGAAAAAGCAGTCACGCAAATTGAAATGAAAGTTATCAAGAGTGGCACTGTATGTTTTTAAATGGCCTGCCAACATGTAGAAGAGTTCAGAGAAGACTTGATTCAAGTCCTGCTGAGGAACAAGCAGCTTAATCTCAGGTCTTAAGTTTGATTAATAACGTGTTTCAAAACTACTATGTAAAATGCATTAAGTTCTGTAGATTACATTTAATTCAAAATCAAATAAAACCACACAAGGTTCAGTCCTTGGAGACTTCATTTTATCTGTGAATTCACCCACATTGTATTAGGTTAATATTGTCCTGGTTTTGGCTGGGATGGAGTTGATTTTCTTCCTATTAACTGGTATAGTGCTGTGTTTTGGATGTAGTGTGAGAATAATGTTGATGACACACTGATGTTTTGGTTGTTGCTAGGTAATGTTTATGCTAGTCAAGGACTTTTTGATTTTCCCGTGCCCTGCCAGGTGTGCAGGGGGCTGGGACGGAGCGTGGCCACGATGGCTGGCCCAGCTGGCCAATGGGCTATTCCATACCATATGACGTCATGCTCAGCATATAAGGCTGGGCGAAGAAGAGGGGAGGGGGATGTTCGGAGTGATGGCGTTTGTCTTCCCAAGTAACCGTTACGCGTAATGGAGCCCTGCTGGAGATGGCTGAACACCTGCCTGCCGATGGAAGTAGTGAATGAATTCCTTGTTGTGCTTTGCTTGCGTGCGCTGCTTTTGCTTTCCCTATTAAACTGTCTTTATCTCAACCCACGAGTTCTCTCACTTTTACCCTTCTGATTCTCTCCCCCATCCCACCCGGAGGAGTGAGCGAGTGGCTGCGTGGTGCTCAGTTGCCAGCTGGGGTTAAACCATGACAAACACGTGCACTCATCACAGAGGTACAGGAACCTGTACTCAGGGAGTCTCTACACTGACGTTCCAACACCCATAAGATAACATTTACATCAAAATAAAACCCCGAAGAGATGCATTTATCACTAAAACAAGTTTTCCTGGAGAAAGATGCCCACCCCAAACATGCAAGTTGATCAACATTCAATCCAATCCCCCGAGTGCTCTATCTCAAAAACAAAGGGCAGCATTTGCATAGTAGTACTATTCTTGAAACTATGGGCCTTCTACGCTCTAAGACTGTACCTTCTCTAATCCAGTATTAACTCGTTATTCATGTGAACAAGTAACTCCTTTCAACCATAAGAGTTTTTGGAGTGGGGGAAGGCATTTGAAACAGAAAACATGCATTTAATGTTACCTAACAATGCTGTTAAAAGCATATTAACTGTAAGAGCACTGTGTTAATAGTTAGCATGGAAAAAATAAATCCACATGTGCCATCATATAGTCAGATCTATACTAAACAGTTTTTTATTTTAAAGCTATTAGAAGTTTTATAAGAAGATACATACGCACATAAAGAAGGACAGATCTTTCTTGTAAAACTTGGTTCACAATGGCACAAGCTTGCCACTGCCAACACAGTATGTAAAGTAAGTATTGCAAAGATACACACTGTTGCAGTTGAGTTGCCATTAGGGTTTCTGTCGGTACACAAGTCTTTTAACAGTAATGACAAATATCAGTATAATATTATATGCAAATGAAACCTAACTTCTTGATTAAGCACTATGCATTTTTTCCCAGTCTTGTTACTTTTTTCTCTATTGCAAGAGCTCTTTTCTGTATTTTTCTGTACTGTGTATACATTGAAATGTAGCATATGTTTATTAAAAAAACTGAAAAAAGATGACACAGCAAGCATTGTGTGTTAACCACAAAACTGTAACTCACTGTCCTCTTAAGATAATATTCACTTGTTTTGTTTCAATAGGTAACAAATTTTGGACAGGGACCAACCTTTTGTTATGGGTTTGTAGAACACAAACATTTGTTGTGGTCCCTAAGGCCAGCATCCGAGAGCTACTCCAGTGGAATGTATTACTACTGTCAATAGTGGTAATATATTATATAGTTTTAATATGTTATTAATAATGACAAAAAGTCAACAAATTAAAATGGTTAAGGACATGAAGGACATAGTTTTAACCATTCTTTACAGTTCCACATTGTTCGAATAACTGGGTATGATAGCTTCTTAAAGCAGCCTTCTGACATGCATGACATCCAATTCCGAATCTAGCTAGTAAATTAATGAAGTATTTCTTTTTGTGAGTATTTCAGCTTTCAATTTAGTTACAAAAGGATCAAGATGACCAAAAAAATTTTATTAGCGTCATTCCTACTCTGTGATTGTTCAATTATTCAGCCTACATTTTAAGAGCATTAAAAAGAAATTTGTGGGTTAAATCAGTTTCTCCTCTACAATCTTTCTTTATTCATTTTTATGCAAGTAAAGAGCTGCTGAAGAATACTGTTTTTTTTTCCAAATTTACTGCATTTGTTACATAAACATTGCTAGCATTTTTTTAAGGAAGAAAACTCTCTAGCAAATGCTTCCGTAACAAACTCAGTAAACTCAGCTTGCAGGCTGGATGAGTATTTCTCTCAGAAAGGCTGGGTACTGATCAGCTGATGAGAAGGTCAATGAAATTAATGGAAAGTGAATAGGCTTAAGCTGTTTTGATACCAAATACAAAAACATTTCCTTAGCAAATGGGTACATGATATTCTAGGCAGCACTGTACACTAGACTGGAGACTCACCTCTGCTAAACATAGTGCACACTAAAGCAAGTGCTTTGCTGTACATACCCGAGTGTCCAGTGAAATGTTTGCAGTCTTTCCATCAACCGTGACGCACAGGACAGAGCCATCTTTCGAACTCACACAGTCTTCACCAAACATATCCCTAAAACAAAGATCTATGCATGTAAGACGTGGCCAAACAGCAAACTTCCGTTTTTCTTTCTGTTAATCTTAGGCTTCCAAAGGCATTTTGTTAGCAGAGTATCTCCTTTCAGCAATTATTATTTAACCCACTCAAATACAATTAACAAATACCAATCTAAATTATTACGACAGTGGGTGTCATGTAAGTATTTTACAAAGAAAACCAAAACCAAAAACCAAAACCTCATCATAAATGAAGGGAAGGATTCCTTTGACTTCAAAAGAGGTAAGAGTTCTACCTAAATAATAGAACATACCTCAGAATAAGTTTTAAAAGACAAAAGACCTGAAACAGTATTTTCATAAGCATTCATAGCATAATTTTTGGAGACAACTTAAGAATTCACTTCCAGAAGAAATAACTGGGCCCTGTATTCAAAATTTTAATGATGCTGAGAACTTTTTTTACTGTACTTGCTTTACTTAATTCCTGGCCTTCACAGAAATTAGACTGAATTAAACTTGCACAAAGTATTTTTAAGTAACTGTATCTTTAAACTGTATTATACTAAAATTATTGTATTTACATGATTAACAGTGATCATTTTCCTTTAGAAAAATATACGCCAACTTACTGAAGCATGATCTCCGTTCTCTTCTTATAGACATCCATATCTACTTTTTTTGAAATTTTATGTACTGCAGCTGAAAAGAAAAAGTCATTTTACTTTCAGAGACGTTTGCTGGGAGGGAAAATTGACTAATTGATACAATCTGGTTCCTAATTCACTTTCATGACAAACAATCTAAAAGCTATATAAGATTTGTATGTTTAAACATATTATAAAGAAAATGTATTAAAAAAAAGATGGAAGAGTCAAGGGAGTACATACATTTAAAATTTATATTCCTTGTACTTATCACATTTTAAAATAGACAACTTTCCAAGTCTAATTCCCACTTCTCAATTCTCCTTTTTATTGTTAACGTGCATTCCTTCTCACATTTCCTTTACTTAAAAGTAAAAATAATCCGCTTTCATAATTTTTTTTTATAATCCCTCAATTTTCTATTCTTATACATAAATACTGCATCAGGGAGGCTACAAGCATGCAGAGCATACATAAAGTAAAACTGGACAGCAAGTGTGTGAGTAGTGGTAATAGGCACAGACATTCCTGGAATGTGTTTCAGGATACAGAGTTTGAAATAAAAATAATGATCCTGGTTTTATACTTGGTTTCAAAATCAAGAGATAGTTTAAAACAAGTAATTTGCTTTTGAAAATTTAAGTATTTGATCATTAAAGGGGTAAGAAGTCTATGGGAAGAACTATTTGTGAAAATCATCACCTGTTTCACTGATGAATAAACAAAACAGATCTACAACTACAGTTTATTTAAAAGAAGGCTTTTTAAAAACTAGTTTTCAGGATTTCTAAATCATCTGAAGAGTTCAGAGAACCGAACGCAATGGTAGTTATAATAACTTAGAAATTCTTTGAAGAACTTCATAATTGCAAGAGACTAAGCAAGTGCATCTTAAAAATTCACCATCCCTTAGATAAGATGCAATAACTGAATGTACTAAGCAAAACAATTTTATGTTGGAAATGAGGTAAGAGTAGGCACATGCTCAACTGAGTAACAACAGCTTAAGATATTTAAATTAAATCACTTGTGATCCTGTGAACATCCTCTAAAATACACAAGTGCGAGAAGTATTTGGAACATGTTAAAAAACCCAAATAAAGGAAAAAATCCTGCAAGTAGCCACACCTGAGATTAGCTGATAGAATCACCACCATGAAACAACATGAGAAATAATGCAAAAAGGCATATAAAAATAGAAAGAGTAATTAATTATGGGGGAAGAAAGCTAGACATTGTCACTAGCAGATTGTACAAATAAGGTGGGGACTACCAAAAGTCAGGCCAAGTCAGATATTACAATAAGAATTAAAAAAGTTGGTGAAACAGTGCAAGATTTTTTACAGCCATATAAAGACAGACCTGGGGGGGGGGAGTTGCAGAAAGGAGGTCCAAGTACCGTCCAAAAATAAAATTTCTATTTTTGGTTAGTTTCAGTAGAACAAAACATGAGGGGCATGGCTAGAAGGGCTGATATATACTGAAAATGATCACAACCAAGATAAGAAAATTACACTCTGAATCTGCTTAGATCAGGGGGACTAGACAAGCTTTATCCCAAAACAAAGGAAGAACTGCTATGTGAATTTATAAACTCAGGAGAAAGAATTTTAACACATTTCTTGACTCAGGTGTGGGACTAAACACCTAAGGAACAGTGATTGCTATTTTATATATATAATTACAAAATAAATAATAAAAATACAAGAAGAGTAACCCAGGGAAAGTAAACACCTATTTGTCCATATGGCTCTAGTGCTTTCCATGCTAGCTTGGAAAGAAAAATCTCCTAGATGTGTTACGAATAAAACATCACGTGGGGTTCCTAAGAGACAGGTCAAGCCATACCCCTCACTATCAGTCTCTGATAATTTAAAAACATCAGTTATTTTAAGGATAGACCTAGACCATCAGACTTCAGTAGAGGATCTGATACAGAATGACATTAAAAACCCTTAGGTAAGATCAGAAGATGTGGAACAGTACAGAATTTTTAACACTGGAGCTGGTTAAAAGGAAGATGATCACAGAATGAGTTAACAGAGGCCGAAGGGACGATGTGTATAGTACAGGATCTCAGACTGCTTTGAAGGCTTCCGGGTTCAAGTGCATGCCTCTGATGTGTCCTGGGTTCATGTCAGAAGGACTTCCTCACCTCCTCCCTAGTACTCTATTTTCCACACAAAGGAAAAATAGGGAATAAGGTCACAGGTGCCACCGGTCCCCTATTTAAGGGCACAGAACTTACCTGCCAGGCATTAAAGACACAGCTTATGAGTTTTTAAGGTGTGACCTTGGGATTGATTTAATATGACCAATACTTATATTACCCTTTTGTTGAATAAAAAAACCAAAACCCAACTGGTCTTACTTTTACATAACATCCAGGGAATAGAATTTTGGGTTCTGCTTGCCTGACCACATCCAAACTGGAAGTGAATAATGCTCTAAGATGGATACACAACCGTCACTTATGTCACTAGGTGAGCAAGGGTACAGAAAAGCAGAATTTAATAAGTTCTTCGTAAGTAAAGTAATAACGTATATTCCAAGTAATGATGCAGGTAGTGGCAAAAAAAGTAATTTCAGACCCTAGAAAATAGAAAAAAAATCCCTTATTTTATTTTGATAAATGGATTATCATGAAATTATCTGTATTACTGTGTTGCCAAGCTGCCAACATTTATCCTCAGTGACCAACCCAATATTCAATATGTGATCCAGATTGTTAGCACAGTGACACACGTATTCAAAAGCAAAACAGTGGAACAAAAAATATAAACTATCATCGCTAGTAATGCCAACAAAACTACTGTGATTCTTGAACAGCAACGTCAAACCCAGTACCTGATGATGCTATCACTACCCAATAATATCACTTGGTTACAGGGTCTGCATATGTGTAACTGTGAAATTAGTCTGACTTTTTTTCAGCATTGTCTACCTAACTCTTTCTGATGTACAGTCATAGGAATACCATTCATGAATGGTAATCATAACTTTTAAATGAGAAACTGAAATATTTAAATGAGATATCATAAATTGTTTATACACAAAAATCTAAAGTAAGTAATATTTAACTTATTTTAAATAAGGTCACATTTTCCACAGTCAGCTACCAGCTGCCATATAAGAGACAGTTTCAGCAAATGAACGTGTTATGAATAATGAAGACCAAGTTGTAATTCTGTTTTTAAGTAGCAAATCTTACTCCCTAAAATGTTTCATAAGGAGAGGAAGTACAATAGTTGAGATTGCAATCTATGCAAGGCATTATATCCCTCTAAGCTTGATATAAAAAAATTAAGAAGAAATGCCTCAGTTAAATAAGCATACACTAAACTTACTACCTTTCTGTATTTTGGGATTTGACTGAACTTCCAGTATCACTGTTGTCACGGTGTCTGCATACATATCGTTAGCAGGATTTGCCACCCACTGGAAGAAAAAAAAAAAATTCATAATTTGAGCCCATTATTTGGGCTGAATGAATAATGCAGTATAAAAACAATATAACATTCATGCATTCTCCTATTTGCTTTTCTCTGAATTCTAGCTTCAAATGACTATCACACATTTTACATCAAACTATTAACTATTTTTAACTTGGTATATTCCAGTAACTTCCCATGAAAAATTAAAGCTGTGGAATGTTTCTGAACACATTTATGAAGTAGTTATTAATTACCTCAACTATCTGGGGAAGGGGGAGAGTAGGGAACACCATTTGACATTACTTCCAATTACTATTTGCCAAATAAAAAAAGGGCACCAAATCTGCCATAATACTTGAGTCACGGCAAGCAAAAAAAACTAACAGTGGCTCAATGAAACAACATGCATCAACACAGGACCATAGCTGAAGTGAAACTTTGTTGTAGCTTTCATTCTACTTGTCACCCAACAGGAAACTACTTAAGACATTTAATTCTGCATGGCACCTGTATGATACTATTTTGCAGAAACTGGAGAACAAAATACTTCTTTCTCCCTCACCAATGCTCACCTCAAGGACCACCATGCCTGGTTCCTGGATCACAGTAATATTTTTGAACACCTTCAAGGCTGGTTTTTGTTGGATTTCTATTTCTTCTACATCGCCTAAGAAGTGATAACAAATGGTTAGCAAGGATAAAATTGTACCGAAAACAAGACTAACCTAAGAAAACAGGTCATTTTTAAGAATGCTGAGATTATCATCACAACTGCTCACAGCAGCTCATAATTTCTAAGCCTGAAGTGCATACTCTCTTTCCTTGCCTGACAAAACTATTTTCTTTGGTCTGGACTGTTTGGGCTTTTTTAGTATGTAATATTGGCCATTTTACTTGTTTTGAATTCTCGTAGTTAACTGGCTTAGTACACTGACACGTGTACACCAATGAAAATGAAAACAAATGAGAAATTTATTGCTCCATTTGCGAATTAACCAGCTCCTCTTACACCCTTAAAGGATAACCCATTTTTTACATAAGCATAGAGGATAAAACAAAAGCATTTGTGTGCCAGGTAGCTCTCAGGCTGAACACAGGTTCTATCTTCGCTAGTGATATGAATTAGATTCCAAGAAGAAAAAAAAAAAATTCTCAGCTTTAAATCTGGGAAGGGATCCTGCAAAGTGTGTGTGCCTTTAATGAACTAGGACAAGAGTTGCCCCTATCCTTTAAGAAAGCTAGACAGTGGCACTGGGGATCACATTAGTGGCAGATTTAAACAGCTTCTGACTCAGAAAAAGTCAACAAGGTTAGATTCTTGCCTCTCGGGAAGGGACAAAAGAGGCTGTCTGTCACAAAGGAGGACGGAGCTTTTGTTTTTATTAATTGGATGGCATTATCCATTCTATTTGGGGGCTGGAGATAAAAGATCAATTAATAAATTTTGCATCAGACTTTGGGGGCTGACAGGAGACAAAAATCAGCATAGGCTCTATATTACTATACACTCATGATTTTGTAGTACAACTACAGCAGAATCCCCCAAAAAGGATGTGTCCTACTCATGAACTGGATCTGGCAGAAGCTGTATAATCTAATGAAAGTTGTAAAACATGAAACAAACTGTGGCACTTCAGTTACTGGCAAAGAAGTTTCCACTCAGAAGACCTCTGAAGACTACAAGTTGTTTTAAAAGTTGACCACTATAAATCATGAACATGTCTTTCCAAATACGCACCAGTAAGTTTTTGTAGCTGATAATAAAGCAGATTAAAAGGGCCAGTATATGGAATGGCTTGTGTCTGTGTTACAGTGCTCATTGCCAAGTCTGTATAATCTGAAAGAATTTTTAAAAGAATGTATTAAAAATTATCCCTTCGAATTTGCTTCCTAAAAAATAAAATAGTCACTATAGCTAAATAATGGCATCAATACATTCAAGACAGAAGGCTGAAAAGGACAGTTTGTAAAGAGGAGGGTGGAGGGTCTGTTTTAAGATAAATAACATATTTGTGGTTAAGAAACCAGCAAGGGATTGTTACTTTATCATACCCATTAAAGGCAAACAATGAATGCCTTCCCCCAAGCTCTTCCGACATTACTACTTCATTTAATTATTCTTCTATTTTGAGAATAGATCAATTTCTTAAGTAAGAAATAGCATAGGAGCAATACACAGTATTTTCACTGTAGTGTAGCTTTTTATACTAAAACTACTGACATTTTAGAAACTGGCAGGACAATTGATCAAGGTGCTCTTCTGTTCTCACTGGCATGTTTCATGCATATTCATACAGAGGAAGAAGATTTAAGTAACCATAAGGGGAATAGAATTTTGCTTCTTTTACAGCAGAACAGAAATTTTTTTAAACTTCAGTGGACAAAGAATTGAATGCCTTGCTTCTCACTCCAACAGTTCAGAACTTTTGGCAAAACCAAGCCAAACTAAAACAAAGATGTTCACTAAGTGCTTATCAAACACAAAATTACAGAGAAAAACCAAGTATTTTATGTGTTTTAATGATGGAAGAAGGATACAGTAAGTTTCAATTACCTACTGAGTCTTTACTTACTGGAGAGGTCACATGGAGAAAGGATGTGATAGTTAAAATTTCTTTTAACTAGGATTCCAGAAATTCTCTGTCCTTGCTCTGGTTTCTTATCTGCTAAAGACCCCATCACCTGCAAAGAAAAAACACGCTTAGTGCAACACGGCAACCTGAAGTCATAGCTTAAAGTTAACTATAGAGATGAAATATAGTTTTCTCAGAAAAATCAAACATTATATAAAATTAACTCTGAAAATAAAGGAAAGTCAGAGTAACCCCAAAACATTCCGAGATGTAGCATGGAAAAGAAAAGGCTGGAAGAGTGAAGAGCCAGAAAAAAAAAAACCCACCAAAAAAAACCCCAAAACCAAACCCCAAATACAACACTAAACCCAAAACATTCATATACTTTGAGTCCCTGGAAAACATACACAATCCGAAACCAATTAAAAATAGAGGCTCGGAAGAAAATGCGTAGTTTTTATCCCAGAGGAAAATACTGTTGTACACATAAGAAAATATTAATTTTATACCTTGGCAAGTTTTTCTCCTCTGAAGTTTAATGTCACAGCTTCAGTATTCCGAGGATTATGAACTTCTATATGAACTTCATCATTATCCTCGTATTCTCGTATCAATGCTGCTTTCAATCTGGCCATTTCATTCTGCTCACCATGAACTAAAATCTATAGAAAGACAGTTTTCCTTTTAGCTGAAGTTATTTGTCCAACCAGTCAATTTTAGTAAGCAAATTATCCAAAAAAATTGCCATCTGGTACCTCATCTTTATAAAAATGTAATTTAATGAGGTCACAATATATGAAACATTAGCTCAATTATACTACATACACAGTTCTATGTGTGCCTTTGCATTATTCAAAGGCCTAGATTTCACGACCCTGATATATAGTAAACACATATATATAGTAAACACATAATTCAGAGAGTATGCTTACTAAGTTCACAATTTTCTTTGCAAGCTAAATCCTCTTTTCTTCTGCTATGATTTGTTTTATTCCTTATCTGTGCTTGCACACTGATTCTCCCCCAGTCTCAGCAAGTTTCCGATCCTAGTCCCCACTTTCATATTCTGGTCCTTCACACCTCCTGCTCCCTGTGATTTGCTCATGCTTTTCCCCCCAAGTGCTGCCTTAGTCTTTCGCTGCCTGCTATGTACCTTCTTTCAGATTGACCTACTCTTTTTCAGCCAATATTCTCTTGTTTATTTTGGGGCAAATTCCAATGAATTATTCCAACAGCAGTGTCCCCAACTTAATGTTGTCCTTTACTATATCTTACTTGTGCAAAACACTGCTGAAACAGGTTATGGACCATACCACTTTCTTGAAAGTCATCCCCAGATATCTCACATGCAGACAGTTGAGAGCAAGTTCATCTTTACTTTGCTACGGTAACATGATGAAAAATGGTTAAAATCTCCACCTTTTATAATTCAAAGCATAGGGATGCTGGCTACTGCTAGACACCAGTACCTGCCTTGATGACTCAAGGCTGTGAACTGGTCTGATTAATCCCACTCTGGAGAAATGGGCAGCACGTATACTAACCACATGTGGAGGTTTCAGGGCCCGGATAAATTCACTAGTTTGTTGATAATCTGTGTGAGCAGAGAAAGAAATGTAATCCACAGACATCTTCAGTGGGAGCTTTTGCCCTGACATAGTTGTGATCTCTTCAGGTTCAGACATGATGTGCTAGGAAAAAAGAGCACTTTAAATAAAAAATTAAAAGCCTCCTACAGACACGATATAACTAATAATTTACATTTCAAAAACCAATTAAATAATATTGGCAGCCAGGTTAAATGTGCAGAACTGAAAAAATCTCTCAAATTTCACAAAACACACACTCACAAATGAAAAAAAGCATGCACAACACACACCGTTTCATCTTTTGCATCCCAGCAGATCTGGGAGCTTATTCTTCTTCCAGATACATATCTCTCAAATTTGCATTGAAATTATAACAAGTGTGTGATTTGTATCTCTAAAAGCAAAACTAGATGCTCTGGTTGCCTGTAGCTGCTGGAATTCAGAAGGAAGGATTCCATTCTCTACAACCAGACAGTGGTGCGGAGGGCAGTATGATTTCTGACATGTAAGTGGTGTTAGATTTAATATCGAGTCCTCTGGAATTAGGGTTAGAGCTCCTCTCTCAAAAAGTTAGATGGTGGAGAAAAGTATCAATCATTCTTTCTCATGACAAATAACTGCTCCTAGAAAAGATTAGGAGCAGTTGCAATGGCCATATGCAAATTTCCTGTACTTTTCATTAGTATTAGCCAAAAGCAAATAGTTTTGACCACATAATTATGCATACCTGACAACAATCTTCTTAGTAAATCCAAATAAAGACACTTGCTACTAGCCAATTCTTTTCAAACATAACATGCATACTAGTTTGTATTAAGAACTTTTGGTGCATTAACAACTCACCTTAGCAAGCGTTCCTTCAACACAGTACCCTGCTATAATTACTCCATTTCTCTTATCTGTGCACCAACTCTCAAACAACTCTCTGGATAAGCCACTCTGCATCATACCTGGGGAAGCCATCACAACACTTGGGCCAATATCATCAAAATGATCCATACTCTAAATGGACAAACAGCAAGAATATCAGTTACCATAACTCACTTAATGAAGGATAGCGTAGCTGCACCCTTGAACAACATACAAGTAGAGCCCTATGTTCACAGATTATACCCCATCCTCATAAAAAGTGCCCTTTGCAGGAAAGTTCCTTGTACTGATGCCCAGAAGGAGCAAACTATAAGCACAGGGATCTATAGTGGAAAAAAAGTTGGGGCATAAGCTCCCCTCAACCAGCCCTCTAAACACTGGGATAGCAGATAACTCAGATATAAACCTGTACCTAATCAATCTATTAGGATAGTAAACATGCAAACTATTCAGCAAATATGAACTCTTCTGTCACCCTTACAAGACGACCTTATCTCAAGCTTACCTTCAGATTACTAATATGCTTGAAAACAAATGGATTGTTGATGTTAATTTGCTTGCGGATTTTGTCATTCATGGCATTGACATAGGTCTGATAAACTGCCATACATTTTTTTGCCAAAGAAGAGGCATAATATATAGGGATATCATGGAGTTCAGGATGATTCTGCCAGTATTCATCTAAAAAACACAAAAACAATGAAAAAGAACAACAACAAAAAAAACAACCACCAATGAAAAAAACACACAACCCCACCCACACCATTACCTGCAAAATGCATAATTCTCAGAAATGTTAATACTTCTTGTAAAACAGATTTAGTAGTGGTTTTTATTACAGAAAATCACAATCATGGATTTTTTTTTTTCCACCTACTCTACTAAAGAAGAAAAAGCAATCACCAACTAAAAATGTACACAACTAGTACAAACAAACAGGCAAACAAACAAGAAAAAGATGAACTTTAGATATTTCTGGAAGGTCAAATTCCAATCAATCACCAACTTCAACTACAAGGTACAAAGTATACATGATATTACACAGCAATAAATCTACAACAATGCAAGTTTTACCACACCACTGCAATAAAGTTAAAATGTCTCTGTCAAATATTAATTATACATTTAACAGCCAGGGACATCTGCACATAGATATGTTGGTGAGAATTCATTATATCAAAGTTCTGTAAAACAAATCCATGGAGTTCAAGGCGTGAAGGGATCACACAGTTATCAAGCCTGGCTTCCTCCATATCACCAACAGTTATATTTTACAGCTTAACTGAAACAAAACCAGGAAAAAAGCCTCCAATAACCACAACTTATTTTATCACTGATGACAGTCGCCAGGACCTTTACTAAACACAAAGAAGAGATCTGAATGCAGCTATACAAACATAACTTACTCATTTTCCCACTTGGATACAGTTCTGCTAGTCTAAAACATATTTATATTGCATAAGTGAGGAACAATCATTCAAAAATAGAGGTACACTCCTTTGGCTGTATTTCTACATTTAAAATTATATGGCTTTACCCTAACATTTTTGATCTGCAGACAAAGCTTTTCAGAACATGTCAGAGAGGTTCACTGCCATGACTATCTTAATAAGCTCAAGTGTAAGGCAGAAACAGCCAATGAAAGATAACCAATAGCAGGATTTAGAGTGACATTAAAAGTCTGTACCCATCATCATAATTTTCTATACCACAAAGCAGTATTTTATTTTTTGTCAGACACTTACGGAAAGAAGAAAAACAAACACAGAAGCCTGCGGGCTCAGTTGTGTAGGCATGTGAGATGCAATTGCATTTTCTACCTAATGAAGCATCCAATTGTGTGTCTAGCTTTACTAGATGTATTTTCAAGCTTACCTTTAGGAACTCACTTTAATATCTACACACAGCAAGGAGAGGCCAACAAATTACAAACTAATGGCTACACCAGATTTAAAATGTTCAGTTTTTATCTCCTCTATAAAACAAAAAACCCTCAATCAATGATAAGTAGTAAATAATCCAACAACATCGAATACTACCCCATACCTACATCCAAATTGCTTATTAACATTTGAATAGACCAGTAACACATTTTGAAAACATACTGGTTTCTAATGTTGAGCTAAACTGAAATGGGAAGTAATGAGAATTTCAAGTATTTTAGGTAACATTTTAGATTCAACACCTGTAAAAGTAACTATTTTAATTTTGAGATAGTTATCTTTTGATCTTGCCACCATTTGCATGAGCGAAAAGACTAGTGAAAAATCACATAACATAGTACAAATTAAATGTGCTAAAAGGAAGCAAAGAAGCCTGGAAATAATTTATTCAAAAACTGTTTTCTCTCAAGTACCTTGTAACAACTACTTACATATTTTCTGTGGAGTGGCTGGCTTGTTATGATCATGTGTAATTTCCCCTCCCCATTTTTGCTCTTCTTAACAAAGCCCAATTTGCTTTCCCATTATCATTAGGACTTTAGAAATGCTACAAGTGTCTGTTACTGTCTTCTCATCTTTTCCTATAAAGACTTCTTCATATAGGTTTGTGAAGTAAAGGGCAAAGACAGTGAAACTTTGGAACAAAATATATCTTTTTTTAGCAATATTGTTTAACTAGAACAGTCATGTTTTGATTCCTTCCTTTTCAAGCTGTAGTAATAGTTCCTATTTGCTGAAATCCCAGTTCAACAAGATTCAAAAGTCAAGCACATACTACCATGCCATTACTTTTTCCTTTCTAGGTGTCCTTTCTGCCTCACAAAGCAGAACTGCCTTGGTTAGTTGATTGGGTTTTTCCATTTGAACAAACAGTATTACATATTCTAAGGTAATTAACATGCTGAAAAATGGCTGAAGAGTTGTTTAAAAAAATCATTATACCTGCACACAAAAACATTCTCATTTAACTTTATATGCCTTTTTTTAAAGAAGAGCTGGGAAGGTACATACCTAAAATTAAAAGTAGTTCTTGAGCTCGACCCAGGGCAAACACAGGAATAAGACCTCTACCTCCTCTATTTACAATGTCATGAACGGTATTACAGAATCTTGCCTCTCGCTCTTCCCTTTTTTCATGAATATGAGTACCATATGTGGATTCCTATGCACAAAGAAACCTAGTATTAAAAGCACTGACACAGAGACTAATTCCTGATCATCTCTGAATCCAACAAGAAAATGTATTAAAACATAACATGTTACCATGCAAGGAGCGGAGGGGTAAAGGGAAAAATCAAACCCACCCCAAATTCCCATAACCATCCCCACCAAGATAATCAAGATTTCCCCTCCCCCAAGTCCCTTCCAGCAATTTGGGAAGACAGATCGGGTCAGGGGAACAAAAAAAAAAAAAAAAAAAGAGTAGAACTATTAATTTTGATGCCTCTTTTAAGAGGTTTCAAATTTAACATACTTATTTTCCTAACTGGAAATACTACCACTGCTTTGATGAACGGGTTATCACGTTAACATGGCTCACTAGTGGTATGTGTGCCACAGTTTAGAAACACCTAGTCTAAAATATAGGAATTACAAAAAATACAAGTTTTTCATGTGATTTAAAATGAAAAAACCATCAGTTTGTGGAAGTTTAACTCAGCAGGCAGCCAAACACCATGCAGCCGCTTGCTCACTCCCCGCCCCCCCAGTGGGATGGGGACAGAATCGGAAGGGTAAGAGTAAGAAAAACTCGTGGGTTGAGATAAAGACAGTTTAATAGAACAGAAAAGGGAAAATAATAATCATAATGATAGAATATACAAAATGAGTGATGCACAATGCAATTGCTCACCACCCGCGCTGACCGATAACCAAGTAGCGATTGCTACTTTCTGGATCACGCCTACCATTCATATACTTAGCATGATGTCACATAGTATGGAATACCCCATTGGCCAGCTGGGCCAGCTGTCCCAGCTGTGCTCCCTCCCAGCCTCTTCCAGAGCACAGAAGCTGAATGTCCTTGACTAGCAGGGTACTTAGCAACAACTAAAAACATCAGTGCGTTATCAACATTCTTCTCATACTAAATCCAAAACACAGCACTAGGAAGAAATGTAAGTCTATCCCAGCTGAAACCAGGACACAGTTACAGAAAGCAGCTGGAAGGGACACAAAGAATGAAATAATTTTAAGCATTACTCTGAAAGATCTCACTGTTAATTTCCAAATNGTACATACCTAAAATTAAAAGTAGTTCTTGAGCTCGACCCAGGGCAAACACAGGAATAAGACCTCTACCTCCTCTATTTACAATGTCATGAACGGTATTACAGAATCTTGCCTCTCGCTCTTCCCTTTTTTCATGAATATGAGTACCATATGTGGATTCCTATGCACAAAGAAACCTAGTATTAAAAGCACTGACACAGAGACTAATTCCTGATCATCTCTGAATCCAACAAGAAAATGTATTAAAACATAACATGTTACCATGCAAGGAGCGGAGGGGTAAAGGGAAAAATCAAACCCACCCCAAATTCCCATAACCATCCCCACCAAGATAATCAAGATTTCCCCTCCCCCAAGTCCCTTCCAGCAATTTGGGAAGACAGATCGGGTCAGGGGAACAAAAAAAAAAAAAAAAAAAGAGTAGAACTATTAATTTTGATGCCTCTTTTAAGAGGTTTCAAATTTAACATACTTATTTTCCTAACTGGAAATACTACCACTGCTTTGATGAACGGGTTATCACGTTAACATGGCTCACTAGTGGTATGTGTGCCACAGTTTAGAAACACCTAGTCTAAAATATAGGAATTACAAAAAATACAAGTTTTTCATGTGATTTAAAATGAAAAAACCATCAGTTTGTGGAAGTTTAACTCAGCAGGCAGCCAAACACCATGCAGCCGCTTGCTCACTCCCCGCCCCCCCAGTGGGATGGGGACAGAATCGGAAGGGTAAGAGTAAGAAAAACTCGTGGGTTGAGATAAAGACAGTTTAATAGAACAGAAAAGGGAAAATAATAATCATAATGATAGAATATACAAAATGAGTGATGCACAATGCAATTGCTCACCACCCGCGCTGACCGATAACCAAGTAGCGATTGCTACTTTCTGGATCACGCCTACCATTCATATACTTAGCATGATGTCACATAGTATGGAATACCCCATTGGCCAGCTGGGCCAGCTGTCCCAGCTATGCTCCCTCCCAGCCTCTTCCAGAGCACAGAAGCTGAATGTCCTTGACTAGCAGGGTACTTAGCAACAACTAAAAACATCAGTGCGTTAGCAACATTCTTCTCATACTAAATCCAAAACACAGCACTAGGAAGAAATGTAAGTCTATCCCAGCTGAAACCAGGACACAGTTACAGAAAGCAGCTGGAAGGGACACAAAGAATGAAATAATTTTAAGCATTACTCTGAAAGATCTCACTGTTAATTTCCAAATGAAGCAGTTGCTTTTGATGTTTTCCCTGAGCTTCTGATTTTCCAAACATGGATTCAGAATAAAACCATTTTGCCCAGAAAACAAAACCAAAAAATACGGAATAGCACTCAGGGCACCTCCACCCAGGACAAATTCTCAACAAACATGGTTGGAAGTAGGTTAAGGATATACTACAGGTATCTGGCTAAATGGAGGTTTGTACAATACATCTGGCAAACACAAGCTGAAACCTAGTAAATCTCCCATCTTGTAAAGGTTTGTCTAGAAGATTAAGGAACTTCATGAGAAGCATTGTAAAACAAAAATTAGACTTCAATACAGTGAAAAGAAATGTTGGGAGTGTTCTGAACACCTAAGCGTTTGGATATTTAACACAAATCATGTACTACCATTAAACGTCCACTGTCTTTCTCATTCCATTTTAGCTCTAATTAAGTAATACCCCTATACTTATTTAATTACTAGTTTAAATAAATAACTTTGTAAAACTTACAATTATAAGAATATCGGGTTTAATATTGGGAATCTCAGCTGCCATCAGATGTCTGTCTTCTTGTCTTGAGAAATCACCTGTATACAAAAGCTATGAGACAGAAAGAGAAGCAGTTATTCTGATTACAGGTTCTACCAGGTCAGCAGTCTTTAAAAAGCTGCTTAAAAAATACCTTTCCTATACAACAAAGATAGTTTTAAGGAATTTATGATAAAAGGTCACTTGAACTTTAACTAAAGACTCTTCTGATGTGAACAATGCTTACAATATTAGGTCAATAGTACTACAACACAAATATTTTAACTGCAATAAATAAAGGTATTTCAAGTAGTACCTTAATTGCAACAGAATTAGGTAAACAATTATTAAGATTTTTTTTTTTTTCGTTTGGGACATAAAGGTGGCATTTTCAGCATTTTGCATACATGCACTGACCATCAAGAAGTAAAAATTAATGTAACAGAAAATACATCAGGTCCCAAGTGGAAGTACAAAGTAGATAAATCAGCATTTACATATCAGAATGTAGATATAATGAATAATCCAATAAAATTACTTTTAAAAAAATCCTTCTAAGATTTTCTGATACTTAAAAAAAAAAAAAGCCCGTAATCTAGCAGATTTTCCAAATGGAATGATCATGTTCCCCATTACACCAAGAAGTAATTTGTAACTGTTAGTAATTTTTAATGAATTCTTAACTGCAGGGTGGAATGCAGCTGTGCCCAAAATGATGGTTTCAAAACTGAACATTTTTTAGTTAACAATCATTCCAATGATGAAAATGTGAATAATAACAAAACATATAGTCAGCAGCAGCAGCTAACTGGTCTACACGTAACCTGCTATCACATTCCTCATTTGCTTCATGGGGAATGAAATAAAATAATGGATGTTAAAACCCAATCCATTTGAGTCATGCATAGTAGGTGGCAAATCTTAATCCATCATGCTTTAATCAGAAAAAAAAAAAAAAAGGCATTAAGATATCTAAATTTTATTGTAATCATTGTTAAAGCAGTTCTATTTCTATACTTTTTTTAAACTTCAAACTTTTAAAATTCTCAATCATTATAAACGATGAACAAAGCAATCCTCAGGACCACCATCTCTCTTCCCTCTTCAAGGTTGTATGAAACTTTTCTTGGGTGGTGATTATCCTACTGAACTCCAATTCATGAGATTAGTTTCAAGTATCTGGTTTTGACACTGCGCAGCCTGTGATTATACAACGACTTATTTAATCTCTGTGCCTAAAATTAATAATAATCCTATTTCTTTAGGTACTTTAGCATAAGAGCGTTATGAGAAAAATATAACTCACATACTTCGACAAATGCCATTTAAGCACTCTGACAGGCAGACATGGTAAACCAGAATTACAAAAACAAACATCTGTTTATAGATTTTACTAAAACGCAGCTTCCGTAAGACTGCCTCGGCTATCAGCTACCTCTGAGTGGACCAGCAAGGAAAACTACATATTTACTGGTTCTAAGTCTGCGTCATAACTCACTCCCCTAAAATCCAAACATTCTACGTGGTTCAATACACGTGTCACTTGCTAGTTCTAATCAATGAGAAAATACATGATCTAAGCCAAGGCCTCTCACCTTGACTTGAGTCCAAGTCTATCTGACAGCTCCAGCCACAGTGGTGGGGCTTAACAGACAATAATAAATAATTAATGACTAAGTTAGAATTCAGGCTTGATTTCAACTTTGTAATAAAAAGAAAATACCTTCACACCAGCTATTTCAATCATAAACATGGCTGCTCCCAGGACATGGCCTGCGTGGTAACACCAGAATTTGATTCCTGCCACCTCTTTCACTTCATGGAAGTTGATGGTCTCAATCTTGTCCATGCTTTCTTCAAGGTCTGTTTCTGTATATAGCATGTCATCCGCTGATATATTACTGGATATAAGTGAAATGGCTAAATATCAGCTCATCTTACCAGCTTAGATTATATAACAGTTGGAAAAAAAAGTTCCTGGATTTTTCCCCACTGACAGTAAGAATCCCACTCAGCAACGCTATGTCTCCTATTGGAAATGAAGTCTAGGTACCCCTAAGCAGAGTTAAAGTGTCTTTCTTTTGAAAGGCCATGCTAAAATAGTCTTTTCAGTTCACAATTTGCTCTGTATTTGTCTAAAAGTATCAACAGGTTCCCAGCCCTGGACAGAGGCCTGACACTCAGCTTGTAACAGTCCTCAAAAACCAAACCAAACCAAACCACACTTTTCCCATTGGCCCAGAACAAACAAGTTAAAAGAGGACTGTTTATCAGGTTTCTGACCCAAACTAGAATCTGCTGCATTGAGATATGCTCAGGACCACTGCACTCGCATACAAAAGATGTATCAAGGCATGTAAAAGAAAAAAAGAGAAAGAAAAAAAGGAAGGGAAAAAAACCCGAACATGTAAGTAACAGAGCATTCTTTGTACATTCGCTTACATTTAGTATTTAATTTGACCTTGTCCTGAAGAGTGAGTTGTATCTTAGGGGCCTAAAATTCACTACTTCTGTGAAGCTTAAGAAAAAATATAGACATTAAAAAGCATAAGAACAAAAGAGCATCTCAAGAGAGACAGGTGGAGGGAAAAAGAGGATACTATTAAAGGTCCAAACATGGCAAATGAAAAGAATGAGAGGAAAGAAGGAAAGATTTTTTTTTCGATTGATAGGAAATTATTTGACAGACACATTATCCATGAGGCAGTAAGACGATTCATTACTTCTAATCTGGTTATAATGTTGTTACTTGTGGCAACATCCAGGTTGATCCAGACACCTTCGGTCGCTTCATCTTAAACTTCCTATTGCATATAAAGGTGAAATAATTAAGGAGTTGAAGAGACAACCCATGGGTCAACTTACCTGACTTTGACATAGTCTGAAAGAAGCCATCTGTAAATAGCCTTTGTGGCATGAGTCATAAATGTTCTTCCTTTAAAACTTGTTTTCTGCAAAAACCACGGTAAAGCCCCACAGTGATCTAAATGGAAACTTGAAATAGACATACAAATCCAATTAATACATTAACATTACACGACACTAATATAGAATATATACCATGTACTTTACTGGATTAACATAGCGTCACGAAAATCCAGAAATGCAACCAAGAAAAGGTAAGAGTAATACAGGAAATTCTCCATTAATTGCAAAAGTTTTACCCATATACTCTCAGAATTAACTTTTTTGTAATTTATATATAAATTTAGAGGGAGAAAAACAACAGGAACCAGGAACACAAATGTCTGAGATACAAGAAAGCTAACAAACATGATCTTAAGTTTGCATGTAGGACATTATGGATTAAAACATGCACTAAAATAATGTTATTTGGCCACACTTCTAATTTGACCTATCTTAAGAAAGTGTTTTTGAAATACAGGTAGAACAAGAATGTTGTGGTTTAACCCGGCAGGCAGCCAAACACCACACAGCCGGTTGCTCATTCCCCCCAGCTCAGTGGATGGGGGAGAGAATCGGGAAAAAAAAAAAAAGTAAAATTTGTGGATTGAGATAAAGACAGTTTAATAGAACAGAAAAGGAGGGAAAATAAAAATAATAATAATGATGATGATGATAGAATATACAAAATAAGTGACGCACAATGCAACTGCTCACCACCCACCAACCGATGCCCAGTCAGCCCCTGAGCAGCGGTCACTGCCCCCCAGCCAACTCTCCCCAGTTTATAGACTGAGCATGACGTCATATGGTATGGAATATCCCTTCAGTCAGTCTGGGTTAGCAGAGTAGAAGGGCTGTCCTGGCTATGCTCCCTCCCAGCTTCTTGTGCACCTGGCAGAGCATGGGAAGCGGAAAAGTCCCTGACTAGGGTAAACACTACTTAGCAACAACTAAAACATCAGTGTATTATCAACATTATTCTCATACTAAATCCAAATGCAGCACTATACCAGTTACTAGGAAGAAAATTAACTCTATCCTAGCCAAAACCAGGACAGTATACATTACGAAAACTCGGTATTTTATAGAGACGTGGTTATGACTGGTTAAGTCATTTACAAATGGCTCTCCTCGTCTTTCAGCCACTAAGCAATATTTAAACCACATTCAAAGCTTGTGTAAGTCTCTGAGAACCTTTTTCATTCAAAGCCAATAGAGCAAAACCCACAACCAATACTTCTCAGCAGTCTCTATGTAGAAAACTCATTCTAGAAGCTGTCACAATGGTGTTAAAGCAGGCCAGGTTATTAAAAAGTCAGACATCACAGTGAGCTCCAACGAGAGTTGTAATGTCAAAAGTAACTGAACATTCTTAATTTAAAAAAAGTTGGAAACTATAATTTTGCCATGCCATTGCCATCTATATAACACCTATTTTCAGCCTCTCTGAATAACCTACAAGTCAGCACAGCTCCGACCATGACCTCAGTATATTTGTTCTTTTACGTGCAACTTACTGACTAATTAGGAGGAGATCAATCTCAGCAGGATCTATCAAATCAATGTAAGGAAGAGCATCCATTCCTTCCAGTCCAGGATGGATTCCGCAATCAAGCTGAAAAATGAAAGAAAATTAAAGCTTCTAACAAGAACATACAAAAACCCCTCTTCCATTTTGGTCTAAAATACAGTTACTAGCGACTAGTAACTTTTAGCATCATGCAAAAAAGTACTTTTTCCTTAAACACTCCTTTTAGCATTGGATTTCACATCTCGGGCTTCTGTCTAGATGACTCATGTCCACTGGGAAACTGAACACCTTTCAAAAGATCATAGTCTTTGTTTATAATTGTGTACCTATGCAAGCCTTCATTCACACTTCAAGAATAGCTGAATATACACAGCAGTGTATGCAAGTTATTTTAGCCACCATCTGAGAAGAGAGCTGGAAAAGGGAGAGAGAACATGTATGTGTTTACACGTGACTGTTTACACATAACTGTAGGTAAACATTAGCCTTAGGTTCGACTGAAACCTAGTGTGTGTAAATTTTAGAATCTACACTTAAGACACATACATTCTGTTCAGGGATATGGATTTATTTTACAGGACAGCCTCTGTAATGCCTACTATCATATATGCTATATTGTTCAAGAAAGCTACAAAATGTGCTTCTAGCACAGTGGCCAACTTCAATGCGGAGGCTGAATTCAACCCATAACATCTTTTTGTGATCTGAAGTACCTTAATGAGAGGGCGTACAAATATATTCGTGCAATAATTACCATTATTTTTCTTCCTTTAAACTCCAGAATAATGCATGACCTTCCTACTTCTTGGCCAGCACCTCTGCAAAAGGATATCAAAGTCATCAAAATTAAGACAACCCACAATGCATAGATGTAACTGTATATTGGATGCTTTTAGTGGGATTATTCTTCTATGTAGAAATAATGCCTGCACAGTCCTGTTAAGCTCAGATATTTAAAGCAACTGAACAGTTATATTTATCTCAATGGAAATGAGACTCCATTTAACGCAGCAGAAATAAAAAGAATCTGTTTGGGGAAATTAATTTGGTCTCTTCTGGTTTTTATTGCATGCCTGCGCACTCGAGTCTCAAAGTATTGAGATGTAGAATGAATAGAAAATTACTTAAATAACAGATTACCTTGGGCAGAATAAGCTTGAAGTAGCATCCTCAAGTTGTCCAGAAAACAACTTTGATGCTACCAGAAACTACTTCAAATTGCACTGGCATCTTTACCAGAGAAAAAAATTCAACTTAAAATACTACAAACCCCACAATGCTGTCGAAGTGCAAAAGGCAAAGAAGTTTTTTGCTCAGACAGCACTTCAGTATTGCATCAGGGAAGGACGCAATCCTTCCCACCGGCCGTGAGAGC
>VZTQ01002805.1:22964-64066 GCA_013400755.1 Pelecanoides urinatrix | reverse complement strand
TGCTTCTAGCACAGTGGCCAACTTCAATGCGGAGGCTGAATTCAACCCATAACATCTTTTTGTGATCTGAAGTACCTTAATGAGAGGGCGTACAAATATATTCGTGCAATAATTACCATTATTTTTCTTCCTTTAAACTCCAGAATAATGCATGACCTTCCTACTTCTTGGCCAGCACCTCTGCAAAAGGATATCAAAGTCATCAAAATTAAGACAACCCACAATGCATAGATGTAACTGTATATTGGATGCTTTTAGTGGGATTATTCTTCTATGTAGAAATAATGCCTGCACAGTCCTGTTAAGCTCAGATATTTAAAGCAACTGAACAGTTATATTTATCTCAATGGAAATGAGACTCCATTTAACGCAGCAGAAATAAAAAGAATCTGTTTGGGGAAATTAATTTGGTCTCTTCTGGTTTTTATTGCATGCCTGCGCACTCGAGTCTCAAAGTATTGAGATGTAGAATGAATAGAAAATTACTTAAATAACAGATTACCTTGGGCAGAATAAGCTTGAAGTAGCATCCTCAAGTTGTCCGGAAAACAACTTTGATGCTACCAGAAACTACTTCAAATTGCACTGGCATCTTTACCAGAGAAAAAAATTCAACTTAAAATACTACAAACCCCACAATGCTGTCGAAGTGCAAAAGGCAAAGAAGTTTTTTGCTCAGACAGCACTTCAGTATTGCATCAGGGAAGGACGCAATCCTTCCCACCGGCCGTGAGAGCGATCCCGCAGGCTGCCTGCTCGCTGGAAAAGCAGGCAATGAAAAATCAGGAGGGGGAAGAAATAAGGAGAGCGCCCCGGGACTCCAACGCCTCGAACGAGGTTTCGCTCAGGCCGCCCAGGGCACGCCCCCAACTCCCCTGTCGCGATGGCACAGCCGGTGCCCGGGGGAGGCGCCGGGCCGCGGCCGGGGCAGGCCCCCACCGCCACAGGACGGGGCTTCCGCCCGCCCGCCTGCCGCCCGCCGGCCGCCGGCCCCGCCGCCTCCCCGACACCCCCCAGGCCCAAGGCGCGGCTCCCGCCGTCGCGTCCGCCCCGGGCGCTCACAGGGGCCGGATGAGCAGCTGATCGCTCTCCTCCGCCGGGATCACGGCCTCGCCTTTTCGCTTCACCGACATGGTGGCGCGAGGCCCGCGGCGCCCGGCACTGTCCCCCGTCGGCACCCGTCCCCCCGCCCGCCTTCCGCTTCCTCCCCGCGCATGCGCCTGTGGGGCGGAGCGACCCGGAAGTGGAAGTGTGCGTGCGGGACGCGGGCTGAGGTGAGGGGCCGGCCGGCGGCGGTGAGCGGGTCCGGGTACTCCTGGGTGAGGCCCTCCCTCGGGGGTTGAGGGGCTGAGGCGAGGCGTCTCCGAGAGGCGGGGGGGCTGCAGAGGCGCGATCGGCCCTCGGCCGGGGGAGCCAAACCGGCGCTTGGCGCTGCCTGCTGTGACAGGGGCCGCGCTCTTGCCTTCCCCCGGCGGCGGCCACCGGGGCCTCCGTCTCTCGCCTTTCTGTAGGAAGCGGCTCTATCGTTGTATCATCTATCAGGTTATCATTTGGGGCTAGGGGTAGACACAGGAAGAAAAGCAAAACGCGGTGCTGCCCTGCCTGCCTTCTCCGTGCATCACCCCGCCGCAGAAGCCGGAGTCTGAGGCAGGACTCGATGCTTCCTGCATCCGCAGTGGAAAAGATGCACCGCAGAAAATGTGTGCTAAGCAAGGAGCTGGCAAGAGCTCCTTAATCATCTAATGTATTTTAAAAGCTTGTGAAGTAGTGTATTTTCTCAGAGACTGCAGACAGAATCAGCAAATTTGCTTGTGTTCTAGCTGCTGGTGCTCTGAAAGAGGGGCTGCTAGATCCATGCGGGTGGCTGGAAGGAGCCCAGAGGGACGTGGGTGTGCTGGGTACCACGGTTCCTTGCTGCACCACTTGTCGCTGAGGGTGGCTTTTAGTCTGCCAGGGAGCAAGTGTTTGCTTAATGACAAACACAGCAGCAGTTTGGGGACTGTAATCCAGCACTACATCACAGATCTAAGCCCCTCCCTGTGCATCTTCCATTATTTTCTGCAGTGTGAGCTGTCTCAATAGGCTGTTTTCATCCTTTGTCCTCTTTCTTCCACCTGCTCAAAATTTCTGAAGCTTTGTAATTAAAATAATCTTCTCTGAAGCTGGGAAATAGGGTTTCGGCACTCCCTGACTGTGAGCCAGCATCTTGCGCTTGACACTGGCTGGCCTAATGTTAAGTGAAGCAATTGAAATAATAGGGCAGATACAGGAAAAATGCTTCTGGAATACTCTCAGAAATCCCAGAAACTCAGTTCTAAGGCAGAAAATGTAACATGCTTCTTGCTTTAATTTTCAGGAATATGTTAAGTAGTAATGGCTGCTCCTAGAAGTACTACAATCAGTAGTTCTTCAGAAGTAGGAGTGTTTGGTTTTGGTTGGGGTTTTTTTTTTTGTGGTTTTGTTTGTTTGTTTTTAATGGGAGCATAATCTTTGGAGCAGGGATTGCATTGGATGCTCTTTGTAGCAGATTGTAGTTACAAGTGTAACAGATTGCAGTTACAAATAAATATCATCTAATGCTTTTAAGTGGGAATATAAATTTTAAATTTTGTCATATTTCTAAATCTATATATTTATGCATTAGAAACTGACCTTTGTAACGGTAAACTAGGTAGCAGCATTTTTTTGATGAATCAGAAGGATAGGGAAGTTTTAGCAGAGAGTTTCCCCAGTCCAGCATGAAGAGCACCAGAGGAACGTTCCTACTTCCGTTCTCAGAGTCCTTTACAAGTTTCCAGTTTTTGTCCACTTTGGACACAGTCTCTCTGGTGTTTCGCCAGGAACTCCTTCCCTTGGTGATATGACAGCTTTAATTTTTATTTTTCCTACCTAGAAGATCTTCCTTGATCCAATTATGAAAAAATGTTTAGAAAAGGAAAAAAACGGCACAGCAGCAGCAGCTCACAAAGCAGTGAAATCAGTACTAAAAGCAAGGTAAGCTGAATTTGGTATATACTCTGTTTATGAAAGCAACTTGCTTTGTTACAAGTTGACAGTTCAGTGGTTCTCTTGCACTGATGGTAGGGTGTGATTTCCATACAATGCCTTGTTCCACAAGGAGAACTTTCTACTTCTGCTGTTCCTCAGATTGCATTATGAGAGTTAAAAAACTCTATCCATTATAAAGCCGTTGTATTCTGAGATGAATGCTGGATAGCTTCCATAGCGAAGCCCACAAATACAAGAGTTTCTGGCAGCATGTAGTAGGGTCTGGAGGAAAAAGCAGTACGTTTGTTCCGTAGTGATAAATATTGTCTTTAAGAAGGCCTGGTGCTAGGTACCAAAAATGAGTTTATTCTTCAGTACTAGTTGGTTACTCAGTATCTCTAAAAAGTATTCTTCTTTTTGAATAATGTGTCCATTTTGTCTGATAGGTTTTGGAATGATCAGTTGAATATTCTGGATTTTCCATGGTGCCGTTTCACTTCTCTTGCACTGCTATGTTATTTCAAGCATTGGTGACAAGCTTGTAGTTGTCAATTTCTTCAAGTTAAGATGCATTACCAGAAAAGTCTGGACATAACCTTAAGGTTCATTTTCTCTTTTTCTTTTATTTCCTCCTTCTTTCAAAATATTTGTGGACTTCTCAAGGGTTCCTGCTGAATTTATATCAGTCTGATCTACATAGAGGCAGAAAGATAACTTCAGGAAAGAAATAGGTGGTGGTGTTTTTTTCTCCCCGTTTTGCAGTGCTGCTTAAGTAATCAGAACATAAACAACAGTTTATTTTTAAAAAAGAATTGAGGCAGGGCATCTAAAAGTGAATTGTTAATATGTTCTCAGTAACTTTCTGATGATACTAATTTTTTTCTTAGTCTGTAGATTCCAGTCTTGGGGGACTTTCCAGGTCTAGTACTGTGGCTAGTCTAGATACAGACTCCACAAAAAGTTCAGGTATGTAATCAGAGTTTGAGCAGATCTGTATGGAGCAGGATTAACTTTATGTGTGTTCATATAAAAGAGCAGAAAATGGAAAAGGTTAAAATACATATTTTTAATAATTGTGAGGGAATCTGTTAGCCTGTTGACTAATGCATGCTTCTAGGCTTCTAAAGTATTATTAGTGATTCATCTAAGATTAAGCCACTGTTTTCAGAACTAAAGTGTCTGAGTAGGAAAAACTTAGTTGTGTTACCAGTCTGTTACATGGCATAAATCTGGTATAACTTTTTGGAAGCTATGTTTCCTGCTTTGATAAGTTTACATTTGCACTGAAATAACGGAAATAAGATGTGATTTTACCTGTTCTTGCTCACCAGATCACAGCACATCACTGTTGGACCAAACAGTTCATTTAGAAAATATATATATGGAAGTAGAACCAGCTTTTCTGTGTTTTCTGATTTAAGGTTGTTAACTCCAAATTTGTATTAGTATAAGCAATGCTGTACCATGGATTCACATGAAACTGTTGCCTTTACCAAGGGCTGTTCTGAATCAACCCAAGGACAGTTCATTAAAGAGAGGAGTTAATATACTGTGGAAAGGTTAAGTGTTTGATGAAAGTGCAAAAATTACAGAATTTAGTAAGTTAGCCCCATTAACACCAATTAGAATAGCATTACTGTCTTGGAATTCTTCAGAATTGCTTTGTTTTATTCTGTTGCAGGACAAAGCAATAGTAATTCTGATACATGTGCAGAATTTAGAGTTAAATATGTTGGTGCCATTGAAAAACTGAAGTATAATGAGAGCAAAAATCTTGAAGGGCCACTGGACTTGATAAATTACATAGATGTTGCACAGGTAAGTGGGTTACAAAAGACAATACCAACAAAGTCAGAACATCTTAAGCTTAGGTGTATTTCTTTCATATTATCATGTGATCTGACATCTTTCTTTGTAAATTTTATACTTACAAGAATAAAGTAGCTTACTTTAAAAACCATGAAGCTATGAATCTCAAAAGCTGTCACACTCAATTCCACCGTATTGAGTAACTGGAGAAGATGCACCCAAAAGCTGTTCTGAAGAAGCAGACTCAGAGGGAAGGCCCTTTTCATGAGTCATTACTGAAAAAGTAACCCAACTGAAAGTTTGAAAGTTGTTACATTGTCTTCAGCACTGTTAGGATTAGTATCCAGAAAACAATGACTCCTCCAGACTTCCTCAGTAGTGTAGAAGTTTTCCCGTAGAGGAAAATGTCAAGTTTCTGCTTACAATCACTTACAAACCAGTGACTAAAGAACCTGAATAATATTTGGGTCATCCTTGCCAAACTGTGGTTGCTTGTATTTATTTTTGTACTAAAAGCCGTAACTGATTGTTCTCATTAGGTAGCTGATCGTTTGTATCTTTCAAAGCACAGAATGTCTGTCTATCTTACAGCAACTTGACATTTCAAGTATCTGAATATATGCTAAAACTATTTTTACAGCTAAATAACAAAATTGCTGCCTGTGTGGAACGTAGATCACCCAGGGTCAGCACAGCATGACAGGGCATGCATTATTTTTCAGCTCATCTGATCTGACCACAGGGCCAAACTCCCCCTGAGATGATAAATTGCTTTCTGGAATCATGTAATATTTAGAATAGAATAGAATAGACTATTTCAGTTGGAAGGGACCTACAATGATGACCTAGCCTGACCACTTCAGGGCTGACCAAAAGTTAAAGCACGTTGTTAAGGGCATTGTCCAAATGCTTCTTAAACACTGACAGGCTTGGGGCATCAACCACCTCTCTGGGAAGCCTGCTCCAGTGTTTGACCACCCTCTTGGTAAAGAAATGCTTCCTAGAGTCCAGTCTGAACCTCCCCTGAATATATTTCACATAAAGTTAAGGGATTGGATGAGTGCAAGAGTGGCAGGCAAACTCCACACAGCAAGATGTGAGCAGGGTTAGTGATGTTGCTGGTGTGGACTGAAGTACACATAAGCACATTTTCTATTATGTATCTTCATTGTTCATGCTCTTCTGTTTGCACTAAAGGCTTTTGTTTGTTTCCCTCCAAAGCAAGATGGAAAGTTACCTTTTGTTCCAGGTGAAGAGGAGTTTATTATGGGAGTTTCCAAATACGGCATTAAAGTTTCAACATCTGATCAGTATGTAAGTGATTCACAACAAACTGTCTTGTTGGTGAGAGTTGAAAAGTGGTTTCATTTATTTCTCTCATAGATGATCTGTGTGACCAAAATGTCACTTCTGGCTTTAAGCAAAAGTAAAACAAACAAACAAACAAACAAACAAGCTCTCACAGCAGCACTGCTTCATGTCGTATCTCCTCAGGGCTCTCTGTATTTTTCTGGTTGGATTGGTTGGATTTATGACAAGAATCCATACCTTTTGAGATAGAGCACCAGACAAAAGGCAAGCAAGCCTTTATGCTTTTTGGGCACATCTTCCTTTCTCTGTGGCTGTCCTGCCATCCTCTCACGTGGAAAAGTAGCATGGCTGTGGTGGCCAAGATCATAGGTGCCTCAGCCTGAGTTAGTAATGCAATTCCTGTTGATATTATTGTGGAGAGGAAAAAACAAAGGATGTTTTTTTCAAGAATACCTGAGTTGTCTTCCTCTTTAAAGTTGCCTTGCACTCCTAATCCAAGAGTGGAAGTTCACTCCAGCATCAAAGCGTCATCATTCCACTTTATTGATCAAGCCTATTTTTTGTTTGCATCATTTCCTACATGTAGTTTATTTTCAAGTAGCTTTTTGCTAAAAATAAAAATCCGGTCTCTTCCCCAGGGCCCTCCAGTTGCGTTTGTGTAGCTTTGTATTGCAGCCATGTGGTTTCCTTCTGATTGCCCTCAGAGCCCCAGATACCATAAATACTTGGCCTTACGAAGTCATGACCCATCAACAACCCAGCAGTGCCTGTTCATGAAAGCCTCAAGTATGAGGACGGTGAATAGCATTGCTCAATAGCTGAATATTTTGAAGAGAGCCAAAAAGTTTGCTTTGGTCCCTTCAGAAAATAAAATAGTTGTTTCTAATGCCTGGGAAGAAGTGTAGTAGTTGTTGCTCAAACTTTGAATTCTTTTTAGTTCTGTTTTTGCTGTCCTCCTACATTCTTAATTCTCATTAAGAACATAGGTTACACTGTTATTTAAATTCCTTTGTACTCTGATAAAGATCAAATAGGTAATTTTAAGACTTTTATCCATCATTCTTCTGGCTTCAAGCTGAAAGCATGCACAAGCTGATAAAGCCTTCTGTGATTAAGCTGGCTTGCACTGGCATTTTATTGCATCGCATTGTTTCCCAAATTATGGCTTTTTGCATCTGTGTCACTGTTGACATTTAATGTCAACACTAATCCTTTAGTGTGTTAGTCCACCTAACTCTTTCATAGAGTTCCAAGATGGAAAAGTTTTCTCTGCATTCATACAAAGAATTCAGTCTTTTATGACTTTGGGGGAAAGGTGAGAGTTCTGTGATTTGTAGATACCTTTGCAGGTGAATAGGCAGCTATTTATTTCAGACACCAAAAAGAGAATTGACTGAAGGATACAAAATTTTTCCTCATGGATTTCAGCCAACGTTTGAGAAATTATTTCATTAGTGACTGAAATATGTACAGATGTGTAACTAATTGATACATTTCCATTGTTTGTGGATGCAACCACTAGAAACCAAAGGTGAAGTATTTATAGAAGTGACACTGAGACTTTGGCCTTCTTCACGTTCCGTTTGCGTGTGTTTGTACGTTATATATATGTACATACCTGTATGGCACAGTTTGTCCATCTGCCATCTCATTTCTCTCAACTGCAGAATCCCCTCATAGCCAAATACTGGAAGGAGGGGAAGAAGTGAATTTACAGGGGGAATTCTATCCTCCCTCTTAGTGATAATCCACATGCATATCAGCACCGTAGCAAGTTCCAAGCAAGTAACTCTAAAAAGTTACAAGTAATTTGGAGGCAAATTTTGGCATCTTTCATACAGAGTCTGGAGGGTTGATCCAGTAAGTTCCACGTCGGCTCCAGCTCTCAGTGTGGTATGATAGTTGGTGATGGTATGAATAATTGTGAGCAATTGCTGAGTGAATGTCAGGGATGGAGATGTTTTTCAGCAAGGGTGTCTTAGGAGCGCTGGTAGAGGGCTCTCCCTCAAGGGTTTCGTAGCAGGCATCGAGCTCACTGTCCATTTTTGCAGCTTCTGTATCAAAGTGGATGTTTCTTTAGACCCTTCAGCTACCAATAGGGACAAGGTGTTTGATGCCATGAATGTAGAAAAAGAGCTGTCTTGAATTTGTAAGACCCTAGGGGTGGTATGACTGGAATAAAGCAGATGAATATTATTGGTTGGGTAGGGTGGCTTGAGAAGAAAGGCTTCATGTAAGGCAGGTCTGCAGACACCTTGTACTGGACAACATCAACCAATCCCTTTTTGGAACGGTCAAGATCAGAACTGTTAGGACTATGGTGAAACCCCGCAACTGTGGTGGATAGTAGAATTCTCCCGGACTAGATCTCTGCAAGAGTCAAGACCCATGCTGTGGCTCAGGCCACAAGCGGCCTGGCTATGTCCACATGGCGACCCCCCCTCCACCCCAAAGCAACTAACCTCATCTATACCCTCTTCTGGGAACAGTTTCTCATGTGTACCCTTCCCGGAACTGAGACAGGGCACTGTCTGGAAAAATACTGGAAAAGAAAGAAGTAGTTGTAAGTCACCTCTGTGCCAGAGGTAGGTACAGAGTGTACACCTGTCCTACTCACAGCGGGTGAGTGAGGATAGGTGGGAAACAAAGGTGTGCTTTCGTACTATGGCCAGGAATATAGTCCACATATGAATGCAATTCTAAAATAGAAGCAAAAATTAAAGCTAAAATTGTGTTAAACCACCACTTATTTTTTTAAAATCTTGACTAAACTCTCAATTAAAAAAAATATAATTTTACCAGGGAATACTTTTCTCCTGTAAATAAATCTGAAGTATTCTTTTGTGAGAGAGAGAATCAAAACAGGTGGAAAACTGCAATAGCTGTTGCACTGTTCCAGAGTAACTTTTATTTGCCACATGGTTTCAGGATGTGTTACATAGGCATGCTCTCTATTTAATTGTACGGATGGTCTGCTATGATGATGGTCTGGGAGCAGGAAAAAGTTTACTGGCTTTGAAGACAACAGATGCAGCCTCTGAAGAATGCAGCCTCTGGGTATATCAGTGCAATAGTTTGGTAAGAGTTTATGTTTACAGTATTTAATTTAGGTATCAGTATTTTGATTGTAAAGGGAGATTCAAAAACCCAAGGCCCTTGTGAAGGCTTTTTGGCAGAAGGGGGATTGCTCCATTAAAAGGAGTATAAATGTGCCCTGGCTGAGGCGGGGAGAAAAGGCCTGCTGACTGCATTTGATCAGCTTTGAGGAAAAATACCTACAGTCCCTAAAATTGCCAATGAAAATTGGCCTGAGAAAGCTCTTTCCAATCTAAAGAGTGCTATCGTAGCTGCTAAGGACAATCCTCCATTTGCATTTTCAAAGACAAAAACAAACCTCTTAAGATCAGACAGAGCAGGGAGGGATTGAGTAACAATTCTGGTAATAGAGCATGCATTTGTATTTATAAGCAAGGGAAGCGATCTCCTCTTCAGAGTAGGAGAATTCATTGTTGAGATACTATGATATGGCACACACCCTTAGCAGCACTGGGGGAACACATGAACTGACTTTCTGAATGCCAGTGTCATGCTATGATGAAAGCTAACAACTCTGGCTTGTTTCAAAAGAGCTCATTTAAAACAGCTTCCCACATATCATTGCAGACCACAGAAATCAACTTAAATCTCACTTGTGCTACTCCATTTCGCATGTCTCTGCCAAAAGAATGATAAAGGTCACGTTATGCTTTAAATGAGTTTTGAGACGTTTCGAAGTTCTTCAGAAAGTGTTAATGTGCATGTTTGGATTTTTTTAGGAACAAGCACAAGCTATTTGCAAAGTGTTATCTACAGCCTTTGATTCAGTTTTAATGTCGGAGAAGTCCTGATTTTCTTCCGCAGCACGTGACTGTAATACAAGAGGCCTTTGTGTGAAGAGGAAGTGGGGCTCCTTTGTGATACCACAGGCTGGCCGTAGCTACACACACACTTAGAAAAGACTTGCTGTGCAAAGAAGAGCCATGCAACCTTGCACATGGTACTTTGTCATTCCCCAAACATGACTTGAAGAAATTATTCCATCTTCAGTTTCCAGGACAATACAGAATTTTATATTTAGCATTAATTTTTTTCTTAAATCATGTTTTGTATATTAATGTCAATATTGTAGAAATGTAAAATAAAACTGACACTTGCTTCTATCTTTGTCTGAAAAACAATTAGTTAATACAGACTTCTGTTCTGCTTAACATAGATATTGGAACAAAACAAGAAGAGCAAACTGATAATAGGTAGTCATTTGGTACTCTATTTAATCTTAAGTGTGCCATCTACACAGTTTCTATGTTCAACTAAAAATCCACAAGATGTATATCTTTTTGCTCAGTACGATTTGTTTGTATTTCTCATTTTACACATTGAAAAGAACAATATTGCCTAAACAATGCAGAGTTAACAGAAGAGAAGTAGCCAGTGATTTTAAAAGTAGTTTTATTTTTCCAGACATTTGACTGGTTAACAAGAGTAAAATTTATTAATCATGCTCTAATTATAAATCACTGCATCCAGGACATTGAAAATAAGAGTTGATTTTAGGTTATACAATATATACAGTTGCTCTGCAACTAAACAAAATAAAAACAACTGAATTGAATATTATACATCTCATAGCATTCTAAGCTGCATTTTAAGTGTCACTTGCTCCTTTTTAAACAGTTAACACAGCAACCTAATAGTCTGTCTATTAACAGGTTTTGTGAATCATCATTTTAATCAGATTTGAAAAGCTGTATGAAATATGCCAAAATTTTGGACTTAAACTTCTTAATTTTATATTATAAATAGATATCTACAGGCTCTAGAATTTCTTTTTCCTCTGCCAGAGGAGCAAACTTTGAGAAACATGGAAAATCTAGGGATGCATTTTGCTTAGCTGCTCTTTATTGGTCCTCGAGATTTTATCTGTTTGCACTGTTAGTGCTATTAAGTTGTCTTCTACAAGTTTCCTAGTTTCTAAGTGACCAGTGAACAAGGTTGTGTCATTTTAAAGTGTATTCTTCTTCTAGCAGAACTCAAGGAAAATTTGCATCATTGTTTAACTTTACGAGTTGTTACATACACTATAAGATTCTGTGTTAAAAATACTGTACATTAGGAGATCTGTGCAAAATAATATGCCCATTTACTCTCTAGACTCTATCAGGGATAGAAACATACAAAATAGTGTTGCAAACTGAACATATCAGTAAGTGAATAAAACTGTAGTGCTAAACTATTACTCTGTCATTTTACTGGGAACTTTGAAAATACAGACTAATTTGCTTCAACTTGCAACAAAAATATCTTGAAACATTCCAGTTTGTTCCCCTTTTATACTGCAGCAACAGCATCTAGAAAATGAAAGTTACGCATATACTTGGCTGTACCCACACATTTGAGAGGCTATCAACCAACTGTACCATTTAGGAAAAGCGACACAAGGTAGGATCAGTGTTGCTCTTCCAGCACTAACGCAATGTGATTTTTCTCCAAATAAGCATATATGGTGGTGGCCTATTTTCCATTCCGTTCAATATGAAATGGCCAATTTAAACACCATTTGTCAGAAATTCAAAGTTCTCTTGATAAATCTAGAGATACGATATTCACAAAACGTGATCAAAGCCAATGTGACCTAGATGTTGATTTTTCTTATCCTATGCCATCAGTTGTTTCCTGTAGCATAAGCGAAAACTGGTACAATTTCACAATATACAAACATCAAAATGACGTCAGATTTGTATTGGTGTTTTATATTCCATCAACAAACTGGGAACCATCCATGGCCTAGCCTTTGTTCACAAATTAGTAAAACTAATTTAACAACAGTGTAGCTACCATATATGTGGGTATATTATATAAATACAGAGTGAGTTAGCAAACTATCATTGTTTGCAAGGTAGTGGCACACAAATTTTATAAAAGAGAACATGACGTAGTGTACTTGTGAGGTGATACCTTATTAACCAAGGATAATTATCTAAATGTTCCACCAGATATGTTTTCTGTGTGAACACATTGCTGGATGATTTAAGAAAATTCAAGAATTTAAAAACAAAGCCTAAACACTATAATGAGACAAGCGTAAGAAATGCTCTGCAATCCATCATCATAGTTAAGTACATTTCAGGAAGTGCAGTTTTCATATCCTTGAGTTAATGTAGTAACTCGTTAATATTGCCATAGTTTAGTTAACCAGCAGTAGTCAGGTTAAATGACCAAAATGGATGTAACATACATAAAGAACATTCAAAAAATAGGTTCTACACACGTGCAGCATAGAAAAATGAAACAGTCTCAAGCTCACAAAATTAGAACTAGAAAGTTCAACGACTAACACAGATTTCAGATAACTTTAAGCAAATATCTACATCCATTCTGAAAGAAAGAAGTTTCTCCTGTGGTAAACTGAAATACTTTTTCACTTTTACCTGGCCAAAGACAGCCAATTAAAATCGTTTCTTCCGTAATAGTTGACATCCTGGATGACAGCCAGTATGGCAAGATGCTGAATCAGTCCAATTTAGAACTACGCAGCAGCTTGCATGTTTTGGTTCCAACACTTCGAATGGTATCGAGAATTGGATAAATTCACTGCCCTGTTAGATGCACTCAATTTCCTTGACTGGGGAAGCAACATTGAACTGTGGTATTGCCGTGTTACAAAAAGGAGAATAAAATTACAGTGAATTGATTGAAAAGAACATTCATAATGTTGTGAGTTCACATACTTACATGGATTTTGATTGTTAAAGCTTTTCAGTTCACCATGAAAAATACAGGAAGAGTTGTGTTTTTTTCAAAGTGTAAACTGCTCATGAGAAGTTTTCACATAGAAAAAAGTTTTAAAAGTCCCAAAAATCACAACGATGGCAATAAAAAAAGTGAGCTACAGTACCTAGGACTTGGGCAGTGCTCTGGCAAGGTGTCTGCAGATAGGTAGATGAAATGAAATAGAGCAAAACTTATTTCTGTGACCGCTGGAAATGAGAAATGTCTCCACTTATCAGTAGCAATTTAGTCAACAATAAAGTGCACAAATGATACAGGGAAAGCTCCTTTCCGACTGGGATCTCCATCAATATGACCAATCTGAAAGAGTCCAGATATTTTTCAAGTTAATCTCAAAAAGGCATTTCAGTATCACCAAAATGAATACCAGTGACCTTCCTGCCTGTAGTATGACAAGCCTCTCCCTACATCTTTTCTGCAGTGGTGTTCTTTATTTTTTGTGAATGGGAAACATTATCAGAAAATTCAGCCCTACAAGGTGCATTTGTTATTCAGCTACAGACATTTTTTTCAAATTCTGTTTTATCCAGTTCTTTGAAAGTAACACCTCTTAATGCAGTACCACTGCTACATCATTTCAGCACATTCTGCAATGCCTGACAGCCCATATTCTGCCTGTTAAGTTGCTTCTGCTTCCCCCTCTTAACAATCACTGAAAAGTAAAAGGATAGATCAAGCTTCCATAGTTCTGGGTTTTACCTGAATCTGTTGTGTTTATACAGGGAATATTGTCAATTTAGATGCAATTTGAAGTTCTATTCTTCGCTAGCTAACGAAGTAAGGCAAGTGTTTTCATGCATAACAATTTCCCAAGACTTTGCTTTAGCTGATCAGGCTCTGCAGTGTAAATAGTTGAGATGGTTTCCCAGCTCATAAAGACCATTTCTCAATCTCAGTCATCTGAAGAATTAGGACAATACAAAGCTGTCTTCTGAGGCCCACCACACAGCATCTTCAAGGAAGATGAAATAGTAGCAGATTCCTAAACTTCTGACACCCCTCAAGAATTTCCTGAATCACACAGACCATGTCCCCTGTATACTGTGAACCCTACTAATCAGATTTTTTTTTTTTTTTTTAAATGAGAAAAGCCAAAGCCTTATCTGAAATTTGATTTTTTTGCAAAAGAAATTTCTGGAATTAGGTTTCCATGAGATGTAACTTTTCTTGTTATTTGGAAGGGGATGTTCTGAAGTCAGTGTCAACCTCTAGAGTTCATTTATTTCTTTCAAAGTATGTTGATAGAAAATGCAAAATACTCACCCACCACTCCTGATCTTCTTCACCATCAACTACAATAATATCTCCCTCTGAAAAAGTTAGCTCATCTGGGTTATCTGCTACACAGTTGTAAATTGCTTTTACTCTCTTGGGTTTAGTTTTTGACTGAAATATAAAAATAAGTAAGTGTTAATAATAGAGCATGGAAAAGACAGAACAGGCTTGGAGTTGATCTAAAGAAAGCTTCAGAACTGTTTCCAGCCGTTATTTTTCATAGGCTAGAGTTCAGCTACATCTTTTAGGCTGGGTCCTCATGCTTCCAGCTGAATTTGGAAGTATCCAAAGCCGTTCACCACCACTGCACCACCAGCATGGGCCAGGTTTCCCTTAGCAATCTTCCATTTTGGCTCATCCAAACCTGTCTTCAGAGCTCTGCATCACTGCAGCAAGTATGATTTTATTCAGAAGATGGGGTGATCAAGATCAAGTGCTACGCAGTAAGTATAACAGCAACATCATTGTCAGAAAGAGGCCTGAGCCACTTGCCAATACACCCCTTCTTAATTTGCTAAACCCATTTCAGCAGTGTACAAACCCTCCAAAACGTCCTCTGCCTCTCTGTAGTGCTTTGAAGACTGCAAGCCACAGGAGTGGTTTGTCAACTCTTCCAATAGGAAAGCGCAGTAAGGAGCTGCAATATTTTAATATTGCCGTGGGACTCCAATCCTAGTTGTGTTCTATTTGAAGTGATGCTGAAATTGTTTTGCTCTGGTATCACAGTATCCACCATCCTAATCTCACACCTCTCCCAGTGCAACCCGGCCTGCTGCTGCCTTTTTTTTCAGCCTCCTCATTCTCTGTTGCAGACCAACAATAATGCTACCTACATAGTGTTTCCATGCAAAGAGTAGAGAGGCACAGGACCTGGAGGCAGAGCATAAACTTTCTACCTTGAGACCACCCTTTTCCTCAGTTTGCCCAGCCATAGCCAGCAAAAATCTCTCCTTTCTACCCTAAGATGACAGAGCAGAGCTGTAAGTGCCATTTAGGTCAAGAGATGTCTGTTAATGCACTGGGTGTTTGGGACAGAGGCTCCAGATGGCATAAGGAAAAGAAGGTCTCATCACCATCCTGGAGTCCCCCAAGGACTGGTCCCAGTCTCTAGCTAGGTCAGCCATGGAGCAGGAAGCTTGTAAGGGGAGAAGAGACTCCATCCACAAGTCTACTCTCCACCAACAAAATGCTCTGCTGTGGACAGTACTGCCCAACAGCCTCTTAATGTGCCATTTTGTTAGACCTGAGCGCCATGCAGAAAAAGGGGGATGTGGATGGGGAAGGAGGGAGGTAGCATGATCGTTATGCTCCTCTGTGAGTATCAATTTGTACCTGCCCAGACCTGGCGTACACTTAGGCATTATCTGTGGGGTACAACCCTGTGAGTTGGCAGCCGTGCGCTGCATCATAGCAATTTTGCGAGATGCTCCATCTCAGTCAAGCTACAGTTTGAACCACAACCACCTTTCAGGTCAAGAGCGAAAAGCTTCACATGGGTACAACAGTGATATGATTACTAACTTCAAAGTGCAGTAATTACAGGTATTTCTTGTTCTTTAGAAGCCAAGGAAATTAAAATAGATCCCATTCCCAGAAGACTAAAATCTTCCAGGAAAGTTTCCCATGTATCTACAATATGGTTCAAAAATCTAAAATACACATATAAAAAAAAAGATGCTTCAGGAATTTCCATCTGAAAAATAGGCTATTGGGCAAATGCACTGTACAGGAGATAAGTCACTGGCTACATGTGCATGTACAACTAGACCTCTTTTTTCTTTACTCAAGGAGCACTTCTGCAATCATTTCCTAAATCTGGGCTGGCCTCTGGATTCTCTGGCAGGGTAAAGACTTAGCAAAAAAGGCTGGAGTATATGAGGCTAAATGGAGTGGTTTAGCCAAAGTGCTTTAGCTAGACTGATCTAGCTAAAGCTCTTTAGCTGAGGGGCCCTTGACTAAATCTCAGCTAAGATGCTTTAGCTAGATTGATTTAGCTAAAGCACCTTAACTAGCACACACTCCCTGAGCCAGGTTTTCCTTACTTCTCTGTCCTATGACAAGAAGAAAATCACCAAGCTGATTTTCTCAGTCTCACAGAATTCACCCTACTGAAGCCCTAGAGACATCTGGAGAGTCAAATTTGTTCTTCATATTATGTGCAATTAATATTAAATTGTGGAGACACTGTGACTGTTCCGAAAAACCAGCCAGGATACCCCATTCACTCACAAGTAAAGCAATTTGTCCTACAAAAAAAGGAGAGAACAACATAGAGAACTACTACAGCCTTAATTTATACAGAAAGCCAGGTAAGGAGCTGCTTCAGAAATGACCTTGGAACAGGCTGCCCAGGGAAGTGGTGGAGTCACCATCCCTGGAAGTATTTAAAAGATGTGTAGATGAGGCGCTTAGGGACATGGTTTAGTGGGCATGGTGCTGTTGGGTTGACGGTTGGACTCGATGATCTTAGAGGTCTTTTCCAACCTTAATGACTCTATGATTCTATGACATATGTATTGAAAGGATGTATCCAATGCTCACACCTGAATCCCAGAACACACAACAGAAACTTTGATCAGGGTCCAACAGCTTCAGAGTAAATACGGCAATTCCCTCAGTGTATGTAAGCAAAAGGGATAGATATTCCACTTTACACTAATCAGACCATTTAATTTTATTGCAGCCTAAAACATGAAAATTATTTTGATGCAAGACAGACAGTAACTTGGTTAAACAAGAGTGGAGGAGGCAAGAAAACAGAAGATTTTATGCAAGATGAACTCCAGATGTCTCTGTGGCTTTTCAGCATTATCAGATGAGAAACAGCTAACAGGAGTTCTAAGAGCTCAATACAAACGTGCAAGGCTATGCACACAAACACAATAAAGTCTGTCCTGCAGAGTTACTATTTCAGTAGACATGGTTAAGGAAAAATGGATGAAGGGAGAGAGACAGAGGACTGAAGAAGGCAGGTCTTTTCATTACAGCCCATTAATAATACAATCGCAGATGCAGGAACAGCACGTTTCTTACCTCTCAGTTTATTATTTACCTACGGAACCACACTCCTACAGAGAATGTAAAGCATGAAACAGCCCAGACCTAGTCACATACAGCATCTCAAAAAGTATGGACTCTCTATATTGTAATTTGCTTACTGTAGAGTAATACTGTTACGATCACGCATATGGATGTTTTATGTCTATCACATAAGAGAGCAATACAAAATATGAGCAAGGACCAAAGACCCAGCTGAACTACACATAACATAACAGCTCAACTGACATCTGAAAACACATCCCTTTACCTATACCAGTATAAGAATACAGGTATTGACACTAATATGTGTGTTACCATTCATGGTTCTAGACTTTAAATAAGAATAAATAAGAGTATAAAAAGGCCACACAATCGGATAAAGAGTCCATGTAAATCCAGTATCTCTTTTCTAACAGTCACTGTAAGGCTGGGGGAGGGTGGAGAAGAATAATATACAATACTTCCAGCCTGACACTTCGAGCCTTCCCCTTCACTCTTCAACCACCTTCTGGTTGGGGATGTCTCAAGTCAGATGTTTCTGTGTATTTACCAAGAGATTTCTCTCCTGTCATCCAGTGAATGCATGACAAAGAGATGCAAAGAGAACCAACTGCACAAAGAACCTATTTCTTCTGTTTTGAGCTTGCCTCTTACTTGCCTTGTCTGAAGCCATTTGACCTATGTGAACAACTATGAGTATATCTACTTCCCTTATAAAAGTAAGCAGAAAAGCTCCCTTATTACTTACTTCACTGAAGTTTAAAAATGGTTACATATGATCTGCAAGTGACTCACATATCAAGCTTATGTACCTTCAATAAGTCAAACCACACATTCTGTGGATTGTGTTGGTAACATTTGGACACAAGCAAAGAAGCCATACTTCTTTTCTTTGGTTTCTCTTTAGGTTTTGTTGGTGTTTGTTTGTTTTTGTTTTTTTTAATTTAAAATCACATACTATCATATAGGAAATGCAAGAAAATAAAAATTTTCATAAATATTTAGTACAAGTCACACACATATTTAACACAGGATACAGGCTTTGTATTTTTCATGATTCTCACATTTTCTCCATAACGGGATACGCTATTATGTCAACAGCATGTTTGATAGCGTGCAGAAGATTTAATAAAATCAAAGCCCAGATTATCTACTTACTATTTGTGACTTCCTTGGCATTGGTGCTGGTGGCTGGATTTGTGCCAAAGTGTTTGTTGTAGAACCAGTTTGTGTTACTGGAATTTCGCATACAGACTCTCCTGCTGCTAAGGTAAGTAAAACAAGTAAATTTTAGGCATGCTTTAAAAAAAAAGTAAGAGTGATGACACAAATTGAAACCAAATTAATTATTCTTTAAAGGATACAAATAATTTTATATCCCATAAGTGTTTCATTTTTTTAATGGTTCTTTCTAAATAACTGAACAGAATTTTTCTATCCTTTTCCTTACCCAAAGACAATTACGTAAGACCTTTAATACTGCAGATGTGCTAAAAGAGAAAAAAGCCTACAGAATAGATGACAGCAAAACCAAATATCCCACTTCCCCATTTGTTCATTGTAGACTGTGTGCTTTTAGAACCCTTCTTCCTTAGTAAAGACCATCATTATCAAGATGCTCCATCCTTCACAGGAGACTCCTGACACAGATGGCAGATAGTCATTAGCAAATTCCTCTTGGGTATGTCAAGGGGAAATAGAAAAGAATCACAGTAAGAACCAGTGAACATAATATATACAGTGGAAGGGGAAACTGGGTAGGAGAAATTCCACCACAGAATCCACACAAGCTTTACTGTGGACATTTTATTGAGATGACATTATTGTAATGTCCCAAAGTAGTAGTCACTTTGAACAATGAAAAGAGCAGAATAAATAATGAACTCTCTTCATTATCATGAAAAGAGCAATATCAATTTGCAATTTAATTAAAAGTGACACTATATGAGCTTTAGATTTTCAAACTAGAAACACAAATTTCTATTCTAAAATGTTTACCTTTATCTGTTACCTTGTTTATGACATGTGCAAACGACAGTAAACTAGCTAAAGTTTTCACAATGCATCCTTTGAGTGGGGTTTAGGTGAGGTTAGTTAAGCTAAAACCCAACTAGAATTGAATCTGTCAAAGACAACAAAAAGGGCTTCTGTAAATACACAGGTAACAAAAGGAAAATTAGGAAAATGTGGGCCCATTGCTCAATGAGATGGATCTGGTTACACAAGACATGGAAAAGGCTGAGGTACTGAATGCCTTCTTTGCCTCAGTCTTTACTAGCAAGACCAGTCTTCAGGAATCCTAGGTCCTAGGGACCAGGAGAAAATCTGGAACAAGGAAGTGCAAAGTCCTGCACCTGGGGATGAACAAGCCCATGCACCAATATATGCTGGTGGCCACCCAGCTGGAAAGCAGGACCAGAGGCAATGGGCACAAACTGAAACACAGGAGGTGCTGTCTGCACATTGGGAAACACTTTGTTACTGTGAGGTGACCCAGCAATGGCACAAGTTGCCCAGGGAGGCTGTAGAGTCTCCATCCTTGGAGATACTCAAAAGCCATCTGGACATGGTCTTGGGCTACTGGCTCTGGGTGGCCCTGCTTGAGCAGACGGGTTACGCCAGATAACCTCCAGAGGTCCCTCCCAATCTCAACCATTCTGTGACTCTGTTTCTTATTATTTGGCCTCATTATTTACATTAATTGGCCCATAACTCTGTTCACACAGAAGAGCTTGAGGCATCAGGGCTTACACAATCAAGAAGAGAAACAACAAGAATGCTGGTACTGACTGTATTTAAATGTGTAAGGTAAATTAAAAAAAAACACTCTCCCTTAGGCTGTTATAATGATAGCTTAATTACAATAAAATAAATCTCTAAACCACAATTACCGGTTTGTTGTAGAGACCCAAGTCCTCTGGACTGCCCTTTGTTAGTTAAGACAGATGACTTCTCAGACCTGTGCAGAAAGTTAGAAATTCATCCATTTAAGAAACAAACAAGAACTTGAACCACAACAATCCAGAGTATTTTCCACATTATAAAATTCATGTCATGTTTTCAATATATTCCAGTGACAGCTATTTTGCTTTTAAAAATACTACTTTGCTTCCGTATTTTTGATTACACCAATCATAAGTTGCACTTAATTTAAAAATGTAAAGCAGAAGAATAATATAGGTTCAATTACAATTGCAATTGTAATTTGTATAGAGCAGATTTTCTTTTCCTAAATTCTGAAGTTCTTCTCACTGCTGTTTTAAAATTCTCTAAAATTATGTAGCCATATTAATCTCTACAGTATAGCAAGCTTCAGCAAGTTGCTTCTCCCTTTTACTTAGTATGGTATATGCAATCAAAGGACTAGAAAGGGAGCTCAAAGGTCAAAGGTGGTTTACCTCTTTCATTCACAAAAGATCAACCGTGTATATTATTTATCTCACATATACACGTACACATACATGTCCCTATATCTTATAACTATCTAAGTTTGTATAGGCTGTACTCTGCCAAATTTTCAGTGTCAGAGAATCCAGAAACTTCCCAGACAAGTTACTACGATATTTCCCTATGCTTACTTTTGGAAAGCTTTCCCTAGTGTCTAACTAAATTATTCTTGCCACAATTTAAACAAAAGTCGTCTTTCTTGGAGCCATCACGAGATGTAAAAAGGAACGGCATAATCCAACACTTTGTACATATTTGAAGACGTATATCTATGCTACAACTTCTTTTTTAAAAAATGTAAGAGAATCTTACTTCTTCCAAACTGTTCTCACAGGTCATATTTTCTAGACTTCATTACCTTACTGATCTCCCCTGGTTTCTGCCTCACTATTTTGTATCTTTATTTTACTGCAATACCCAAAACTGAACAGTAGTCCAGCTGAAGCATTACTGATGTTCAGTCAATTGGAAGGATTAATTCATATAGTTTGCAGGCTATAATCAAACAATACTATTTCTCTTTCACTCTTCCACAACAGCATGAGTCGTCTGACTTATTTTTATTTATGATTCACTATGTTCTTGCAGATCCTTCTCTTAAGGACTTCTGCTTAACCGTACTCTGCTGTTCTCCATGCTTCGTTTTTGTAGTTGATTGTTCTTAAGTACTAAGTGTTGCTTACTGAATGACACCCCTCTTCTCCCTTGACTACTACTCCAGTTTCTCAAGGCTGCTTTGGATATAATCCTGTTTTCCAATACACTTGTCCCTCCTAACTTTGTTTCCTGCAAATTTAAAAACGATATTTTCTGTTCCAGGTCTCTCTACTCCTGGCATGAATGAAAATATTGAATGGAACTGAACCTACACAAAGCATGTGAACAATAAATGGCACACTCAGACATAAGATCACATTATCTCTTCTTTGTCGTTAGATGATAATTAGAAATGGATTATTCTTTGTGGTTTCTTATTTCCATCATGGCTAAGCATTCTGTAGATATTCTGCAAGTCACACAATCTTAAATCACTAGGCTGTCTTGTTTTTACTGTAGGAATCCTTGTAATCTGCTCCCTTAGTGTCTGCCTTCTGTTCATTCCCATTCTCTAGAACACATAATTGGCAAAAGTATGCATGCTTTATAGATGACTTGCATGTTATACACCATAAAATTGAAAAGTTACTAATAATTATGAAGTGTATTAAATACTAAAATTACATCAGTTACCCAGGAATAGGCTTTCTTTGAGAGATTCTACTAGGAGGTTGTGGGGGCAGTGGTGGTGGGGTTGGCTTAGTTTGTGGAGGAGCTGGTTGCTGTTTAGATTGCTGATTCAAAGCTTCTATAATGCTGGCTGTCTTTGCCACTGGAGGCGGTGGTGCTGGAGAAAGCACATCTATAGAAGAAAATTAGACAGTGAAATGGAATTAAATTTCTATTTACCATTTTGTTTCTTGGGTTCTCATCCACAGGTTTTCCTGTTACAGGATTTATCCCCATCCAAGCAAAATGCTTTACTATGTGTAATCAATAAATTAAACAGAAAGCAATCCTTCTATTGGAAACCTCTTTGGAAAGAGGTTTACCTTTTGTTTCAACTAGTTGAGGTCAGAGAGCTCATAAGTACTTCAATTCATTCAAGCATTAAAGTACAAGCAAGGAAAATTCTTACCAAAGTCAGTCATATTCTTCAAAATAGTAGATCAGAATATATTTAATAAAGTGTTAATATTGTTTGCTCAAGCAAGGCCTTCGGTTTGTGTTTTATGGAAAAGTAACTGAGTGAATAATATCTGAGAAATTTTATTTAGAGGAATGTGTTTTCTTAAAATCCTGTTATGACTAACATCTAACTAACTTCACATTAGGTTTAGCAATTAATTAAAATGTCTATTGAATTCTTGAAACCACCACAATAGCAGCTGGCAGTGCATTAAAACATTTTTTTGCATTCCTGTGGTCTGCGAGAATCAAGCACAATGTGGAGATGTAGCCCCAGGCCTATATGTAACGCTCATCTTTACAACTAGTGAGAAATGCAGCATTGAAACTATATATAAAAGTGAAGAGCTCTTCAGCTCTAGTAATAGGCAGTATTTCCTGTTGACCCTGCACTACACCATACAGTCCTCACTGGAACATCAGAGAAGACAGTTCATACAAAGTTACTGGATGGGAACGATAGGCCAAAGCTATAGTCACCAAAAGAGGAAGTATGAGTTGTGGAAATGGAGAAATAAGCCAACTATGATTAGATACAGCAGAAGGGAAAACAGGGGAAAGTGGAAACATACTTGTAGATGTTACACGCAATGGCGGCACAGGGGGATGAATAGCTGGTGGATCTGATGAAGACCTCTGCCTGCTTATACTTTCCACTCCTAAAGAATTTGTCTTCCACACTGCATTAGATGAAGAAATTGTCTGAATACCACTGCCAAGAACTGAAGGCTGAACTAAAAAGAGAGGAAAATACTGTATTATTATTATTGCTTACCCTAAGCACAAAGTGTTAATATTCACACCCGTGCTTCTAAAAATGGTGTCACTAAAAATAGACCACTATATTCAGCAACAGGAACCACTGCCATTCTGCTTGAATGCCAGAACAGAAATCAGAGTCTGGTGTAAAAAATTACATAGAAGATTCTGGGTGAAGTCTTACTAACATTTTACCTAAGTAAAATTTGTCTCCAGTCATTAGTTTAAAATATGTCAACACTTGAACAAGCAGAAATTTCTCAACAAGAATACAGAAGGCAAGTCTTGCTACCTTCTTTAATCCCTGACTGATAGCTGTAATCTTCTCAGGTACTGCAGGAAAAGGACCTCACTCTCACATGCGCATTAGCAGACATTGCTGACTCAAAGTGAAATATCAGTTTTGACGTGGAATTGACATAAAACTGTAATTCTGAATTTTACCCAAACAAGAAGCTGTAATAACTAGTCATGAAACAGTTACAAAGTACGACTTCTTCAGGGCCTCCTAAATGACTCCATTCTTAGGCCACAGCTGCCTCCCCATTTCATAAAAACACACTACAGGTTTTCTCCATAAAGCCATATTTTGCATGTACCATGCCACTTCTCCCTACTCGGCACATGAGCATCATATTAAGAAAAGATGAAACAGAGTAAGGTATGAATAAATATTAGGTTGCAGGGAAAAGCATAAAAGGCTCAGAAGACTTGGAGAACAGCCTAATGCTAAGAGCATAAAGGAGTGATAATACACCATAAGCATAACATCAACAACATCAGCAATCAACAACAAGCTAAGATTGATGATACTATTATAGCTTTTAACTAAGAATATAAAATAATAGGCTAATACATTTCTAGAGTAAAGAATATGAGCTAATAATCTAAACCAGGCAGTGTGCTTTCTTGGCATGAGTTGTGCTATACTGGTGCCAAGAAGTCTGGGGTTGGGAATGAAATTAAAATGACACTCTTTGAAAAGTGTCACTTAATCAAGGGCAAACAGTGGGTAAAACAGTATGGTTGGCCATGATTAAAATAATATCAAAGGGTAAACCAGTCTTTTTAACTATACGATTGTATTACTAATTTAGCGATAGAATCTAACAGTTAAACAGACTATGCAAGCTCCTTGGGTGAATTTTCCTGTTTGGTGGGGGCAACGTTCCTTTCCATCAAGTAAAAAAGGTGTCTAGATATTAAGCTTAGACTTCATGCAGAAATGTTAGATGAAAGGAATCCCACCTTGGCTAAGTTTTATATGCTGCTAAACTTCCCCCAGTCTCATGCTACCCTTTTTAAGTAACACAATACCATGCTGTTCTATTGTTCTCAGTTTTTCTGCCACCAAAATAACATATTTTAATCCGACTTTTATGCTGCAGCCATTCCTGAGAGACCAATAACTGACTTTTCATATTGCACAGATGTTCAATGTGCCATCTCAGACACAATCACTCGTGTATGGAGTCTTGCATTCTGACCTCTGCACAATGCTCCTAAAGGCAGAAGCCACTCACGTATGCCTAGAACATTCCCCGCTCACATCTCCTCTTACAGTGTCTGAATTACAGCACCATAGAAAAACATGTGTTTACATAGTCATTTTTCTTGAATTTAACTTTACATAAATTTAGCATCCACGAAAGCTGCTGGAATAAAGGTATTAAAATAATGAAATGCACTGAACATGTACTGTACAAAGAGGACATATACAGATTTCTCTATATTTCTTTAATATGATCCAAACAGATTATACATGAAAATAAGAAACAAGTTCAGCATTAGCTCTAATGGTAGATTTGCAAGCACACAGCCCTTCTGAACCAGGATGAGACAAGTGCATTTTACATTGTTCTGCTGATCAGTAATTGGCAGTTACATTTTCAGGTCAGCTACCAGTTCTCTAAAATCATCCAGTTCTCCACATCATGACGCTTACACTTTTATTTCAACAACCCTGAAGCATGTATTTGTTAAGAGAAGACTTTGCAAGGTTAAAATCTCTCATGTTCTGCATACACTCCCCATTCTCCCAGGTCTTAAGTAATTTTCCACAGCAGCCAAATGCTATTGAAATTGTATGTTTAAATTGAACTCTGACATCTTCAAGAAACAGAAGTATGAAAAGATGGAATACAACAATAACAACAAAATTGCTGAACTAAATTGACTGCAGCCCTCCTTTTAATAAATTGTTTAACTCTATTGATGTTACCTGGCCATTGTTTTCCCAAACACTATTGTGTACTTTCTTGTAGGTATACTGGAAATCAAACTCAGAACAGGTTGTGCAGATTCACTTCAAGTATATAAAATGAAGTCATCAATAAACTGTTCCAATACTTACCTGTGCAGAATAACTGTAAAAGAAAACCTAAAAATGTAATAATAAAAAAAATGTTATGATTCCATTCTTCTAACATACAATGATATTTTCCAGTGTTAGTACCTTTGCCAATATTCCTTGGAGGTAGAGGTGGTGCACTACTTGTAACGGGTACTGCAGGCTGAATGGGAGGTGGACTGCCGCTAAGTATTGCTCCGTATGTTTCATTCTGTAATATACTTGGCATAAATCCTCTTTGCTTATCCTTAGCAATGTTCGCTGCATCTCTTGCCAAGGATGCTACATTAGGCTGAAGTTGGTTTGATCCAAGTTGATAGAAGCTGACAGGCCTGTCCTCTCTCCGATTGGGACTGGGTTGCTTAAACACAATAACAAAAGTACTCACTGATACCATATGAGTTGTACTCATTTTATTTATTAGTTGATAGAAAGTTATTAGTTTCTAGAAAGAAAAAATGGCTTCTAAAACGCATTTTTGTTGCTTTTAATACGTAATCTAAAATGTACATTCCGCCCTCTTCAAGACAAAGTAACTGCACACATTAACAAAAAAAAGATTAAATATGAATTGCATTTCAAAACAATTATGATTTTTTCATTTCCTCCTGTAGTATACTCCTATAGGATAATACTGTAACCTTATATACATAGGACTATACTCCTATAGATAGTCAATACAGATATTCAGACTGGATCAAGTAAAATTTCCCTACGTCAAAATACCAGACAGTATTTTCAAAAGTAAATAAACAACTGAAGATCCTGAGCCTCATCTGAAGTTCAGCAGCATTAGATCTGAAATAGATGCTCATGATCTCAAAAACCGGACACAATTGCATCTAAGTATTCTACCTGTAGCTCAACCTACAACAAATTAGAAGCCAACACTTCTCATGAACTCTTTTTAGCTCACTAATATCGCTGGACAAGTTCAGGAGATTACTTCAATTGGCAGCTGGGATGGAACATTGCTCATCCCATGCACATTGTCACGTGAGATCTAGTTAGTTGTCTTTGAGGTTTACAGCAAGTCATCTGCTTGCTATGCACACTTAGCATTATTTTTCCTGTTTCAACAGCAAGCATAGTAATTATTGTTATCAAACGATAATTAAAATAGCTGGACTTATAAATTCATGTGGCTAGTACAGGAATGGGTTGTAACAATCCATAGCTCAGAAAGCATAAATATGCCTTTAGAAATAGTATTAGATAAACACGTCACTGATGCACTGTCTGTATGAAATTAGAATAACCATTTATAGTAATAGCATTTAGGCAGAATAAAGATTTACACCAACAGTATCACAAACAAGCAATCAATTTTCCTCTGAATATATTCAATGCTTACTCTGGATTGATCATGTAGGGCCTTTAGACATGTTACAACACAGCGTTATAGTTCAAAGATTTATTAGAATGATGTACACGACAGCCAGACACATTAATCCCTACCTTTACTCTGGCTTAGCAGCCTCACTCCTCACTGGTTGACACTCTCCATTCCCTGACCTCTCCACTGCCCTGGTTCTGGTATTTGTTTCAGCCCACACTTGCTTCTGCTTTCTAAACCAGCAGAAAACTCTTTCTTGTTTTGTTGATTTAGCTTTTCACTGGTTTACCAAACTGAAACAGCTCAATACAGGGACAAATGTATGCCAGAATAGAAGCAAAAGATGAAGTAGGACCAGGCAGCCACGGTGTGGAACAGCAGCAGAAACCAGTTGGATTGTCTTAGCCTTCCTTCAGGTTAAGACACTCTTTCATATGGAAAAATTCTGGAGTAAAAGAACCTCAATTTCAGACATGACCTTTTCTGACAAAGATTACAAAATCTATTCAATTGCTTTACCAGAAAGAGACACAAGCCCAATAGCTTGACATCTTTAAACAGAACTCTGATGTGATTCACCAGTGCATTCAATGTAGTCACAGACACTGTGACTGTGATTAATAGTCCTTAATCTCCTTTCAAAGTCCCTGTAGTACAAGCCTATTAATAGTGGGCAGTGAAGTAGCAGTTTCATTACTTTAGCCTCATTGCTGAGTAGCAGATAACTTCCTATATGAGGTGGAGCTCAGGGACTAGCCAAAAAGAGAACACTCAACTGCAGAAGGCAACTGGCAACAATGAAGGAAAAAACAGATCAAAAATACAAATTTAGAGTGTCTCAGAAAGGGATATGCTAGATATCTAGTTGTAAAGTACCCAAAAGGTTTTACAGCTGGAAAAAATGAAATCTGTAAAACATAACAAAGTTTCAAGCTGCTTTATCAAATAGGTCATCATTACTGCTGTTATTATCTGGATGGTGATACAATATACAGGAATACATAAATACTAGGATATAATATGAAAGCTCACCCAGAAGAACTGGATTTAGCAGCTCACAGATTCCAGATTCTTGCACAGATACCAAAATTCTCAAGGAAAATTCTCAGCAGGTAGCAATTATGCTTTGAAAGGGATGTCTTGTGACACATTTTTTTGCTCTTTGTTGCTAACTCTAGTTCAAGTCAAGCACTAGAGGTAATAGCTACTTGGGCTAAAGAGACAGGACATGGGGAGAAGAATCCTATGCAGACAGGATCTTGCAAAATTGGTATTTTGCAACAGAGGAAACTTATTGATGTCAAAATTAGTCTGCAAAACGTTAAGCCAATCCAATGATCTGATGGCCTAGCATTTTTGAAGACATTCTGTGAAGGCAAAGAAAATGAACCCATGACTGTCAGGTTTTAATATTTCTGAAAACAAAGAAAAACCCAACACACAAGATTTGATTTTACGTTATTAATTATTAGCAATTCATGCCCTAGCTGAGATAGGGGACTTTGCAAGAGAAGTATTAAAATGCTAGAAAGAAAATGTAGAAAGAAAAAAGTCAAATTTCATTATCCAGAAGAGAAAGGGGGTTTTGTCAGCTACTTTCAAGAGAGAAAAAGGTTGTCCTAACATCTGAAGATTAACTAATATAAAGCCTATTGTGTATTCCTTGCACTTTCTAAAGGAAGCAGAAAAGGCATAAGCGATTAGAGCACCGCACACACAAAAAGAACAAAAACATGTATTCAATACTTATATGGAATACTTCAAATTATGAAAGTTTCAGAATGTCATTAATATTTAGGAGCCTATACGTCATTTCAAATTACTTGGCCCCTAGAAATCCAAGCCATTTTAAAGTGTTGTTCAGGTATCAAGACACGGTAGTTTGTTCCCTGTCTGTATGTTTAGGTGCTTAAATATTTTTTGAAGTTGGTCCCCAAATTGGGAAATTAAGTTTGCAAAATGCAATGAAGTTTCTATGCTACTGGAATACTTTGTCATACTTGTAATATGACCACCCTTGGAGATATTCAAAAGCCATCTGGACATGATCCTAGGCACTGGCTCTAGATGACTCTGCTTTAGCAGGGAGGTTGGACAAGATGATCTCTAGAGATCCCTTCCAATCCCAACTATTCTGTGATTCTGGATCCAATAGCACCACAACAACACCAGAAATTTCAAATATGAAGAGGGAGAAAAACAAAAATATTTTTACATGAAGATTCAGAATTAACACCCTACTCTGCTATTAATGATGTGGTTTATTTAATGCACAAGTGTAGTTCCACTGAAGACAAGCCAATGCATAAACTGTTCCAAAATTAAAGCCATTGACTGTTTCACAAACATGAGGAGACACTATAAGGTGCCTCTCTTTATAATGGCAATTTTCCCAGCTCATGTTAGTTCTGCTTCATGGTCAGCGTATCTAAATACTTCTGATGTATTGAAACAAACTATTAACTCCATTAAGAAAAAGATATCACATCTGGCTAATCATAATTTGATCATCACCACATGGTTATGTTTTATATCTTATATTAAAGAGAAAAAAGAAGACAAGCTATAATTTAAGGAACTAAAATTTAAACTACTACATTTTACTACAGAACTTTATTTCACAGTGTCTTCATACCTAGAGAAAAAGTAGTGTTATTGAAATCATTATGAAAATCATGCTTATGCAGGTATGTGTATAGAAAAATACTAATGTATTGATACAAACCTGCAGCTTTTCATCCACATCATCATCACTTTCGTCCAGATCTTCATGGAGTAACCGCCATTCATATTCTACATGAACATGAGAATTAAATCTTCCGGACAGTGCTTGAGTAAGCTAAAGAAAAAAAGATGACTGTTGACACCTATGTTATGTGCAGTACTTATTTTAAAACAACTTATTTAAAAACAAACAAAAAACACATATAGAAGGAACCTTGGTTTCTAAGTACAAATATTACTTTCATTTTAAAAACAGATTTCAGTAATCAGGAAGTCACTGCACTCTGGCAAGTTTAAAGAACTAAGGTCTGTGATCAAACACAACACAAATAAATCAAAAGCAACTGGGCTTTTCATTAACCATTGTAGGTCCATTCTCCATTGCAGGCCCACTCTCCATTTTCTGACAATAAGCACCACATGCTATTTGCTTTGATTTAGAAATTGCAAGTCAAAGAAATTAACTGCAATGACAGTTTTTTTGGATCAGACTCACTTATCAAGAAGCCTTGACCCCACTAATCCATTTTTCTTGTTTACTGAAAGTAGTGATAGTAGCCAATGTCTCTTCATAGAATCACAGAATGATTTGGGTTGGAATAGACCTTTAAAGACCATCTAGTCTACCCTCCCCACATCATGGGCAGGGACATCTTTCACTAGATCAGGTTGCTAAAAGTCCCATCCAAACTGACATTGAGCACTCCCAATGTCAGGGCTTCCACAACTTCTCTGTGCAACAAGAGAATGGCCTTCATCCATGGCCTTCACCCATAAAAAGTACTTTAGTGATTAGATTTCAGTGGAATGTCAGACACTTGTGGATCTGGGACTAATAGCTCAAACAGAATCATCTCCTGGCCCCAAGAAGCTTAGCACTTCCAAAGCATCTAAAAAGAAATATAATTTTCTTCTTAAAAGCTTATAATTTGATATATGTAACTATTTCTAAGCATACAACTATTCCATCTGGAATATATTCGTTGAATATTCAACTGTAGACTGTTAAATATTCAGACATGATTCTGCTTATAAATGCACAAACACACAGAAAGATGTAACACTTACCAACTCTTCACAGTGAGTATGTTTTAAGCGTTTAGCTATATCAAGTGGCGTCTCTCCTGATTCATTAGCTATATTACAGCAAGAAAAGAACGTTATGATGACAGGCGTCACTATTAACATGTCCATTACTAAAGATAAAGATAAACCTGCAGGTACATAGTGAGGTACTAGACCAACACACTCTAAAATTAATCTCTTTCCTTCATATGTAGGTCAACCTCCTACCAACATCCTGAACGTGACAGGCAGTAGCAACTCAACATGCCATATATACGGAATGATAGCCATGAAATGGCAGTATATAACTCAGCAACAAGATATCAGTTGAAAATCTTGGTACTTATCTAGACTTTTTTAAAAAGCAAGTGTAATGTATAAGTCAATTTTAAACTTGAAATAAACAGTGAATATCGATTTTTTTTAATAACGAAGATTATATTCACAGAATTATGATAAACAATTGAGGAGAAAATGCACTTATTCCACCTTCACTGTTTCCTATCTGAAGCAGTGACAAATACGAAATTGAAGTACACATTACTCTTTTACCTATTTCAATAGAAGCCTTCCCTCTCAGCAGCAGTTTGAGGCACTCAACGTTGTCCGTCAGACAGCAGTAATGCAGGGCTGTGCTACCTTTACATGTTTGCTTATCTAGATTGCCACTATTGGAGTACAAGAAAGAAGAAAGCTGATTAAACTTAGTTTCCTACCCTATATTAATAAAACCTCTCTCATCACAAGATTTTCAAAGAATAAAATTACATTTGTAAATACTAGAATTAGTTTTAGTATTTGTACTCATTTAGTATTTGTATTACTTGACACAAAAGCAGTATCAATAACATTTTAATAGCTTTCCATACACTCACCTGTTCTGAACTAAAAAGTCAACTATATGAAGGGATGTTCGATCAACTGACCTAACAGCAAGGTGAAGTGCTGTTTCATCTTGCTCCTAAGAATAAAATAAAAGAACATTTGTTTCTTCTGATCTACAGAGAAGCAGAAATTTTATTAAGACATAAATTAGATCATTTAAAACATTTAATTTCAAAATATTCAGACACGTTTTACTCAGATTAAAACATCTCTTGTGAAGACTTTTTTCTTCCCTTTTGTTCCTTTAAAGTAAACAAATGAATGGGTTGAAAACAAACAGATTATTGAATTATTTAATGTTTAATGTTTTAATACATTTAAAATATGATAATATTTGGAAACAATTTTAAACTATTTAATATCTTCTTTTGTTATTGTTAAATTACATCATCAAAAGGACAAGTGTTCAGAAGAGTGTTTCAAATCTTATTTTCAAAAATAGTCCTTTTTAATTAATGAAATATTATAGCACTTATAAGAAGTTATAATAAAATTTACAACACTTACATGGCCATTAGCCAGTGGAATTTTTTCTGTGAGATCCACACCGTCAGCATATACTTGGACTAATCCAAGAATGTCTCTTGATTTGACTGCTTCACAAAGAGCATGTAGTTTAGCTGCATTGTCAGCATGCTTTTTCCTTGCATATTTTCTCTCAATATACTTGGCAGTAATATAATCTTTTCTTGCATTCCTGAAATTGAATATAATTTACTTCTATAACTTTTAGCAGAAGACACACATTAAAATTTCCATAAATACATGCAAGTCATTTGAAATAAAATCTGGGAAAGACTATTTCTCACTCATTATGATAATTTTTATTTTTAAATATGCATGTAAGACATGCATTCTTGTATTTCCAGTATGAAATGTAGCTACAGAAGATGAATCAAATATCCAATATGAAGACAGATCATGAATTATCCCCTCTGAACTCTAGTGTGAAGTTGAGATCAAGATTACCCAGCTCTATGTACAGAAGATACATCAAAGCTTCATAATGCTGGTTTGCTAACAGCAGCCTGGCAGGTTTATGTTTACCTGACTTGTACTCCTACACATGCTGGAAAGGGATGGAAGGCATGGGATACAAAAATCTGCCTTATACCTCCCCACAGACTATCCAGGCCTTGGATCTGTATTCACAGCAGTGAGTATGTCCTGTAAAGCAACTCTTCACCACAGGGAAGGTGAAGGGAGGATGTAACAGGGAGGATGTAGTGGAGTTTTTAGTTTCGCCTCTAAACTGAGGTGAAAACTTAGTACGCTTGAATCAGCACATGAGTTATCACCTTTGCTGTTGATACCCAACTAACAAGTGACTACTCCTCATCACAGCAAGGCAGGAGCTTGCATGGCCCCCAAAGGCATAATTCCCTACCAGCTCTTGGGATGTGCACATTCAGTAAAATTATTAGTAATTTTAATTATTAATATTAATAATCTGTATTATTATAGATAGTGGTAGTCAAAAATAATTTAAACTGCATGGTTTAACATTGATTCTGTCAGAATGGTGAAAGTCCAGATAACATAAAATCAGCTTCAACCAAAGCCAATTCTTCTGGGTTTGTTTCTGTATCATTTACTAGCTCTTTTATGATGGAGTAGTATCCAGCCAAGTAGGCAGCTGTCCTTGCTGTGTCTCTGCCATCACAGTTCAGTGTTTTCGAGGAATTCAATTAAATGTTCTGTCTTTATTCCACATAGTTACAGACTTAAGTCCTAGGTGTAGTTTCCCAACAAGTCATATTTAATTTGTTTCTGTCCCACAAATCATGATTCAGAGAGTTGGTAAAATAATCCTTACTATTAGGGAAGGTACATTCAGATAAAGTTCAATAAAGCAGACATGCAAAGCATCAGAAAAGAGGTTTACTCCTTGGCTGTAAGGCTATATATAAGACATTATACATCTTCCATGGCCTGCTGGTGCAAATCATAATGGTACAACCTATTAGCAATATTAAATATTAAATATTAATTTAATAAATATTAATTAAATATTAAATTAAATATGCCTGCCTTTTTCAGAAGTAGTGGCTCTTTACTTACATATCGCTGCTTGGATTAGGTTTGACCATCTCATCAACTGGCAGACAGAATTCCATAATTTCATTAAACCCAGCATTCCCAATATTCTTTGCAAGCTGTTAAAAAAAAAAATCCACAGCTCACTTAATAAACATGTTCAGTTATTGGCCACGCACATACTAGTGGGAGGAAAAGGGAAAATGGGAGTTGGGACTTTTTGTTTCTGATTCCTAGTTCTGCTACTACGTCAGCGGTCATGAACAGATTAGGTACCTTTTTGGAGGTCAGTTTTCTGCAGTTTTCAGCTGCAATTTAATACACAAACAAGTAACTGCAGAATAATCCATCAAGACACCAGTTCATATAATAAATGCAAAATACTTTGTTCTGGGTAAGAACAGACATACAAACTGCTACAGAGCAGCTGATATGTGGTAACGTCTTTGTGTAGCAAAGCTGAGTATATTTTCTTTCTTTGAGGATTACAGTTCTCTTCTAAAATAATGCTAAATAATTAATGGGATAAGTATTTGTGAAGTCCTTCAACTTTTAATCTGAGAGGCACATTTGTATGTCAAACAGCTGTGTTCTGTTAAAAAGCAACCAAGGGTAAAAAGACTTGAAAACACAAAAAATTTGAAATCTAAGATCAGGCAAAGTTTACAGTAAGACACTATGTTCCAGAAGGTTCCCTTAGACTTGAAAAATTAAGCTTTCTTAAATTATGTTTATCCAGAGGCAACTTTCAAGATTGGACAACATATCGTTGAAGGGACAAAAATATACTTGTGTTGGAAGTATTTTATAGCACTATTTTTAAGTTAATAAAAGCAATTTGATTACCAAAAGTTCAGATGTTCCCAGCACATCTAATGTAAGCGACTGCATTCTGGAATAGTGAACACCAAGTTCTCTATGGATTCCTGAGCATTCAATGCAAGTTAGAATTCCCAAATTTGTTGAAAGCCAGGTAGGATCTGAAACAGAAAGCACCCACAGAATTAAAATTTATTCAGGTGATTATTTCATTCTAGAAAATATAGTATACAGAAATAAAATTCTGTAAAATAAGATTCCTGTATGTGAATTATCAGGTGTTTTTTTTTCATTTATGTCTTTACATTTACTCTATTGGGAAACACAAACCAGGATTTTTTTAATGGAGAAAGAAGTGAAGATGCAGATTTTTTTTTTACCCTGTAACAGACATTGCCCTCCAGGGAGATGCTCAAACAGTCCAGTTTGTCATTCTCCACACGGCTTTCAGGAACTGCAATTTTCCATCACCAATATAATGGTGTCACATTCTCAATTGGGAGTATAGGGTGTAAGTGCAGTTCAGATTGAAGTAACAACGCCTACAGGGTTTCTTTTTGTATTTCAAGTATAGACTTTAGACTAAGTGAAGCAGCAGTGATTCTGAACTATACACACAGCACCACACTACAGTGGATTCTCACTCAACTATTTCAAAGATAGTAAGGCTCATCCCTCTCCTTTCGTTACCCTTGCTTGTCTTTTCTCCTGGTATTTTGCATTCTTGCTATAATGTTCCCTCATCTTCCAGACAAATAATTAATTTCTGAAGATTCAGACAGCTTTGAAATTCATTTATTTGATAAAGGTTTGTTAATAGCTATTTAGACTCTCATCCTTTAAAGACAGCAGCATTGACTCTTCCCATAGTTTTATCCTGTATCTATTGCTGGAATTTACTATTGATTTATAAAGTGCATACAGCTTCAGATCTGATGTTTTCAGCTACAGTTTCAGATCAAAAAACCTAAGTACTGCAGTGCCTCTGTGTCATAAAAGAACACAGGAAACAGCAGAGTTTAAAATATAATTTGAAGAGGATTAAAGTAGAAAATCGTCGATCAACAAAAAACAACACTGCAAACCATAGTCAGCAGGTGCATTCTTTTCCAAATGAGCACAATCTTAGCCATCTTTGACTCTCAAAGTCAAACATAAAAAGTAAAAAAAAAAAAAAAGATGTATTAGTAAAATGAAGTATCTTACTTGAAGTATCTTACTGCTGTCAAGTTCTACCTAAATCTTACGTAAAATATGGGCTAATAAAATAAGTTCAATTGATTTATATAAGCAAAAGTTACAATTAGCAAAATACATGGGAGAAAAATAAGCATCTTTGTAACTTTTCTTCGCACTGACAATATGCATATAGCAAATCAGTCTTACTAAAGTAGTGCAATTAAATTGTTAGCATATTCTACTGTCTGTGTAATCTTTGTGAGATAAGGAGTAAAAGTGAAAGCATAAAACATCAGCTTAAATACTCTCATGAGACATAGAACTTTTACCAATTAGAAATATGCTTAATTGAGTCACCTTGTGCTCCACAGTCACAACACACATCATTTCCAGTCATCCTCTGGACTTCAGTTATAATTTCTTTTGTCAGTTCCTGGACAATATTATTTTCTCCTGTGTTATCATCTCCTTTGAATGCATTATTTAAAGCTTCCTCTTTGCTGTTTTGTAGCACAGATGTCCATCTAAAATGGCAGTAATATTTTGCTATTAAATGTTTTGGCACTTCTAAAGTTCAAGGTAACGTCTCAGTAGAACACCACTATCAGAAACACAATTAACAAAGCAACTCACATTTGACATTCCTGTTCATCCTCTGCTTGAAAGTGGTACGTCCTGTCATCTGCACAAAAAAAAATTCACATACTGATTTAAAAAAATGACTGAAAAACTGATTTTGCAGAAATCTCTCAGAAAAATCTAAAATTAATTGATGTATGAGTCCTGAGGTCCCTAGTCTCATCACTGGAGCGTTGACAGACAAAAAGTCTATTTAGCAAGTTTCACTCATACTACCTACAGTTTATCTATGTTTGTACCTACGTTTACAAAACGTGGCTTGTTGCTCTTTAAACAGAAACTGTTTTCTTCAGTGCTGTGCTTCTATCACATAAGCAGCAGGAGAGCATAGTAATTTTTCCATGTTCTAGATAAAACCTCAATAATCACAAGTCTAAAGTTCTGCTGGGGGTGGTGATGTGTGAGACTAAAATATAGAGTCCGTATTTGAGTTTATCTGTGTATATAAGAAAGATTTAAAGTTTCCAAATGAGCTCTTAAAACTGCAGTAATCGAAAAATGACAAAACAAATCTGACAGCCACAAAGCCCAAACTACAATCAGGATAAGCCCCAAGCTGTTTCAATTAAATCAAGCTAAAAAATTTCAATTTACTACTACTTACATAATTCTAAGCATTGTTATCGTAGTGTACTATTAAAGAAAAAAGCATAATACATTTTAAGTCTATGAAACAAATGAGATATGATACAGTTTGGTGATTGAGTTGGACTTAAAATTAGTATAGTTGATGAGAGGAACAGAGGTAAAGCTACTGGCAGAAAGATATTCTAGGTTGAAAATTCATAAAGTTTGAAAAATATTCAGGCAAAAAGGTATTAAAAAATAGTTTCAAACATGGAAAATGTTAAGAGAGTGAGGATACATGAAAGGACGGAAAGTGCTAGATAAAGAATACAAGATTTTATCTTGCCATGATACAGCAATCTGCAGTTTTTAAAAAACAAAGTATGTTTTTAAACTCTATAGCAAAACAAAGTGAAGAAGTGACCTGGAGAAGGCGAAGAGGCCTGTTATGCCTTGTCATATGTATGATGGGACAAATTATAATGTTGTGATAAGCTGATATTGGGCAAAATGTAACATGGTAATCAAGAAAGAAGGAAAGTGCAAAAGTAAGCAGGGAAGACCACTTGTTTGAGCAGAAATTGAAAAGCTGTATATTGCATACATGAGTACTAATCCACTAATGTAAGTAGCGTATCTTACATTTACCAATAGAAAAGAACTTTATTCTCTGACAAAGGAACAAATGAAGAATAGATTTATACTCTTCTCCCCAAATAATTTGCGATATATATTTTAGTAATGTAGTTGTAATATTGAGACCATAAATATAATACTAAAATGTCCCAATGAGAAAACAAAGGAAACATTCTACTAAATAATTTTGTATCATCCCTTTCAGCTCCCCAAATTATTCAGTTTTGATGTTTTTAATATGTAGACTCTTTATCTCATCTTTATATCTACTGTGAGATAACAAAACTAAAGAAGTTTTCAGTATTTTCTTCACAGTTACATAGCAACCACTATGCTCAAATTTTAAGAAGTTTTGCCATGTTGTAAAAGCTTCTTCTGATCTTGTACAAAAGTCATAACTTTCCAAGATGATCAGCTATGACATTTTCAATATAAAGAACGATGTCACAGCAAAAATATCGTTACTCTATTGTAAAGCAGCACACAATGACATAGAATAAAGGAGTTAAGATAGCTTTAAAAACAAGTGGTTTTCCAAAGAAACGGGTAGTTAGTTGCATTATGCTAAAATAAGTGAAATGGTAAGTTGTCATAGGAAGGGCATTTTATAAAGGGAAATATTCTACAATTGCGAAAACGTTTAAGTGGATTATCGACACATCTACAAAAATAATGCAAACACCTTTGATATTAGTTGCAAGTAAAAAGACCTAAACAACAAACCTACGTGATATGAGGTCAAAACATTTTTTCTCCTCTGGGTTTGTTTTCACTTGGCAGGTTAACAGATTGAGCTTTGCTGGAGGTCGGTTAGCCTATTTGAAGATAAAGTATACACATTTTAGTATATTGATACTGACTGAACCCTGCAGTCCAAAAACATAGGATAACATCCCACTGGCCAAAAAGACAAATGGCTGTTACGTTAATTTTTAAGGTACCCAGGTTTTGATTTATGTTTTCTTCTGCATCATGGTTTGTAAATTACATTTTCTTATATTTGGCTACTTTGTTCACTGATAACTGGATAGACACTAAAATTTTGAAAGAGGAGAGGGGTAGAATGACTTTGATTATCACTACTCTGATCACCTTACCAGAAACACTTATCTGAAGGAACCAGGTATGACAAAGAGACAGATTAATTTTACGTAAGTTTAATCCTCTAACATTTAGAAATTTAGTTTAAAAAAAAAAGTTGCCTAGATTTTCAATAATCAAATAATTTGACTCCTGTCTTTAAAGAGAGCCTAGATAACCAGTTTAGAACAAACTCTCAATTTTTAAATCACTAAAGGGACACATTGAAGGAAAATACGAAGTTTGCACAGAGCAGTCTTGCAACAAACATGCAAAACTAAATTGAGATATTTAATTATCAAAAAATGTAGTGAAACAAAATACATTCTATAATGATATACATTTTCTAGTCAAGTTCCTCTCAGCTGTTTTAGTTCCTTATTGAATAAAAAGTGGAAACGTTTTACTAAAAGCAAAATGCACAAGCAAATTTCATTTTGAAAAAGTCTCATACAGGCTACAAAAACTTTTCGAATAGCACCTCTGCGCTAATCTCTTCCTTCTCTTAACCTGCCTGTCCTACAGACCTAGGGCAGGACGGTAAGATGTTATCTTTGCAACCCTGACTTGTGGAATGGCTTGCATTTGCTACAATGGATAACTAGTTTCACTCTTCGTATAGAATAATTAAATCAGAAAGCAGATTTAACTAGAGAGGCTCTGCTCTGGACATTAACATCTGAAAAATTATAATTCATTTAAATCATTAGGAAAGAACTATTATAAAGATAGCAATATACATAAACACATTACCATACTTATTGTTGCGTTCTAACAATTTTAATCTATCAAGTTGCTAAAACAAGATTTAATCATCTAAACAAGCACCATTATCAAATGAAGCTGAACTACCACATAAAGTAATTAACTTGCAATGAATCATAAGAAACGTACATCTTCTCAATCTCTTCTAAATTTATTGATGAAAACATTTTATTCAAAAAAGAAGGGAGAACATGTCTGAAGAGTACAGATTTCCTTGAAACAATCTGATAAAACCATGTAGCTGGCCAAAAAAGAACAATATCATTGTGCCTGAAGACCAGTAAAAAAACAAAACCATAGAGAAACATAAGAAGGGAAACAATTACCTATTTTTTTTCCTGTTTTAAAAAAAAAAGAAGCCTGGTGTCCTTGAAAAACAGTATGCTCATGCTTTGCCCAACATAAGCAGCAGACATAACAAAGTCATGAATGCTTTGAAACAACAAACCTGCAGGTCACTTGCTGGGCAATGTAAAACAAATTGTACCCAAGAGAGGTTTTGGAGGCAGCAAAAGGACAATTAATTGACAACCACATTGTATGCTCTGCCTAGTAAATAGCTTTTCAAATTCCAGACATTCCTTTTAGTGGTAAAACTGGTTTTACTAGTAGCAATAGTAAAACTACTAGTAGTTTTTACTACTGTTTTCATTATTTTAGCCTATCAAGAACAAGAGTTCTTTGTAACTAGAAGCATATAAGAAAACATCTTGAAAATGCCAGCTTGGGCTCATTTTCTTAGTTATATTTAAATATACTTAATAGCCATAGCACTAAAGTTTCCAGTGTTTACATTTTTGATGTGTTTGTCCAAGAAGTGTCCAGAAGCTGCCTATAATGAAAATACAAAATAAAGCAAACAAAAATCAAAATACAAGTATTTGGTAAACAAGCCACCAGGAAACTCATATATAGCTTTCTCACAGGCTCTATGAGAATGTAAAAATGCAAGTAAATTCAGGTTAAGAAAGAATCCACTTGCCCCAGGACTTTGGATCTGAAGCGCATTCAGGACCTAACTAGTTTTCTGTAACTTATGAAATATGAAGTTGTAAATGGATCCACTAAAATGCTTCAGAGAGGTCTGAAGGACCAATACACACAGAACTCATTTCTCCGGACAGGAGAATGCAGCGTAAGAACTCTGTATCAGGATCTGAGAACCCAAAGAAATGGCTGCAACAACCTAAAATGCGCCCTGGGCCAATGTGCTGATCTTGGAATCCAAACATATTCCAAAGCTTTTAACTGAAGACCTCCTAACCTGATGTCAGCATTAACAAGGGTATTAAAAAACCCTGACATCTTTGCATGTGACTGATACCACCACATTCATGCTTTTATCCTGTGGCTGAATAACAGCCTCTCCCCACCTGCCTCCCCAACACGTGCCCGTTACTTGGCGGACAACACACTTCCATCACACGGCAGATGCTGTCTGGGGAGAAGTTAGAGCCTCAAGACAAAGGAAGGCGAGGCTGTATAAATTCCTTAGCCACACTAGGCTGTAGGTTGAACCAGATTTTTGGCACGATTAGGAGACACTAAAAATAGAAAATGGTATCAAATGCGTAATTGCTATTACACCATTTGTTTGAAACCTCTGGGTTTCATTTTCCTGCTTGAGTCTCTGATTAGACGATTACATTTCAGACAACTAGTGAATTTTTGGACATCCATGTTAACACACCAACACCCTGAAAAGATGTACTTCCACCTCTCATGCCAGACATGCAGACTTCAGCATCAGGACGAGGAGGCAGACGAAATATTCTACCAGAGGCTAGCAGAAGTCTCACAGTCCCTAGCCCTTGTCCTCATGGGGGACTTCAACCTTCC
>VZTQ01002805.1:0-22126 GCA_013400755.1 Pelecanoides urinatrix | reverse complement strand
GAGGCCAACTGCATGAGGTTCAACAAGGCCAAGTGCTGGGTCCTGCACTTCGGCCACAACAACCCCAGGCAACGCTACAGGCTTGGGGAAGAGTGGCTCGAAAGCTGCCCAGAGGAGAAGGACCTGGGGGTGCCGGTCGACAGCCGGCTGAACATGAGCCGGCAGTGTGCCCAGGTGGCCAAGAAGGCCAACAGCATCCTGGCCTGTATCAGGAATAGTGTGGCCAGCAGGAGCAGGGAGGTGATCGTGCACCTGTACTCGGCGCTGGTGAGTACCCTGAGTACTGTGTTCAGTTTTGGGCCCCTCACTACAAGAAGGACATTGAGGTGCTGGAGCGTGTCCAGAGAAGGGCAACAAAGCTGGTGGAGGGCCTGGAGCACAAGTCTGATGAGGAGTGGCTGAGGGAACTGGGACTGTTTAGTCTGGAGAAGAGGAGGCTGCGGGGAGACCTCATCGCGCTCTACAACTGCCTGAAAGGAGGTTGTAGTGAGGTGGGGGTTGGTCTCTTCTCCCAAGTAACAAGTGATAGGACGAGGAAACGGTCTCAAGTTGCACCAAGGGAGGTTTAGATTGCACGTTAGGAATAATTCCTTTACTGAAAGAGTGGTCAGGCCTTGGAACAGGCTGCCCAGGGAAGTGGTGGAGTCACCATCCCTGGAGGTATTTAAAAGATGTGTAGATGAGGTGCATAGGGACATGGTTTAGTGCGCATGGGGGTGTTGGGTTGACAGTTGGACTCAATGACCTTAGAGGTCTTTTCCAATCTTAGTGATTCTATGATTCTATGATCAACTTGTGTTCCTTCATGGAGAAATTTTAATCCTCCATCCACCAAAACTGACTTCCTATATGTTCTGGCAACAAACAGTGTAGGAATCAATAGGTTAGGCCTCTAAGACAATACCGAGGTCTGCCATGATACAGAGCTGATTTTTACAAAAGGCTTGAGCAAATGTGTCCACCTACTTAACAGATTGGTTGGCTGATTTCATCATGCATTTTTTCTGGATATCACAGTGATTTACTTAAGAATCAAAAGATTAAATCTGATTCTTTTGCCTTCAGATTGCCCTGTTAATCATAATTAAAGTTTCCAGCAGTAAAGAAAGAACAACAAAAAGAAGATTCCTTAATAATGAGTCTCTCATATTCCTTTTTTGAAGACAACCAGCAAATTCCATTTAAGCTTTTTAAATACAAATCAACTTTGAGGAACCTGAGGTTCCTCAAATGTAATGGGACTTCTTGATCTGGAAACCACTTAGGAATTCCTATTTACATGGTTCAATCTACTTCTATCATTGTTTTTTCATCCACGTATGTTAAATTGCAGTCAGGTAGATGACAGAATATTTCCAACTGCTAATAATTACACAAAGGAGCGGTGTCTGTTTTTCCATCAAACATTACCTTGCACGTTGCTCTATGAATGCTAACTTCTTTGAAACTTTTAGTCGTCTAAAAGTGTAACTTGTGCACATGTGTATTCAGTGTTACAGCTAGGTGACTGACAAAGAACCAACCATATTCTCCCCATCCATATCAGGAGAGCATTTGGCAGGCAAGTTTAAGTCAGAATACAGCATCTGCAACTGCATGAAGATAGCTGTTCTAGAAACTAACTGAAAAAATAGTCCCTCATAAGGAGAGGCTACAAGACCAAAGAACAGAAATCCAGGAAGAATACTTAGCCTTTAAAGGAAAAGCATTTACAAATTCATATTTGATAAAGCAAACAAAACTGACAACTGAATTTCTGAGAGATGGTTCATTTTGATGAACAGCTGGCAAGAGAGAATGATACATCATATTTTAGAGACCAGGAGATATCAACCCTGAGAAAGCTTGGAAATCAATGTTATTGCTTCAGAAGTCTCAGAAGACATTCAAAGCAGCCTAGAAAATTATTAACAAACAGAAATCACTTCTACTCATTTCAATGTCTATGAAACAATCATTAATTTTTTACACAAAGCTGCCATCAATACAGAAGGGGAAAGTGAGCAAATACATAAAAATACTTTTTAGGAGTGTATGTTAAAACAAGAAGGTACTCTTTTAATTTTGTAATAGAAAAAGATCAAGACCAAACCTGTGAAACCCACATACCTAAACACACATTTAAGTATCTACCTTAGTAACTGATTTCCAGCTAGGGCTCCACTGATTTCAGTGGGAACTTATTGCTTCTAAAAATGTTAGACCATCTGGTAGACAGCTTATAAAAAGAGAAGAACAGCAGTATCTTGATAGACTCAGTAACTGTACTTGCATGTGAAAGTTTTAAAATTCTGCTCCACAAGTGGATTTTGTAGCCTCTGCCAGCTCTGAGCTGCCCTAGCCACACTCCTACTGGTACCACCAGCATGTCCAATGCCAAGTGCATTTAAAGCACACGAAGACACCAGTATAGAAACACTACTAGACTTTTCTCTGACAAAGACACACTCATACACACTCAAATGAGAACAGGGATAAACTGGTGGAGAATTCCAAAGTCACAGTAACAATTCTACTTTGCAGGTCTGGTTTTGCACTTCTCCTCAACTACTGGTTGTCAATTCAGAAGGCAACAGCTTGTGGTGAGATGCACAAATGACAGATTGATTCATTTTTGCTGCCAGGGTCAACTTGTAGTCATAGCAACAGGCATAACAGGATGAAGAACAGAACGGTTCGTAAGAGGATCAAGAAACAGGACTGTTTGTTAGACCAAGAATGGGAAATACTGTCACTGAGTTGATTTTTGCCTTAAGAAACTTTATTAAAAGTTTTGAGAAAGCAATATAAAAAGAGAAAAGTTATGGGAAAGCAAAAACAGCTGAGTCCAAAGCCAAGTGTAAAAGGTCCCAAACTATGAAAGTATAAAGTTTTAAAACTTTAAGTATAAATATTAAAAGTTGTTAATGTGTTTCAAATATTGGTAGCAAAGAAAGAGGGACTTCTAACTCTCTATCTCTTGTCATTCTGGTAGAAGTTGCCTTCAGAGTTGATTTTCCCCAACAGCTACCTCCCAGGAAAGCTACCTTCACAACAAATTACCATATAGCAGCAAATTTGGGGAAGAGAGTCAGCATTCTCTCAGTTTGTCTTGTAAATATAAGAAGTTGTTTAACCCGTACCTAAAAGATGGCTTAATGCCCAACCATATCTTTCCAAAAAATGAAATTAGAATTTATATTTTTAGATAGTCTGGTAAAATACGAACAGTTTACATGAACTAAATGAGTCATTAAAAAAGCCATTTTTTTCCCATTAACAGTCATGAGCATTAAAACAGTTGTATTTTTAGATACTGTGTATGTCTTGATATATTTCTGAAAGACTGCCTAAAAAAATGTATCCATCATATTCAAAACGCTGCATCAGGAATCTAGCTAATTCCAAATTATAAATATAGACCAGCATAGCTTGCCTTTTTGTATTAGCAACCATGTACATAAAATACTGTAAACAAATACTTACTGTACCATGGGAAATTGTAAGAAAACCATTTTTAACTGAGCACTTCCTTTTCTGCCACACTTTTCTGATTCTGGTTTAAAGGGGGGAAAAAAAAAAGTGACTCAGTTTTTAATATATTTAGTATTACATTGCTTTAGCTCTTAGGACCTAATTTTTTTTTTTCAGTAGAATCCAGCAGTACTTACCCATCACTTTTTTTGTACAGACTACCATTTCGTTCAGTGCCATGTTCCTTGTTTCCCTGAGGCTGATGTAAACTGTAAGCTGTACTCTGACGAATCTGAGAATCCTGAAATATACAGAACAGCAATTTGTAATGCATTGCACACTTTCAACCAAAATATCCCCCCTATTAAAGAGTTTCAGAGCCTTTCCTTCCTGCTGTAATCCTACAGGCCAAATGAAGCACATCTTCCTCCCCAATGAGAGAGAACAAGATCCATTTCTTTTTTCAGATGGCACAAAAAACATTTGAGAAGTAGCCATTATCAGCACCTTCCAAAATCCTCTTACTTGCTTTTATTTAGCTTTACTATTGGCCTTAATATATGGGGTTTTTAACCCAAAAATTAACTGAGCAGCAGGCTTTCCAACTCATGCAAACACTGCAGCGTACAAACACTAGAGATCATTATTATCTGTAATTCCTAGGGCACCCTTCCATTGTAAAAAAATTACATACATAAATTTCAAGAAGTGGTTTTCCTTGTGGTAACTGAGTCAAGTTATTTTCTGAAAAGCAGAAGAGACCTCCTGGAAACATAGTTCAGGAGGCATAATTGTAAAGTTATTTCCATAAGAAGAAGAACTTAAACCAAAATAGCTTGAACAAAGTAGAATTCTGGGACCCGAAGTGACAAGAATTAACTAAACCCTTCTCACTGCTCTCAGAACTACCCAGAGGCAGGCCCACTGCTGCAAGAGTCCAACTTCTTAAAAAATAAGAACCTGATAATGAGAAATCTGATGTGTCATGCTACATTAGCAGCAGTAACATGATGGGATGGACTTTTCAATGCATGCAGTAACAATGACTAGTATTTATAATATTTATTGTTTTCTTTTCTACTATCTTTGCTCTATGGACATAATACACCTCTGTTATATATGGCAGATAATACAAGTATAGCGAGGAAAAAAACCACAAAGAAAGCAGCTCACTTAAATGACTATCTGAGCTATTCTAAACAAAAACTTAAGAGCTATTAAGAAATAAACTTACTAATTTGATTTAAAAAATCTCTTTTGCTAAAAAGATGAGATAGTGTGTCTCAGATAGGAGTACAATCACAAGAGACATAATTTTGGGTTTTCAGAGTGTACATGTGATAAAATAAAATATACAGTGATCTAAAAAGTAAGAACTAAGAAGATAGTTTGTCTCTCATTACAATTAACTTCATACACTTTATTAACCTAAGTATAAGACATCTCTGGATATAAGCAGTGGAGAAAAACCAACTAAAACCAAGAACACACTTGGACTGTGCTTTTCCCTAGAGAATGCCAGGTCAGATGGAATGCTGCTTCTTTACAAGCTCCAGCAGCACATTAGTCTACCAAAGCTACTAATGCAGCCAAAGGTGTTCAGGATCCTCCCCAACAGTAGCGGCAACACATGACAGGTCTGAAATATGGTGGCAGGGACAGAGCTACCACCTACACCCCTGTTCAGTGCACTTAGGACTCCACACCTCCAGGCTGCAGGATTTCAGGCTCATCCTGAATACAGTGCTAGAGCTCAGTGGTCCTGAGAACCATAAGCCGAGTTCAAGACAGGCTGCAGCACTCCTTGGTGCTCCTTTTCAGCAGAAGAAATCTGTGCCCACTTCCCTGTCTCTCAGCTAGTGATCTCGGAAGCCATATCAGGTAGCTACAACATTTATCTGAGGCTTTTAAAGGCACTACAAAAACACCACTTAAATGTCCGTGCCTGACAAAGCATCCCTTCAGATTTAAACCAGTCTGTTTACCATTCCTCTCCAGCCTGTTTACACAGAATTATTTGGTTTTGCACTCTGGCTGCCCAACATAAAAACAGAACAACATTTTAAAAGAATTCTCGTCACTGATTAAGAACCGCTGCACATGTACATTTACTGACTTCTGAAGAAAATCTGATCTGACACTGCCTATTGTGTCCTACCAATGCCTTGATCTCTGCCTCCCATTAGTCAGTAAAGGAACTCCATTCTCAAGAAGATTAGAGGCCTTACAGGAAATTAATTTCAGTTCTCCACATCCTCAATTATGTAAAGATTTCAGATGACCTCCAACACCTGCCCATAGCACTATTCCCATTACTTAAGACTGTGCTGCTAGATTTTGTGGAATATTTTCTGCTGCATTTTGGCTACCTCCCTTCAGCTGTTATTTATGCTCAGCTGCTGTGTTTGGCCAAACTGGCAAGCCAGTAATACAAGCTTCCTGCCTCATTTCAACCAGAGAGGAAGCTGCTGTAGCTGACGTGTATTTCCACACATTCATTATTATGAACAGTATCTTTAAAAAATGTAATACTATTTCATTAAAGGGAGTTAAGGACAAGACAAGGAGATTTCCAATTTTAAATCCCTGTTTCAGGCCGTGACCAAATCAATAGTGTCCAACGTGACTGCCAGATGACGGTTTTCCACAGCTCTCTGACAAGCAACTTCGGATGCCATACCACAAATCACCATCACAGTTAACATCCTTCCAGGCAATTTCAGCATGCTTTTTCCATATGCAGGCTCCCCAGAGGATCTTCCCTTATTTCTGGTTTGCATATTGCACATAACAGGAGTAAAAATCACAGATAATAGGGTCAGACCCAATGGCCTTATTGGAGGAGCAGGAAAAATGTACATTACCTATGGGAGGAAAGGGATCACCACAGGATATAGAACATACCTAGTGCAGAGTATTGTGATTTTAAATATTTCTTGAACATAACAAGATCAGAACAGACTGACGTACACAAGCCTAAGAAACTGAACTTTGTCCGCTTTATCAGCTTTGAAATGCAGATAGGCATACAAAAAACAAAAGGTGAGTCATTTCATTGCAGCATGTTTATAGTGAATCACTTCACTGACCATAAAGAGGTTTGAAATTATTTCTTTCAAAGACCTATTGACTTCTAAATGAAGCTGAACAGCATAGCTAAAAATGAAAGAAATGTGAAAACAGTATTCTGTAAAGATGGTCTGTGACTACTGATAAGAGAGATTCTAAAAACCTATTCATCAGCCCCAATATTTGAACACAACAGAACTTTCCACACCAGGTGCTATAACTTATACACGGCAAATTTTGGCTAGCTATTCCACAGCTCCCATGGAGCAGGATTTTAGACTGTCCGAATCACTCCTGTGCGTAAAGCTGCCAAAAAGCCCTTCCAGCCCTCTAAGAGCCTTAGCTTCTGCATTTGCAGGATCATTGCCAAGCGGATGCTTCAGAGATCCATCCCTTATCTATTACAGCCCCACAGAGCCTCCAACAGATGTATTTGCCAGAACCCCTTGCAGACAGCCTCTCCTATAGCACAGCTACTGTAATTTTTGTCAAAAAACACAAAATGTATCCTATTTTGCAGTGGCCTAAATAGATTATAGGTTCTACCAAACATGTAGAAGAAGCAGAAGCAAATCTAAACACTATAGTAAGGCTACCTTCAGAGAGGACATGGGAAAGAGAGAAATGAAGACAACACAACTCTAAGGTTGACCCCAAAACTTGTAGGAGCTCTACAGTTTGAAAAATAAAAGTTTAAAAAATAAAAATTACGGAGGTGTACATGCAATGACGTTTCAGAAAGAAGTTTCAATACAAACCAGGTTTGAGGACGTTCTGTGTAGGAGGAAACTATGTATACAGGCACAAGAAAGTGCCACACTACGAGTGTTTGTGTCTTTTTTCTTTTAAAAAAACACAACAGAAACAATATTTGTCAACGTTCTATTATTTCATATATGAAGTCCATTTTAATTAAAAATACATATATCTTCAAAATCTTGCAAGAACATCAAATCAAGCAACTGGATTTAATTCCCAAAAGAGACTGAAAAGGAAATCACCAATTTGTCTTACAGCAATTTTCTTTCCCAAGAACAATCTGATAACTTTTTTTTTTTTTGGTACTATAACAAACAGAAGAGGAGAAAAAAAGAACCAGTCTTTTCATATCAACAGAAAAAGACTCAGAGGAAAAATCCAGTTTCTTGAAATCTGAATGGAAATCATGCCAACTATTTTCATTAAAACATAGTAACACTTACTCTCCTAGACTTCGGTCACAAAATGTAAACGCATTTCAGGAAGGAAAAAGAAATCAGTTATAGTAAAGGAAATTACAGTGCAACAAAAATAATATTACTGGGTCGTACAGTAAATTATACCAGGATTGTTTGGCATGCCACTGATTAATTGATGTTTTCAAAAAACTTTAAAAATAATTATAGTACTTCTCATGCTTTGCAGGTAAGCATCTGTATCTAAATTTGCAGAATTAATAAATAATGAATATAGCATAAAGCACTTTTTACACTTTTTTTTAATACAACAAAAACAGTACTAGTAATAAATTTATGTGTATTATTACATTTTTCAGGCTGTCAAAAGATGTGTGCTCACCACATCTTCCATTTAATATCAGTATCATTGATAAACAGGTAAACATAGAGAAGCAACATTCCCAGCAACCATGAAATCCAACTGCTTCTATTACCTCTCTTGAACAAAGACCCAAATAAAATAGGAAGCCTGCTAACACACCCTAAACAGGAAAGACTCCTTATTGAGAGTGGGCAATCAATGGTAAATCCAAAGTAGTCACCATTTCCACTAGGATCGCTAGTCTTTCATTCCACAGAGCTCAAATTTGGAAGTTTTTAGCAAATGCACTCTTCAGTGAGTCCTAAATGCCAGGCAGAACCTAAGAAAGTGCCTGCAAACTGTATGGGACTTTGTACACAATGGTCATTATCCAAATTTCACATGGTAACAAACAGCACCTCAAAGTGAAAAGCGTTTAAGACTGTTCAAATGCCTGTCAACAAGTCATAGAATAACAGAATGGTCTGGGTCGGAAGGGACCTTCAAAGATCATCTAGTCCAACCCCCTGTCCATAGGCAGGGACATTTTTCACTAGATTAGGTTGCTCAACAACCATCATCTGGCCACCGGTAAGAGCTAGGAGTTACCATAACCTTTATGGAAAGATGAAAGCAAGACCGGAAAAGATCAAGGAAGTCTGAGCTCTACAGACTAAACTATTTCATGGTGATCCCTCTCAGAAAGAGAATCTGAAAAGGGGGGAGGAGGTTCATTTATCACTTACGGCCCAGCAGCCACACAAAGGAAGCTGGCTGGCATTTATTTATATGAAGAGGAAGCGGTAGCAATCTGAAACAAAAGTAGACCCAGTATTTAGGATTAGATTATACAAAAGATGCTTGCTTCCAGATCAGAGTTTGCTAAATAAAATGACTCCAGAATTCTTTAAATCTAACAGCAATCATAACCAAAACTCAAAAAATACTTATTTGTTAGATTGCTGAACTGACCCAGCTCTTGCATGTTTGAAAACTGGCACCTCCCAGCAGAGTAGCAAACTTAAACTGTCATTTTTGCAGATGATGACAAAATGTGTTTTGGGATTTGAAGTTCAGTTTTACATAATCTTTATACAGTTTGGGATATTACTGTGAGGTAAGATTGTACTAATGAGGGTCTCCTTGATATTGCCAAAGTTCTTCCATTCTCAGTTTGAGCAACATAGACACCATTGTCTGTTAGTTCCCAGATAGTGCACCATCTTAAGTATTTTGAAATATTGGTAACAAAAAGAAATTATTTTGCAATAAGTCTCATATATTTTTAAAAAATCTGCCTTTGTCAGAAACATTCAATATCATCATCAAAACAAAGATGAATAAACAAAAGAAATTGGATGCTGATAAAAGTTAAAATAACTCTATTTCAAATACTAACATTACATTAGAAGTAATTAAAATGGGTATTCCAATGTTAAACCACCTTATATGCTCACCTCTTTCTGATCAACCTGGAGTGCTGACTTTAAAATATCTCTAAGCTGTGTTAACTGTCTTCTTTCCTCATCTTGTGCTTGTTTAATCTTGAATGAAGAAAAACACAGGTTAAAAACATTATTGTTCCTTTTCAACGCAGTTCTTCCAAACTTGCTACTTAATTGGTTCATTTTTCTGAGAAATGTTCAGCAAGAATTAAAACATAAAGAGAAAAGATAATGTGATCAGTTTATTTTCCTCTATATCTTCAGAAAACTTGATAATGGCTAGGATGTTGCTGGGTTAAGATTTTTATATTGCCTCACACTGTTCTTGCTTCCTTGTGTTCAATTTGAAACCATATGTTATTTTCTACCTAGTCAGTAAACATTTTAGAGTAAAGGCTGTTTTCCTAACATTTTACACAGTGGGGTCCTGAACTGAAACTAAGGCTTCTGGATATGATAGCAAAACAAAATTTTACTCAGAAATCTACTCAAAACCTTAAAATGCTGACTATTAAAACAGTCAGCCAACCTGAACCAAACGATCACAGTTCTACTGTAAAAAGCTAAGTTTACAACACAAATGTGAAAGGCTGCTACTCACTGTATAAAGATCTGTTGAGAGTGTCTCAATTGAAGGCTTGAGACTTTCAACTGCTTTTAACCCATCCTGAAAGAAACTTAAAAAGAAAAACAAAAAGCAAACTGTTATTAAATTGCACTTTGTATTTTCCATTTTAAAAGTTGCCAAAGACGTGCATTTTATTTTGCCATGCCATAAACTTCAAAACATGAAATGTTTATTTTTTATGCATCTTTGACTGATCCACCTCTATTTCCATCATAGCTTATTCTAACATGCAAAATCCCCAGTTAGATTCAGAACTGCCACAATCCACTGCCACATAAGTTTTCCTCATTCTCACCTCAAATACAGGTTCTCATCCCACTTTTTTGAAGGCCCAGAACAAGCAAGATTCATTTGTAGAACAGCAAAAGCTCTAGTAGATATAAAATAATTGTGACTTCTTGGAGCCAAATAATTTCACATCTGATGCAATCTTCCTACTAAAGGAAAACCCCTTTGTTTCCCAAGCATTAATTATGCAAACTGAACATGCTACATCTTACTGTATCATATGTATTTTTGTACTGGCACAGTAATGTTATCTATGCCAAATATTCCAGCTCTTAAAAAAAAAGTGAGATTTAAAAAATAAATTTAAAGAAACCACAACTACATGCACATTTGATTAAAAATTGCTGCACCATTTGCAACAGAAAATATTTTCACTCTGGGAGGCAGACATGAAAGTGACAACACAACACAGCATTTATGTTGTTGAAATTTTATTAAATGGACAGAGCAGGTGAATGACATACTGCAAGTGAAACTGATTTTAAAAGCAACATAGCTACATAAGGAAAAAACCTACACAGATGCAGACTGATCTTTTAAGATGAAAACTTACAGATTTGAACAGGTTAACAGCGGCTCTTTCAAGTTTATAGCTATGACTTTATTGCTATATTATTGATCTGTAAGACTACCATAAAGAAGTACATCATTCTAATGAGAGCTTTGTGTTTTATTACGGAGTCCTCCAATTAATTAGAAAAAGAGTGATTCTTTCAATATAGTTTTATCTCACTGCTTATGCAATTTATTTTTCTTGAGCACAGAATTAATTTAGATCACTGCTAGATACACTCAAAAAAGCCCGTCAAAACTAATGGACCACTAACTAACAGACTAAACTAATAGCTCTGTTTCAAGAGTAGTTTATGAAATATGCCCAATTATTGTGCGGCACTCCTTTGGAATAGACAATTATATTCTATGGGACTAGCTCAACCTCATTACATGTTTTGGAATGCAGTAACAAAAGCAATGACTAGTCTATGACAAAAGCAATTTGTCAAAAGACATCAGCAAGAACAGTTGAATATTAGATTTATTTTGAAAAAATCTAGGAACTTGTTATGATGATGTCAAAAGTTTAAAACAAAACATTGCTCCAGTTATTGTGTAGATACAAAGAAAACTAAAACATACTTGCACTGAGCATGAAAATACTTGATCAAGTTCTGAAGCAAGTCCACTCCTTTTTTAATCTTGATTTCATTGACTTTCAGCAGGTACTGTTAAAACAGTAATTTACAAAAGAAATTAATTATTACTGCTATGGTATTTTTTTAACATTTTATTTTCAATTATATTTCAACAAGCTTTAACAGTTGCAGATTTAGAAGACCTAAAAAGGAATGCATCAAACAGTGGCGTCAAGGGTTAATCACAGAAAAGCAATTGTTGTCACTGATGATTTTTGATAGCCTGTGGGGATACTTCACTATGATTAGTTCAAATTGTTAAAATATCCTTCATGGCTCCTAGTGGAAGACTGTGTTAAAGGAAGCATAAAAGGGTTTGTGTAGTAAATTTAGGAACCCATTCTTAAACCTAGCAGCTCATCTAGGTGTCTATCTCACTAGTTGTTAAATTCATTGCTAAATAGATGTCATTAAGGAAGAAATCAGTTTACTCAAAAAAAGTGAAGGATTATTTTAATATTTAAATCTGCCTTCTGATTTTAACGTTTTCTCTATCAATTCCTTATACATGGTAATTACAGCAAATTACAGTTTAGCAAGAGATTTTAAAAAACTACTGTCAAGCTAAAAAAAAGTGCAATTACTGTCCTTTTGCATGAGGCACAATCAAAGTCCATATTAAGTGACAGTTCCTCCCCTGAATGCCAAAGCACAAAAGATGTCAGCCATGCAAGCAGAAGTAAGATTGACCAAATATTTACAGGAGTCCTTAACTGTCCATTAAATGATGACATTTTTTAACCTCTGCTTAGACAGTAACCTCCAAGCAAAGGAGTGAATGTCTTCTTAGCAACGCTCTAATGCATCTGGTTCTCCCTTATCCACAGTACACCCTAAATGTTTTAAACCCACTAAAATAAAGCAGTATCCAAGTGCCAGCTTTCAATGTTGCAGCTTTTTATGCTGGTTCAGGTGAACATATGAGAAGCCTAAATGTAGATGTGTGCACTGCACTGGATAGTATTTAGTTAGAAGAATCATCTTCTAGCTCCTGTTAATTTAGAATGGAGCTCTAGGCATCTGGTATTCCGTTCACTTTCACAGTTTATGGAGAACTAGCCTGTACTTATGATACAACTTCAATATGTCACACTTCTGATTTACTAACAAAACCAAGTCCCCTTTTACGACTATTCAGAAGTAACAAAGTATAAACTTTTCTCAAAAATCAGAAGAAATACAGGATACACTTCAGCTATTCCACATTTAAGGTAACTTGATTCAATTTTACAGACTTCACCCTGCATTTTATTATCACTACAACTGACTAAAGTGAACTCCTTTACTGGACAGGAGGAAGAGAGAAGCATCTGTTCCTGGTTGTTTCTTAGAAAGGATACAGATGGGCAATTAGCTGGCAACATCCATATGTTTACTGGGTACTCAAATCCCTTCATCCATTTTGAATACTTTAGTCTGACTCCATATAGCAATGCGAAGCTTTTCTACTAAGTATCAGTGCATGCAGTTACTAAAAGTGGTATTGAGGACAACTGCTGTTAAGCTGCGTTGGCATATGAGTCAAATTAGCTCTAATCATCAAAGTTAAAACAGAAGAAACATCATGGTATATTTTTGAGTTAATGCATAGAAAGAACAAACACAGCAACTTGAATTCCCAACCACAGAACCTGACATGCCCTTAAACGAATCAAACCAAAAATATTCACATCAGATTTAACATACTGCAAAACCACAAAGATTTCAAAGTAGAAACATTCTGAAATGTCTTGAAAGACAACTGGATTCCATCCTTAGCACTTTTTTTTGCAGCACCAGCCAAACAGTGTGCCAGACTGGAGTCTCTCCTCATAATAACGCAACAGCTGTCAGTGTAGAGGACAATTCAGAGAATGATCTAGGGCTTAAAATAACTTATAGTGAAGTAGTAGTGTAAAGACTTATTTATTATCATCTCTTAGTGTTTAATTGAGCTTTGCATTATTTATTTATTCTACAATTTACTTGTTAAGTGAAATTAGAAAAGATCTAAATTCCCCACAGAGTTAGCACATCAGGATAAAAAAAATGTTTTTTAGCAAATGGAGTCCACTAGTAACAGGATTTCCCTTAACGTCACAGTTGCCACTAAACAATTGTGTTTTTCAAAATTTCCCTAAAAATATTAGCAGAACAATATGAATTTCACACTGTATCTTACCTCACACATCTGTAACTGGAAGAACCTTCTTTCCTTCTCCATCTCTTCTGCAATTTCAGCTCCACTTATTTCTGTACGGATCATCCCATGCAGCTTAGCATGCTCTTTTTTCTCCTTCTCTATTTTTGTACTGTAAGGCAAAGAATCAAGTCAATGAAGTGAGAAATCCACAGTCTCTCAGGAAATCTCATTATTCACAAAGTCTACTGACAGATGCAGAGCAAAACTCTCGTAGCTTTGCATATGACTTACTTCCAGATGACATTTCATTTGAAATTTGACAATGATAAAGATCAGCAATGACATACAGTAGTTGAAATCATCTGTTAAAATAATGTCCTGACAGATATTCCAAAAGAAGATACGAAATGAGAGGAAGATACTAAGTTCTTGCATTGAAGAAAAAAATCCAGAAACCAAATAATGAATTTTAATTTAAAACATAGGGGGATGTTTAATCCCAACTGACCAAGCACTGGTTAACAGAGTTCAATTATGTCACCAGATTTATTGAGTCTTGCCTGTCATCAAGTCATCTTCTATATATACAGGGTTTCCTAAGCCAAAATCACAGTTGCCATCTCTACTTGCTACTCAGCCAGTTGGCACTGGGAATGCCGGCCAGCCGGCTGTGTTGCAGACTTCAAAGTCTGCTAGACCAGCTGTCCTAATTCCCTAAAAGTTTCCATGAACATTTTCCAAGAACTCTGAATAAAACAGATTCTCCTCCAGAATATAAATTAATAACCTGCCATACAGTATAACTCACCTAAACACACTTGTGCATTTATTACAGCTATTCTCCATATTATTCCTAAAGGCAGTAGCACAATTATACTACCCAGTTAGACACGCCTGATATGAAAAAAAGATATAATGAAAGAAAATACACGAGGGTGTTTACTTTTTGGAGGAAGACTTTTAGTTTGCCACTTGTACTATTTAGAAGCTGAAAATTCTGGAAAGAGCTTCCTGAGGAAATGCTATACTGCTTTTGAACAAGCAGAAGCGTTACACAGGAATACAGGAAGCAGATGAGAGGAACAAATAATACACGCACTGTCATACCTCCTCTTGGGCAGTCAAGTGTCTCTCAGCTCTCTCTCTGAAAAGATGACATGTCTGAAGTGCTCTCTTAACCTGATGTTAACATTACCCTAACAGCTTATGCGAAAATGTCCTAGACGGTCTAAGGACTTCCAGTCAACAATATATTCTGTACTTATACTTCTCAAGAATGAGGAACTGCCTCCTCTTACCCCTCAAGCAGCAAGGGAAAACTAGAATTAATCCCATTAATCCCATCCTGTAACATTCCCACAGGGAAACATTTTGAACAGCAATTCAAAAAGCCCCACTGCACTCTCGGCACTGGCAGGCACGGCAGAGCCAGCCCCGTGCAGTATTCCAGCAGCCAGCACTGGGCTCCTTCTCAGGCCATTGCGTCCTGCCAGAAGCAGATGTTCGGAGGGAAGCTCCTCTCCTTTGAAATAAATGTTCTGAAAACCTTCACTCGCCTGAATAAAAACTCGATTCCAGAACATTCTGTTTTCATAAAAAATAAGTCCGTACTCTTACCCACTTACTGCCAATTATGCCAATTTGTAGCCACAGAATACAGAGTCCAAACACAAGACTTAATCAACCACGAACAAGGAAGATAAACCATTACAAAAAGATTCACAGAAAATGACAAATACACAGCTCCTTTCTAACACACACTCTAAGAGAGTTTACATTATATCATACTTGATAGTTCTAAAAAAGTCAAACCTCAGAGCAAAGATCCAGGACGGGTTTAGTTCTCTCAATTTCCACATTAATCTGACAATTCATGGGGCCAGAGAATTCACTGAAATGTGAGTCAGGTCTAATAACTATCAATTGCTATTGTATTGTATTTTAATTGTTTACAGAGAACAATACTCGAACATAGGATGACATAACCACCTCTAAAATTTTAAGAGCTTATTAACATGCCATAAGGTGTCTCTAAATGCTAGTTAAACCAAAAGACAACTAATACTGCTGAAGAGTCAAACATTAGACACAATATTACAGCACACAATGTTTTAAGAAATTCCTTTCAAAGAAAGAGCTAGATTTTGGTGAAAGAGTCCTTTCTACTCTTTAAAGGATAAATCATACTCCACAGGCAAAAAGTAGTTAAACCAAGACTATAGCATACGGACATCTACCAAGAAATTCAGAGAAATAAGACATCCTTGAAGCCGTTTCCTGGAGCTTCAGGCTCCATGGCTTCAAGAACTTCAGAGATGCTTTACAAAAAACCAAACCGTCTCTTGGTGACAAGTACCAGAGACACATGATGGTGCATTTCAGATTTGCATTTACTTATTAGTTATGCTTTTAGTCTCTAACTACATTTTCAGCTTTGTAATCCAGAATTTAACCTGTTGTTTTGCTACAGTAATATGCTACCTCCTATCTGACTGATACTACAGGGCACTTTGTTTCTAGGGAAACAAAGAAACCACGTACAGCAGTTGCATGCAAATCTTCTGAGTGCTAAAGGTTGGCTGTGTTTTCTATCCAAATGCAAGGATCAACTCAGCTTCAAGTGTCACTCTACTGTGACATTAACCAAATCCTTCTGGCAAAGACAGTTCTATGATGTATCACTGTGGGATTTCCAAATATTGCAGGGTATTCAGGTTTTCCAGGCAGATCGATTAAGCAAAATTAATAAGAAAATTGGGAAAACTCTAGAAAAATCCTCTAGAAGCAATAAGAAATATTTTGAAAAGCTGCTGTTCTCGAAGCTCATGCATCACATATATATAGACTTTGCTGACTAAGATTAAAATCTGAGCACACTTCAGTCCATTTAGAATGCAGCTGCACATGACACATACAGTGAGCTCAGATTTGTGTAACAGACAAGTAAAGTTGAAATACAGGATGAAGAATTACAATAGAAAAGTCAATCAGATAAAAAATAAATAGTCTTGCCCATTTAGTTTCCACTATGTGACTATTTTTACAGCTCCAATTTGAAAAGCAACTGGTTTTCAATAGAAATTTTAATTTGTATTTCAAAGAAATCAATTTTGTCATACAGATCATGGTATAAATTAACACCAAAGTAGGCATTTTTATTTTTTTAAACTTTAAAAAGGACAGGATCTATTTTATGGTTTAACACAGCAAAAACTGGTATTTATTTTCAGCCAGTGAACAAGGGTAAACAACTAGAACACCCTGTGTACATGCAGCAGTAAATGAAGTGGTGGGCTGGGCAGCAACTCCGACTTTCTTCTTCTCCTTCCCCATACAGCAGTATGCCAGGCTGAGTCTGGGTATGTACATGAGAAGGTGCAGAGACTGGGAGGCACAGACTTGATTGAGGAGCACTCTGGAAAATTGAATGCTTCCAAGGGCTATTTTGTTTGTCAAAAGAATATTGTACATTTTCATTTCAAATATCCTTTCTGTGTCTAGTCTTCCTTTTCAGTCTGACTCTCCAACTTCAGCTCTGGCATCCTAGCCTTTCAGTGAAAGGGCCTCCATCTTATTTTATCCTACTGTCTGTCAAGGCTGACAGTAAAGCATGACTCTCTCTCTTATCACCCAAGGCCTGAATGGAGAAGTCATCTTTTCCCTTTGGAAATGCTGGAAAGCTTTTCCCTTTCACTAATGGGGGAGAAAAGGGCAGAATGAGCAAAATGTGTCCAGATCGTTCCAGTATTTCATCCATAATATCTGCAAATTCATTCAAAGCTTTTTCCATTTAATTTGCAGGTAACCTCTTTAAAAATGAAAATAGTTAATATGAAATCTCAGGTTCAAAGCAGTATATNGTTTTGGGCCCCTCACTACAAGAAGGACATTGAGGTGCTGGAGCATGTCCACAGAAGAGCAATGAAAGTGGTGAAGATGAAGGGTCTAGAGCATAAGTCTTATGAGGAGAGGCTGAGGGAACTGGGACTGTTTAGCCTGGAGAAAAGGAGACTCAGGGAGACTTTATCGCTCTCTACAACTACCTGAAAGGAGATGGGTGTTGGTCTCTTCTCCCAAGTAACTTGCGATAGGACGAGAGGAAATGGCCTTAAGTTGCGCCAGGTGAGGTTTAGATTGGATATTAGGAAAAATTTCTTCACAGAAAGGGTTCTCAAGCATTGGAACAGGCTGTCCAGGGAAGTGGTTGAGTCACCATCCCTGGAGATGTGTCGACATGGCACTTAGGGACATGGTTTAGTGGTGGACTTGGCAGTGCTAGATTTATGGTTGGATTTGACGATCTTAAAGGTCTTTTCCAACCTAAATGATTCTATTATTCTATTCTATGATTCTATATTAAAGCTACCTTGTTTAGCATTTTCATTCTATGCCACTATTTTCAAGATGTGACCTCCAGTTTGTCTTATATACATGCTTTAAAAGGAAACATGGCAGAAATATCTACAATCTATGAATATCAATGATCTACTGAATCAAGTTAGAGCTCTGAAGAAGTAATTTGAGAAAAGTTTCAGAATTTTCAGATAAATTTTTTAGATATTGTTTAAAAAATGAGGTTACCAAACTGGAACCATCATCACTTAATCAAATAGCTATGCATACATCTTTACAGAAGACTGTAATAAGAATTTGTTCATTCTTCCATTGAGTTCAAATGGTTCAGAAACAAATCATTAATGATAGAGTTATATCTAGATATGAGTACTTGCGTTTCTGCACAGTAACGTAATGCACCTCAGCCTACTACCTTGATCTTACAATCCCATAAGTACATTCAAACAACTTGTTCTCTTCACTCAGTAGTGCATAACAGAACTCATTGCCTGGATTTTAAAAGAATGGCAAAGGAAGAGAGGGAGCCAGCCTTCCCAGGAAAAGCTTGTTAGTTTTCATTAAGCATTTATGTTTCATAGCCTTAGCACAACACTTATTAGCAGAGGACTTCTAAAGATAATATATATTTACAGGCCTAAAAATAAGACACCTTTATTTAAAAAATTAACATTTCTTTCTTTTCAGGAAAGACAGGCTTATGTCTGGAATACAGACACTACTATTCAGCTAGAAAATGAGTGAATGATATGCTTCAGTAAGTTTATGCTTCTATTTCCTGTGCAAAATTGATAATGTCTTTACCTCAAAATCTACCACAACAGGACCGATTAAACTGAAGAATGTGGGTGAAATCTGGCTCGCTGCCTTGCTGAATACGGTCTGCCTGCTAGGAGAATGAGCAGTTTTTATGACGTGTACTCCTTCCCCATATGCTCCCCTGGCATGTCTGCCATTAGTGTTTAAGTACACAGGGGAAAGCAACTGCCTCATAACAAAAAGAGCCCAATCTGCACCAATTCTACCCAAAGGACACAGACAGACTAGTCCCGCTGTGGTGCTGCAGTGTCAGGCAGCATTGCCCAGCTCTTGCACGGGAACCGAAGACTGTAACTGAGGTCCTAAGAGAAATGCACTGCTTTTAACTACTTTAAAGCTTTAAAAACATTTTAAAATCTTTATGACTTCAACTGAAGCATGTTAATGACTGATGGTGAGAAAAGACAAATTATTCATGAATGTCACCTCAGGGTGTTCCCAATTTTTGATTGAGGTAGGTGGGCATAAAGGTATGGGTTACTTGCTCCTCTTACTCCCTTATTTGAGAACACTCCCAAGGTATAAAGAAAAACGGATCCAGCCTCCCTCAGTTACTTCAGCTAATGTGATCTTCAGGAAAATACTCCAAGAAGTTAGGTAGCTACAATGCAAAGAAGTTTTGTAAAAATCAACATTGATGGATGGTGATCCAAGAGCATAAGAATGGATCTTAACATCACTCTCCCAAACAAGACTAGATACATAGTAATATTTAAACACACTTAATTAATACGGAGCTTGAAGTAGCAGCTCAGGAATTGTTATGGGGAAAAAGCAAAACAAATGCCATTTTTTCTTTTCAAATGGGTCACACTTGGGTATATTAGCACCTGATATGTCATCACAAAGGTGCAAGTAAGAGAGATGAGATATTGAGGCAAATTAAGCTCCAATTCTTCCTTATAAAGACAGCCTATCGAGACAGAAATCAGGATGAAGACACTGTCACTTCTCCACAGACCTCAAAAATACCACTTTGATATCTGGCACTTAGCTTCACAGGTCTGTACTTTTCCCTAGGAAATGCAGATGAACGGTATGATTTCAAGCATATGATACAGAGGGATATGCAGACAAAGAGCAGCCTAGCAGCCTTGAATGGTTTGTTAAACCACAGGGGAAAAAAAAAGAAAGGGGGGAAAAAAAAAGAATAAAGAGATATTCACATATTTGAAGAAGTATAACTGGAAAAGATAGCTAACTAAGCATAAACCTAGGACTGTTTTTAGGCACAGTCCAAACAAGGAGTCATCTAAGGTAACAGATTGAAGAAGGCTGAGCAAGCCTCTGGCTATCAACACTTACATCCACCACCCCACACTGGCAATAGAAGCTGTAGGTGAGACTGAGGTTAGCTCTCCCAGTCCCTTTGCCCTTTTTGTTAAGGCAGATACTGTGAGGATATTACCACAAAGAAATTCAATTTGCGATTAAGAATTCTCAAAATGACTCTGCACCCACCCACTACTACAGATGACCAAAATGCACAGCTCTAAGGAAGTTCAGATCCATTTAGGACCGCCCACAGAATCAAAACAGTTATTATCTCAAGAAACCTCAGTGGCATATTTAATAGCAACCCAGAAAAACCTCGCTGTTTTCCTATGTCCAAAATTTAGTAGATGATAAAGTCGACCTGAACAGATTCAGGCTCCAATTAATATTCTCACCCTGGTTTCAAAATCACATCATTAAACTTCCCGACTCTGATTTGTAAAGACCAACACTCAACAATGGCAGTTGGCATCATCTCAACTTATCTGGGAACTGATCTTACGCACAAGAGGACCTGACAAATCCCGCAGTCCTACTGCGGGGAGGGGGGGGCAGTTCTCAGGGAAGTTCCAGTCTGAATTTAACTGAACAGAACTATGGAAAGTTGGTCTGCTCCTTGGTAGAATTGAGGCAGCTTGCACTGAAAAACAATACTCTCTGACTGCCAAAGTTAAGCCACAATAAGTAACTTCTGCTGTTGTAAAACAATCACACACACACACACACAAAAACAACAAAACAAAACAAACAAACAACCCCCCCCCCACAAAACAAAAAAAAAAGCAAGCCCTTGTTTTAAAGCATTTGCCTGTACGTAGAATTCCCAGGCTCCCTATACCAAGCCTCAAGCAGATGATCCTTTGGTCTTGATCAAAGTGAAGGAATCCAACAGGCTAGACTACGAGCTTTAAATTCTCGAATATTGATACAGAGCTTTCATCTAACCACTTTAAAAAACCAGAGCACACAGGAATTTTACCAGCCCGCCACCTGGAAATATCACCAAAAATGGTAATGGATCTGGAAGAATTTCCTGATGAACATGTGCTACCTTCAGTTTTTGCATGTTGAATAACCTGACACATAAATGGCTTAGAAATAAGCATTGTCAACAGAGGTGTGCTTCATTTGTTAAAAAGTCTTTTAAAAACTACAGAGGTAACTTGGAAAGAGTTCTCCTTACAGTAGAAAAAGGTACCTGTTTCGGATCAAAAACCAAGTGTCTTATTGGAAAGCAAAGTCATAAACCAGGCTTTCTAAAGGACTGTTGGTTAAAAGTAAAAAAAAAAAACACCTCATGATATCATACAAGCAGCATTGGATTCAATCCCACAGACAGAAAATAAACACAATATCAACATCACATTTTCAGGTCCTGAATGAAATAATATACACAACAATGTTTCCAGGTATCTACTGTCATTAAACTCAAATGAGAATCCTGAAATACACAGATTCAAATATATTTTCTGTGGGCATTTTTACTTCTCAAGTACTTAACTAAATTAAAAAACAAATTAAATTTTTTCTGCAGTACCTGACTCTGAAACAGATGATCTGCTCTGACCAAACTGAGGATCAAAGTACAAATCTTTACATCACTGCAACATACACATCCTGGTGAATATTCTACCAGAAATTCTAAAAGCATCAGAGATCCTGGTCCAGTAGTTACAGTGTTCTTGGTATATGTCTGTCGTGGTTTAACCCCATCCAGCAAATAAACCCCACACAGCTGCTCGCTCACCCCCCCTGCTCCGGTGGGATGGGGGAGAGAATTGGGAGGGCACAAGTAGGAAAACTCCTGGGTTGAGATAAAAACAGTTTAATAACTGAAATAAAACACAGTAAAACATTAACAATGAGAACAACAACAATAACAGAATATACAAAGCAGGCGATGCACAATGCAACCGCTCACCAACCACCGACTGTGTTTCACAAACGGCGGGTGAGCCCCCCC
>VZTQ01002804.1:9059-27832 GCA_013400755.1 Pelecanoides urinatrix | reverse complement strand
CCAGGTTAAACCACGACATTTGTTTTCTCTAGAAATGGAATATTCACATATTTTGATGGACACTTGATGCCTGCTCGACTCAGAGGGTAAACTCCATCCTGGAATGTTTGTGTCTGCCCTAGGGAAAGTTACTGGTGTGTTTTCTGCCAAAAATCGTTATCTAGGTCTTTCAAAGTCAAATTTAAGATTGCCTCCATTCACTTCCTGTATAATGTTGTATTTCTCTTTCCTTTAGAGTGTGTTATTTTTCTTCCATTCTGTTTCTTTGTGTTGTAAGTCCCAACAGTTCTACTTTTTTCTTCATATGTTTTTTCTTCGCATGTTTTTTGTCATCATACTTCTTTTTCAGTGTCACATTTCTGTGGTTGTCTAGATATTTTTCCTTATAGCCTTTGATTTCATCTTTCCCATGTTTTTCTGGAATATTTTCAACATTTTCTCAAGAATTTTGATCTTTTTTTTCTTTTTTCCTTTTCTTTTCAATATTCTGTTTTTCTTGGTATGTGCAGATGGATTTTCAGTCATTTGCACGATCTGTTTTATACCCATTCTAAGATAGATTGTCACATTTTGCTCTCCTTTAAGGACAGAACTGAATGAAATTACAAGGTAGGATGAGTCAAATTTTTATGTATCTGAAGAGATCTGTATTGTTTGGAATTTTTTCTTTTTTTCTTTCCCCCAAAATCTCAGTATCATCCCTCTGGATTTGTTTGGGTGGGGGAGGAGGGCCATACATTACATGATGTAATCATTATGGTATCTGGAGACAAATGTGGAAAGGAATCAAGGATTTGATTTCATTATTTAGCACTCATCTCTTCTTTTCTCTCACCCTCTGATTTGTATGATCTATTCTAAAATGAGAGACCATGTGCACATTAGTGCTGGTATGTATGCAAGTATATCTTGCCAGTCAGGACCCAAATATGCTCAGTTTAGAGCATTCAACAAAGAGTAGCTCACGTTATGTCGTTCTTCATCCTGATTTCTGTCAGTGGATGTCTGCCACTATTTGAGTTCCTCCCCATTGCTGAGTTGACACTGAATGTTGCATTGGTTCTTACTTATTTGTTTCTGCCTCACGTCAGCTTTCCTTCAAAGTCATACCCCTTGCAAATGAAGACAGAAATTTAAGGATTGATTTATTTATTTATGGGCTTTTAAGGAGTCAATTTTTCCTAAAATCAAAACATCCATTTGTTTCTAGGTTGATCAAATCGTCATCTTAGAAAGCTAGCTTGTGGCTTGCACTGCAAAGAGAAATACTAAAAATCTGCTTTCCAGTTGCTATCTGGTGTGATTCAGGTTTTCTCTGTGAAAATTCCTAGTAATACTAATCTGATTGTTAGCATATATTTAAGTGTCATGTGCTCTTCTGGTGTTTCCAAACACTGATAAATCCTTCAAGTACCACTATTACAATTTCTAATTGTAAGATCCTAAAGAGCTTTTAGCTTTACAGATACTCACACAGATTGTTAATCTGAAAGATAAAATGTTCTATTAATTCTGTTGGACCTGGCTTTTCTGATCATGACATAAAGTGAAGAAGTTCTGAGAGGTTCAGCACAATTCTGTTTCTCTGTGACCTATATCCTTTTGACTTTGAGATTTATTATGTTCCTTGTTTTTGGCTTGAAGGTCTTCATTGTGACTCATAGGTCTTGTGTTTGTATTTCTTCCCTGAAAATTCAAAATAGGCTGAATGAATTAGCTCTATGAACTTTTTTCTTTGCAACACTTGGAGAAGAAAAATAACTAGGACGACATGGTGTGAAATGCTATCAAAACGATTGTGATCTCTGTTAGATGCCTTTATTTTTCCCTCTCCAGTCCTTATTGCAATTCCCTGATATGCACAAGGCTAGTAATGGATTCTGATCTCATCATGATCATTCTGCACTAATCTATAAAAGGGTTGATTCTCATTAATTAAGCTCTAATCGTTGCCTCTCGTGTTCTCCATCTATTGACAGGAACCCTCACAGAAGTGATTTTTGTCCTATTGCTGTGTTCTGTTGAGTGAAAATGGTTCAGATTATATGTCTTTCCAGAACAGCAAACTGCACCATGTTGTGATAATCAGAAGAAATCTTTTTTTTTCCTTACTTCCTGAGCAGTGGTGAAAAACTACCTTGCGCTTTGAATATTTTATAACATCAAATCAGCTAGGATCTCAATGCAATATGGATAAGAATGGCTTAACTCATTCAGGCTGAGTTCACCTATTCCCGATATTTTTTTTTTTTTTTTTCCCCTCAAACAGCATCTACAAATGGATGCCTAGGGAGGGGAAGCTTTACTCCCTCACCAACCCATAATCTCCACCCTTCAGCTGTTTTCAGCTCTGTTTTTCTTGAGGCTGTTTTCCACTAACGGATCTCTCTATGAGGAATGCTCAGTCATGATTAGTTCAGCAATCCTAGATCTTGCACTTCTCTTTCTGTGCTTTACAGAATGAGGCTTTTAAGGAATCTAGATCTGTAGTTACAACTGTATCTGGAGAGGATTGACCTGGTCCCATACTGAGAGTATCTTATCAGAAGTAAATTCTGCTGTTGTGTGCCTTCTGTTGCAGGAATGTGTTCATCTTAATCCAGAGATTGGTAAAACCATGCATGAAATAGTTTGTTTAGTTTTTATGTTCTTTCATCATCCTCTCAGGTGCTAAAGAAACTGAATTTCCAATCTTACAAGCTTGGCTGAGGAGCTCAGGCAAGTCTTATGGCTCATGCCTTGTCATTTTACTACTTTGTCTTTGCCAGGTATTTTGGTGTCAAAGAAAGTGAGTGCTTTTCTTTTCTCCTACCGTATAGGGTAGGATTGTCCATTAGACATCCCTCTGAATTTACTGAATAGAGTTACTGTTCAAAACACCTTACAGCTACTTTGCTTCATAGCTAATTTGTTCTTTCACAGGAACCTGTTCTGGCAGGAAGTAGATTTTTTTTTTTTCCTTCTGTCTCTTAGCGTGAGTACTGAATGAAGTGAAACTGCCCAATCAGTCTGAAGTCAAACTTATGTTTTACCATGTATAAATTTGATTGCAATTATGACTTTACCACCTCTGTCGAGGGGGGTTGTTCACATCTTTAGAATACTTGCTTTCACATCTTAATCAGTGTTGCATGGAAATATATTCTTCACAGGAAATATATTCTTCATCACAGGAAATATATTCTTCACAGAGGGTCAGCATTCTTAAGAGAAAGGTTCTCCTTTTCCGCTATACACTGCACCAAGTCTCTACCAAAATATTGGCCTCTCTACTTAAGATGCGAAAGAGTCCATTCTCTTGCTGAAGGGCATATTTCTTTCAGGATAATTGGGCTGATATTTGGACCTTCTGTTGATGATGTCCTTAGACTGTGAACACAGTCTTTCAACTTTCTGGGACTGAGAGTAAATAAGTAAGATTGAGCTGGGAGTAAATTTGTGGTCATTTGGACTTTGAATTGGGCACTACCCTTTTGTCTTGAAACAGACTGAAAATTGCAAAACTGGACTGCATTTTACTGTTATGATAAGGGTATGTTTGGTTCTTTCTATGCCATATATTCACATACAGATAGCTGATATGGCATGCCAGACTTAGCCAGTTTTTCAGATGGTATAAGTTTTATACCGTACATGCTCTGAGCAGGGACCCTTCCCTCCTGTGGATAACTCTTTCTGCAAGTCATGCAGTTTCTGAATTGGTGAAAGATCAGAGCTGTTCATTCTTTTTTTAATTTTTCTTAACTTTTTCCCAAGAAACATTGGTATCTGTAATCTAGTAGTTTGCATAGTGAAAGGACAAATGGTGAGGGCCACAAGATGCAGCAAGAAGGAAATTTTCATTGGATATTGAAGGAAAAAAAAATATTCATAATGAAGGGGATGCCCAGAGAGGTTGCAGAATCTCCATCCTTGGAGACTTTCAAAACTCTACTGGACAAGGCCCTCAGCAACCCAGTGTAACTCCTTAAGTTAGCCATGATTTGAGGAGGAGGTTGAATGGGATGACTTGTGGACGTCCCTTTCTACCACATTTTTTACTATGATTGTATAATAAATAGGGTAATCTTGGTTCTTAAGGAAAGATTGAGCTACTTATACTCATTTTCCATAATGGGTACTTTAGTAAAGAGGAAGATTTTGTTTTAGAAGTATTAAAGATAAGATAGGTCTTATTTTTCAACATTGCAACTATATGACTAAAATTAATTCTTCTCACAACTTAAATGAAAGTCATTACTTACCACAAAAAGTTTTAATGAGAATAATGGAATTGGAATAAAAATGTTATGCATTTGAAAAGCATGATATATTCTGATATATTAAATACTGATATATTGACTTTTTTGAAGAAGGAGTAGTGCCCTCCCTCAGCCTGCTCGTGATGCTGTTCCTACTGCAGGACAGGGTGCTGCTTTGCCCCAAGGGCTCATTGCCAGCTCAGCGTACAATTTGTTGTCCACCAGGACCCCCAGATCCTTTTATTTCCAGCTGGTGGTCCCCTAGGGTGTGCTGGTGCATGGGGCTTTTCCTCCCCAGATTTAGAAGTGTGCATTTCCCATTGTTGAACTTGAAATCTCTGTCGGCCCATTTCTCCAGCCCGGTGAAGTTCTTCTGATAGGCAGCACAGTCATCTGGTGTTGTTTTAAAAAAAATATAGTTTGACTAGTTGAGTAATACAGATTCTTTCACTATGTATGAAACATAACACTTTAAAGACCATAATACTAAACTTATACTTATTTTTCTTGATTCTGAACTGACCATTTCTGCTTGCATGGCTCATATGCATTTTTATAAAGATGTTTGTAAGATAGCCCTGGATTACTGTGGCTGTGGAGGAAAAATAATCAGATAATAAGAATATAAGGAGACAGGATATAATATTTGATAATACATAGTCCTATGAAGTGTATGTCTTGTAGAATGCTGCAGTTTGTATCCCTCAGAACATTAGTACTCCAACAGTTGATTTAAACCTAATTAGCAGATGTGCTCTAATGATGAAAATCCTAATGACTGCATTCCCTGAACAGATTATCTGCAATACACTTCTTAATTTTACATGGACTTTTCATTTGCTTGTAAACTGAGAAGAGGCCATTTTTATTTCACATTTTTATAACTGTGTAAAAGTGTACTTCCTAGATGCAGTATCACAGTACAGTTATTCATTAGAAATTCCATACTGAACATACATGCGATGGATATATGAACAGTGTGTTGGATCTGTGTCTGCTCAGTGAGTGTACCTGGGATTCCTGGTTCTGAAAGGTCCCAAATGTAAATAAATGTGAAAAATTCCTCAATCTACCTGGACCAAATTTCCAGGAAAAAAAACATTTTTGAGAAATGTCACCGTTTTGTGGTTTTTGTCCAAAAGCTGTTAAGTGCACAATTGCATACTTTAATAGATAACCATGAATGAACTGTAACAAAAAGTGTCTGATAGGAGTGATTTAAATATATGGGGGGGGGGAAAAAAAATTAAGTTTATTATGGTCAATTGGTAAAGAGATGACAGTTGTCACTTGCAAGGTAATCGCCTACTGTCTGTTCTGAAGCTTTATAAAAAAAAAAATCCACTTCCTTGAACAAGCAGCAAGGTGATCTTTGTTTTGCCTGTATTTATTGCATGCCAAAATTTCTGGGTTTTAAAGACACAGTGNCCATCCCAGCTGAAACCAGGACACAGTGACAGTTCATTTTAGTATTTAGGATGGCCCGTGTGAGGGCACGAAATAGTACTTTGAATGGTAGTCCTTTGAATGTGGAATGAACTTGTGATGTAGATCAATTTAGTATAAAACCTGACCGCTTTTGAAGTACATTAGCAGTTTTTCTTGAAAGATTTGAACTAAACCCATGATCATGTAACAGTAGTTTACATTAACAACAACACACAATACGGTTTTATGTTTTGAATGGGAGAACCTTGCCCTGGTTCCCAAATCATAATTTAACTCTGAACCTGCCTTAGTAACAAAAATGAACTTTCATTATTTTGAAGAAGTAGCTCTCTATATTGTATTTTTATTAAAGAAGAAAGCTTGGAGTAGGAAAAAAAAATCATATGGAATAGGCATTACACCTCCAGAGGAAAGATGCTGACTGTCTGAGGCGTAGAACACAAAATATCATTCCGTGTGTAAAATCTCCACCATGACAACAGATCAAATGAAACACCAAGAATAGTACAAATGAGAAGGTCCAACTCAAAGTTCATGGCACTCATGGTTAAAATTGTAGAAGCAATAAGTACCAAGGATGTATGATTTTTTTAAAAGCATTGTAATTGAATCTACATTACATCTTGATAGAAGGGATGGTGCTGTGGTGAGTGGTGGGCTCTCCAAGGCATTAGATCTTGAAGTAGCTAAGAATAAGAAATGCTAATTTCACATGACTGTTTTGAATGAGATGATTCTAGAACTCTTTTTCTAGTCTAGTGTATTCGTAACCTTCCATCAGTCATTGGAAGAGAGGCAAGTAGGTTTATACATGACATGGGTAATTTCCTGTGATCAAAAACTAATGGGGCAGTAGTTCTGTATGTTGAACTCACTGCGTGATTGCTCTGTGTGACTGGGAACAAAGTATGAAGGTGACTTTTACAAGATGGTCCTGGAATACTCTGGCGATGGGACGGGGGGAATAGTGGCACACATTTGAAAGTGAATACCAATTCTAAACTGTTGTGGAGTGGGTGAGTGTTATTTCTGAATAAACAATTGAGCAAATAATTAGCTGATGACGTTATTGCATATGCACGTAGTAGTGGCATGGATGAGACCATTGATAAGGTATTATAGCCAGTTCTGATATCAGTGCTGAAGAATATGTGTGATAAATAATGAAGTATTTAGGAAAGAATTACAACAAATATTTGTAATCTGCTTGGAAGGGAAAGGCTTGAATTCAGTCCTTGGCTAAAACCAGACGTTAAGGATGGCCTTGACCACAATCTAAAACTACTTATATGAAGAAATATCTATTAAGAAAGGTGTCTCTCATCTATCAGAAAATTTTATAGTTGGTTTCACAGCTGAAAGCTGAAGCTTAGGCTAAGTGTGGTAAGAGATTAGGTGCAAATTTTGGTTTGTAAGGTACTTCATTGACTTCCGGTTAATTTGCTTTGGGGATTTAGTTTATTTTGTGGTTTTTGTCATTTAGATTTAGCAATTATAATGCTTATTTTTGGCTTAATCTATGAAAACTACCTATAACTAACACAATTTCTATAACTAATTTTTGTTTTGCAGTTTATTTTGTATGCCATGTCATCGTTTTGTATGTCACGTACTTGTATCAACAAAGCATAACTGCATTGCAGAGTGACAAACTAGATATATTGCTATCTTGTTAATCATTGGGCTTTGGGTATTTGAAAGTTGGTTGGATACAGTTTGTTAGAATATTAACTGAATGGTTTTATCAGAGTACTCAGCACTGAAATTAAGTGCTGACATTCTAAGTTCCATTTGTAGATCTCAAAGTCGGACCAGATGAATAATGCAAGTCCTGCTTTCATAGCTCTTGAATCTCCCACAGCCTGAGGAAATCAACAGCACACTGATGTCTAATCAATCAATTCATTTATAGGGTTTTCATCACAAGCCTCAGAGTTGGTATTAAGATTTTTTTTTAAGTCAATGTAATTTCTCCAAAACCAGTGCAGTTTTTCATTCTTTAGAACATTTCAACATTGTTCTGTCCTCTCTGCTCGACCCTCCTCCATCCCCTGGATGACTTGAAAATGCTAGTATTATGTGAAAGTAACATTTGCTGTTAGGACAATATTACTTGCATATATGCAACCATCGGTATTCAGTTCAGTCATCTGTCACATCTATCTTGCTATCTTTGCTTGTCAAAAAGGTCTAATGAATTACCTGAAGTAGATGTATTGGATTAGGTAGTTTTAGAAATTGCACTTAAATTATCACCAGTTTCAACACAAGATCTCATATCCATATGGTGGTAACACCACTTGAATGTCATTGCTAACTTCCTCAATGATCTTAGGCTACTTTATATGCTAGTGTTAGAGCAAGAATATGAAAACAAGGCTGTCCACTTGCTGATGGTGGGTAGATTTCACGCTTATTTCACTCAATGATTAGAACAGCATTATTTTAATCAATTACTTGAGGAAGTGATCAGCTGTGGTTTAAGCTGCAGGGATGATACCAAGTTCTGGAGACTATATCCAGACAGTATTAAGTAGTAAGATCCCTGTCATGAAAGCTAACAGATGGAATTATTACAAGAAAATAAATTGCAGGTAAACTGAAATAAATTTTTTTCCATACCATTAAATTGGGGAGAAATGCTTTAGGGTTTGCAGAAATTTAATAAATATGCATAAGGTGATATTTTGTGTTCCACATCCTTTACATTTATACTGGCTTATTAAAGATTTAATTAAGTTTTCTAAAAAGGGAGAGGATGCAGTCTTGCAAAAAAATGTAGATGACAGTGTGGGTTCACAATAATTAGGGCTTCAGGGATAAAATAAAGGGTCTCTGCAGTTAATGAATATTAAAGCAACTTCTGCTTTGAAAACTTACAAAAATGGCAGCGTTTTACTTAACACATCTGTCTTCTGTTTGTATTCTAGCCCTGATCCTTCAATATTTGTGACAAATGACATACCATTTACTTTTGCAACTATGGATAGTAAACAAAAATTACAGAAGATATTTAACTTTACTCTTCTTGTGTGTAAGCGAATTTTTTTTTACCAACTTCCTACCTTTCATTATCCTGTTGTGTGTGTCTTTGTCCGTTCATTTAAATCTTAAAAACAAGTATCTCTGGATGAAATTTATTAATATTTTCCTGTTGAAACAGCATCTCACATAGCATTGCAAAGACTCCTGTTCTTTTAAATCCCTCTTTAAGACTGTTTTGCTGTCAAGGTTCTAAAATCTTGACAGTGGTTAGACAATAGATGTAGTGAAGGACCTGTGGACCACGTTAACCCATGGTCTTCACTGGTCTCTTGTATTCTGTGTGCAGACATACATAAATAAGCAAATGAGATCTGCTTTGTTTTCCTTGATTCATAGCTTCCAAACGCTTGGGAACAAGACCTGTCTCTGTTATGTGCTTTTCCAGTACCTTGAAGAATTAAATTCTGTTCCTTGAGTAGGATGTCTTAGAGCTCTGATTATATAAATAACAACAATACTGAAATAATAATTCATTGCACAAAATTAATTAAGAGCATAAATGAAACAAACAATATTGTGCTTGTACCCTGGACAACATAATTTGGTCTGTAAATTCTTTATCAATGTAATACTGGAGAAGAAGAAATACATTGTTCTGCAATTTAAAAGGTGTGTTCAATTGTGAGTTCAATACAGCTGCCATGGATTCTTTTACAGCCTTTTGTTTAAGGCCTTGAATGTAACTTCTTGCTTCTTTAAGCTTTACAGAACATACTAAAGTATACTATTCAACCATATGCTGTGGGTACGCCAGAATCTTGCATCCTTTATGCTTACACCCTCTCGACCATTTTCCAGGTCTGCTTTTGTCCCTCTATTGTTGTTGATCCTGTGTTACTTTTAGAATATTTTCTGGAGACCTTCTTGCTCTCCTTTTCCTAGAAGAAGAAATTCCATGGCTTTCTGAATCTTTCTTTTCTGTTCTCTGTGCTCCACTTACAATTCTGGTGGCCTGATCTGCTGGCAGTAAGTCAGTAGTCCTTTCTTCTCATTCATTTCCATGGGAAAAGTGGGTACTTTCATATCAATGAGCGACAGAAAAGGGGAAAAGAGAAAAAGGAGCTGTTAAAGGTGGTATGGACTGTGAGGAAAGATCAGCAGGTAATGGAGCTTGCTCTAAGTGGTTTGTACAGTTGATTCAGGAACTGAATTTTCTTCAGCACAACTTTCCTTTAAAACCTGCAGCCTCTGTTAGAGCATTGGCTTGCCTCTGGTACATAGCTTTTTGTGTTAATGTTTTTAAAATATACCCCATCCTGAAATTTCTTGTGTTCGTTGAAATTTGCAGTTTTAATTGTCTGAACACTGCTTTGTTTGCATCTTGTTACTTCTCCCTGCCGGTCTGTTTAAATGCCATTTAGAAGTAGCAGGAGAGTAAGTTTTCCTCTTGTGTTAACCGTATTTTTTTTTAAGTGGAAACTGTTATGTGCCTTGAACAGGGTATTTGTTTTTGTGTAAATACAAAGTTTTATTTTAGTGTTACAAATTCTGGTAACTTATCCTGAAGACATAACTGGGTATATGCAAAGTGACTTAGTCACACTACAGATTACTTCTCCCCACCCCTTTTTACAAAGAGCTGGTAAAAAGCCATAGCCATCTGGCCCACAAACCCTGTCTATTCTGTTTTATGGGATCTTTAAATACTTGCATTTCTGTACTCTTATTTGTCTTTTGAACCTTATGTTTGTATAGTTTTTGGTAAAGCAGTGTTTTTTTCAGAAAATATCAAGTGTCTCTTCTCTCCTTGTACCACGAAACATTACATAATTGGATATTTGGCAAAACCCAATGAGACAAACTAACAATGTGTCAGTTAGGCAATCAGATTATTTCAGTCAAATCAGAATGCTATTTGGATTGTGTGTATAAAGCAACCCTTTTTTATGGTTGATTAATATTCTTCCAGTTTCAGTCCTGGTTATGTAACTCTGTGTGTATATATAGTGCAGAATCATTATTTTTAATTTTTATACTTACTGTGTCCTATATACATTTCATAATTTTATATATTTTATAAATGTTTACATTATTAGAATTATATTGTTTTGCAGAGTAAATTCAATTCAGTTGAACTACAACTCTTGGAGTGGGAGATAATACTTATGTACCAGGAAAGTAAATTGGAAAGTAATGCCTCATGTACTTATTTTTAAATGTGATTCAGACCTAAAAGTTTATAGCAAATCATGTGGTGTTCTTGTAAAAGGATAGGTTTCTGTCAAATGGAGATAAAGTGTATTCTCTGTCTTTGTGTCTGTAGGGATTAGGACAGTAATTGCATCTAATTTCTGGTGATGCTTTCTCCTCCCTCCGGTCACTGATGTGTTATTTCACTGAAGATGTATGGGGAGGTGTTGAAGTGTCTGCAGTAGATTTCTTGTATCTGAATGTAATTCCCTATTGCTTTACGTTCTATCTCTAGGCTTGTCAGAATGAGAGGTTTTTTCCATAATTGTTTTCTTCTAAATATACAGGGGGGAAAATTAATTGTGTAAGTTGAGAATTTTATTTAGAGATGTGCACATGCATAACGCTAATAGTGATCTTTCCCCTCTTCCCCCCAAAAAAGGCGGAAGGAAATTTTGTCACAATGAATAGTACAGTTCTGTAGGAAATTTTTTTAGTGTTCAGTTTATGAAATAATGAAACCCTGACTTCCTTGAACAACATGGGGTGTAAATTGTGCCAGACTAAAAATGGAATGAGCTGATAAATGGTATCTACTTTTTCCTCTGACGTCTTTTTAAGACTGTAAGTTTCAACGATGAAAATCTCTCTAATTGACTATATTTAAAGTAGTGCAACCAATGTGAATGTTCCTGATTGGCATTTTTCCCTGTAATGAGGTGATTTATTGTTTGTTCTTGCATGTTCAATGAATATTCACCAATTTTGTTGCTAAACGTATTGATGAGCTTTGCATTTTTTTCAGATCTTATAGTCATTTTTAGGCCTCTGTAATCTTCTTCTCAATAGCAATTGTTGTTAATCTATCAAAAGTATCATCCTCTTTCTCCCGTCCTGCTCCCCAAAGTGCAGTAAGCTCATCAAAGATTTTTTTCTCACTTTTCTCACTCATCTTTGACTAGTTAGTTAACTCGCCTCAGGTCATCTTTGTAAATGAGTTTGTAATGTTAAATTGACAAATGAATAGATCAGAACTGTTCTGTGCTTTTTGGTCCGTTACTGCTCAGTTTTCATAGGTTTTCCTTCCAATAGGAAGGTATGACTGTTTTAGCTTAGACCATTGTGCTTTTTTAAAAAATAATAATGGTAATGTATCCTATCTTTTAACTAAAATGATTTGTTTTCACTTTCTGTCTAGATCTATTGGGTAGCTAAATTTGCTAGTTCGTTATCATGGCAAATGATGTAGCATTTGTGGGGGAACTAGAGAAGTGGTTGTCTTAGGGTCTTGTGGGAGAAAGTGCAGTACTGAAGACCTTCTCACTCATAAAGGCAAACTTTTTGTAGGGAAAGTGTTTCTGCAGATTCCTCAGGCTATAAAATAAGATTTCTGAGGGGCTTTTTTTTTCCCCACGCTGATTTTAAAAACTAGGTTGAATGGGAGTTGAAAGTGGGGTGCTGGAGGTGGCATGGTTAACTAGTGTGCTAATATTGACCTTAAAGAATGCAGATTTCAAAACTAGAATATTTAAATAGGGATAATAAATTGAATTAGCTGTAGTGTATCTTTTCAGCTAGCTGCGAACCAAGACAAGACAAGAAGCTGCATAAATTTTACTCACATGCGAATGGATGTGTTCTTTAAAGATAATGCAGCCTTTGACTTCAGTAATTTTTCAGTGTTTATCCTTTGTGGATATTATTTTAAATACAAAGATATTGTTTTCTACCTCTGGATGTCCCTGAGATGCAAATGGTGAGGGCTGGGAGAATATATATAAGGACATATAATATGTTTGCTCAGTTTCCACAATGTTTTCTAGGAGTCCGCTATTGGATGTGGACTAGGCTGGCTTTTGGCCTGAGCTGGTAGAGCCTCTGTTATGTCCTTATGGCGATGGGCTTGGGGTCTACAGAGGACTTCAGAATATATCTGAGTGCATTTAGGTAATCGGGAACAGTGATGTCACTTCTTCAGCTGAAAAAAAAAATATTAGGGAAAATGCTTTGCAGAATTATCCTTCAAATTGCTTTGAAAGCAAATCTCTAGGATAGGTTTGTGGAACATCAAATTTTATGGTCATGCTTCCTTTCTCCTTTTATATTTTTCATTATTCTACATCAACAAACTCCTTAAAATCAACCACAAAAACAAAACTGCCAAATAATTTTTTTTCTTTTCCTTTCTTCTCTATCTTTAAACACCCTACACTTCAAAAGCACAAGCATTCTTTCTGTTTGTTTCAACTTTAGATACAGAATAATCAGTGGTCTGTACTGGGTCTTTTACAGAATTGAAGCTTAATATTTTTTGACTTGTTTAGGTCTTGAAATTGGCATTTTCCTCTTTAGCAAAAGAATAATCTAGTATTTTTTGTGGAAAATCAGCAGTTATTTTTAACCCTGACAGCTCCAGACTTAGCAGATGTAAGAGCTATCATTTTTTTGTAGTGAGAATAGTAACGATATTTTATGTAATATTTATTTCTTTTCTACCATGTTTGTACATCGGAGGCTTAATCCTATGGGTACTTGGGTTTATGGGTAAAACATGAATAACACCTGGAATTCTGTAGGACGAAATGCAACTCATATCTGTGGTAGGTAGTTAGAAGATGTTTCAGTGTCTTTGGTAATAGTAATAACTTTTTCTACTCTAAAGACTGATAACTGTTTTGCCTGCAACTTTTTGTTTGCAATCTTTGAAATTCTTAATTTGTACATAGACTAGTTTGTGCATAATTAGATATCTTATTTCAGAAAGTACCCGATTGGCTTGTCACAAGATAGAAAGTGTTTATGGCTTATCACCATCAGATCTTTCCTCTGCCATTAGTCTTTTAATTTGCTTACTATTCAGTTGCTGTGAAGAAACAGCTGAGAAATGAAATTCTATTTTTTAGTTTCCCAGTGTGCTAATCAGCAAGGTAACCTTTCTTATTAATAGTAAAGGTGCCAAGAAGGAATAGGTACTTGAGAATCCTTTCGGTAATACCAAAAAGGCAAATCCATGACATCTGCCGGGGTGTGTGTGTGTGTGTGTGTGTGTTTTGGTTTTTGGTTTGGGTTTTGGGTTTTTTTGTTGTTGTTTGGGTTTTTTTTTTTGTTTGGTTGTTTTTTGGTTTGTGGGGGGTTTTTTTGTTTTTGTTTTTGTTTTTGTTTTTTAATGTTTTGGGAGATGAAGTAGCCAAAGTGCTCATACCCCGTATGTTTTTTCAACTAGATGCTTTATGTGGCCTCTAGATCAACTTAACTGGTCTTTCTATGCTTGTCTGGAGCAACTTAGTCATAAGAACACTACTGATTTGTTGATTTAGACCTTTAACTAGGTCACTTAGGTTCCTCCAAAATTCTTTTATGTTATATACCCTCATTTTAACTGTTATATAATAACAAAGTAAGGTAAAGTACTGTTATATTCCTTGATGGACCAACTTAAAACAAAAAAAAAATTTCATTCATTATTCTTAAGGGGATTCTGTCAAAATTATTTCAGTATGTTTGATTGAGGTCTCGTTGTTTTCCTGTTCAACCAGTTATATTTCTGATTACCAAGCAGTGCTTAAGTGCCCTCATAACAATTTAATTTCTGCCCTTTTGTTCTTATTCATTCCAGTGTGTTTTCAGTCACTTATGGAACCAAAGCATCTCTGGTTTATATTGTATTCACTATGCATTTTAAATTTTAAATGGTTATTGAATTAATTTGTTCTTAGCATTCTTTCTTTTAACAGGACATGCTCCTGCCCATTCCCAGTCTTCCTTTATAATCTAATTCACTGTAAAGTCTTGATGCTTTCTCTATAGCTAGCAGTCCATAAGCTTCTTTTTTAAATAAAACTCGTTTCCATTGAAGCAGTTTAGTCATCTCTTCTGTACTTTCAGTGATTGAAAATACAGCATCTGTATTTTAACCTGGTGTTTGAAATAACTTAGAAAATTGAAGAAGAGGAAGAAAATTCTTTTTTAACATTACCCGTAGTTTGGTTGTGTGGCTTGATTTCTGGGTAATTCATCGGTGGTAGCAGAGTACTTCAGGTCTTTGAGGGATTAGTCTCTCTGTGGTGATTCCGCAGTGAAGAAAGCTCACAGCTATCAATGGCTTTGTAAAATGTCTCTCTAGAATCCTTGTTTACAGAGAACGGAAAGATCCAGATGCCATTTAAGTTCTTTCAATTTTCAGAGAGAAAATCCAGTAATACCCTGGACTTCTGTCGCTCTTTTGGCTTTTTGCCTCCTTTCAAATTGTGATTGTTGCCAACATTCCACCAAAGGCAAAGCAACCTCAAATTCCTAAAGTGATTTACCTCTGTGTGGTGTTACCATCAACATTGCTATATCAACTTTCAACATATAATCTTGTCATTCCACAAATATGCAGAGGAACGCGCAGGTAAGGGGTGGGGGCGATAGGAAGAGGAGTGGCGGTACGCTGATTCATCGCTAATTCAGTGCTGTATACATATTGCTAGGAAAGGAAGGGTCTTTCCATTAATGTAGATTTCTGAATTACTTCATTATGAAACAGGGAACAAATGCACTTTGAACAAAAGGGCAATTTTATTGGTGTCTGTGCTTATTCGTCTTTCCTCTAGATGCTATTTGCTCTACACTCATGAAGAACAAAAGATAGGGTAGAACTACTGTGATGTAGTGATGTTTTGTCATGCAAATCCTTTAAATATCATGCTTTCCATCTAATGTTCTGAAATTGAAAATGTTCTGAGGAATGACTGAGAGAGCTGGGGCTGTTTATTGTAGAGAAGAGAAGGCTCAGGAGGGATATTACCAATGTATATAAATACCTAAAGGGTAAAGAAGACAGAGCCATTTCATTGGCGCCCAGTGACAGGACCAGAGGCAATGGACCCAAACTGAAACACAGGAGGTTCTGTCTGAACATCAGGAAACACTTTTCACTGTGAATATGACTGGAAGGGTTGCCCAGAGAGGTTGTGGAGTCTCCCTCCTTGGAAATACTCAAAAGCTGTCTGGACGTGGTCCTGGGCCACTGGCTGTAGGTGGCCCTGCTTGAGCAGGGGAGTTGGACTAGATGACCTCCAGAGCTCCCTACCAACCTCAACTGTTCTGTGATTCTGTGAAATTGCGGTAGAGTTGTAAACTGAAGACTAGATAAGAAATGCAGACTATTTTCTTCATGTTCAGACTTGAAGTCAGTATTCTGATTGCCTGTATCACATCCCAAAGAAACAGGAAATTCAAGTTAACGTTGACTTTTTAAATTTTCTTCCAGTCTTTCTCTTATGGATACAGCAGGACAAATTATTCTGAAGAGTTTTTTGGGTTTTTTAAAAGGATCATACTATCTAAGTTATTTGCATTTCTTCCTGGGCAGCATCTCCTCATTCTATATAAAGTACATGAGCTACCTGCTCTGATACGTACAAAACTGTTTAGTGTATGAGCAATCTGATCCTGGATTTCTGGGTTCTTATGGCTTGCTCTGTAATGCTTTGGGGTTTTTTTTGATAGATCTCTTATTTTAAAGAGATTCAGCTGAACAAAATAATTTGCAATAAAATTGACGGGGAACAGTTGGTTATGTAGCACTGTTTGGAGAAATGTTCAACTTATCTTCACAAATAGTGCTTGAGAGTAGTCAAACAGGCATATAATTCAAGAAAGAGACCTCACTTTCATGTTTTCAAAGACACTTTGGACTCTAGCCTTAGAAAACAACAGAAAATTGACATTTGGGGGAAAAAATGAGAAATTACTTGTGTCTTTCTGTACTATTGAGCCTTTGCTTTTAGTAGAGAAATGCCATTTCTTTAAATGATCTAGACAGTTTAAATAAGGCTGCTAATTTCAGCAAATACTAAAGAAGTAAAGGGAAAAGAATGGGATCAAAAGTTACTTTGCTTTTAAAAGTAAGCACAATGTTAATAATGTGTCCAAGAAGTCAATATTCTTTGTAGCAAGGGAGAGGTACACAAAGTATATAATAGTTCTTGAATGGCTTTCAGTAGTTAATTCAGAATTCTCCACTGTAAATTCAGCCAGGCTGCTGAATGCTGTGAGACAAGTATTGCAGCAAGCTGAACTTAATATAAAGATCTTGGGGGACGTGTGGAAGAATTTCTGAAACTCAGAATGGCAATATAAATAGCAATTAGCTTAAAAGGCTGTCTTAGCTAAGTTTAGTCTTACCTAAAACTCAGAAATATTTGAAAATGGGAGGCTGAATGAGTGTATTAATGTCACACATGCCTTGATAATCTGTAGCTGTGAGATGTGTTCCTTGATTTAGAAAGAGTTTTTATTTGTGAAATAATAATTGTGCATGGAATTAACTTGAAGTATCTGCTTTAAAATCATAAACTTAGCACTCTAAAAGGTATAGTTATATCCAGTTCCCAAGAATCTGAAGGTTCTGAATACTGAAAAAATATAGAGTCATTTAGAATTAGGAAGTTGATCATCTTATTATTAAATTAAAATATCTGTGCAGAGTGATGTTAGTTTTTAACTTTTTTTGCATCTTTTGCTAAAGATTTTTTCCCATCTTTTAATCAAGAACTTTTGCAACATTTTTGCTAGGTCACCCTGAACTCTTTTCCACTGAGAATAAATGGAACTTTTTTAGCCTTTCTGTATAACAAGTATGCTTGGAATCATCCTGGTTGTCCTATATTATGCTCTCCCGAGACTAATATCCTTTCAGTGTAAAGGTGACCTAAACAAAATGTACTTTGAGGTTTAGCTGATGCTTTTGTTGTAGTATCTTTTCTCTAATTCATAATTTTGTTATTTCTCATTATGTTTTTAATTACTTCCATGCTTGTAAAAAAAATAGTAAAATAGTAAAATAAAACAGTGGGGAAAAAGCCCATAATTGTGTAAGGCATAGTCTTGTTTATATAAACTGAAATGATTTCACTGGTGTTTTATTTAATGCAGTACAGGAGGGAGTCTGTTTCCTGAAGTAAACTGTGTATTTGTTTACAGTACTAGAGTCCTACTCTGTAATTCATCTTGTTGACTTCACAGACTTTATTTAAATTAGGTGGACTTTATGAATACTTACATTCATTAAAAAATAAAATTTGTGACAAATTGTGAAAATTTTGAAAAGTATTAATCACAAAAAAGTGATGCATTTCCTAGATTTTGAAAGAAATTGTCAGTTTTGGATTGTACTCCCTGGAAATAAGGATCTTTTTTAAATCAACTGAACAACATATATCCGTGTAAACCATTACATAGGTTACTTTCTATCTTGCATTTTTTACAGTGGAAAAAAATATTAATGTTATTATTTTCTTGTATAATGATCAGAAAATGACAGCTCTATGTCATAGGAAATCAACCACATTTTTCTTAAATTCCTAATAGAGCAACTTACGGGCTAAAATAAAAAAACTCAGTACTTTTAATACTCTATTCATTTATCTACTCAGCCTTAAAAGGACATTTTTAGGCTTAATACCACAAAATGTAGGCTATTTTGCATAAAGATAAAAATCAGTGTCTGATTTCAAGAAGCAAATCCTCAGTCACAGCTAAATTATTTCAAGTCAATGAAGCATAATATCAAGTCAGTCACACTGTGGCAGCTTGCATGTCTTCTCAATTGTGTTCAGGCAATGGCTTTTTGTAAATAACTAACTAAATAAATAAAATATCTGAAAGGGAAAAAAGTATCCTAACAGATTTCTGTATATATTGGTGGTTAGTAATATTTGCATTAGCTCATGTTTTTGGTTGTTGTTTTTTTTTTTTTTTTTTTTTAATTAAAAAACGGCCTTTGAAAGATCACAGAAAGCTGCAGAGGAGAGGACAGGGAAGTAGAATTTGCTGTACTGATACAGCCATTCTCATTAGAAGAAATAGTTTATGACGTTATGACTTACAGAACAGATTGTACTGTGCTTCCGATACCTGCAG
>VZTQ01002803.1:0-13342 GCA_013400755.1 Pelecanoides urinatrix | reverse complement strand
TTCTTTTTAAACAAATTATATTTATCTGTCAGTGAAATGTGGGCTTCTCATTTGCATAGTACAAAAAGAGGGTATCAAAGGAGAAATCATACATATAGAAAAATTAATATTGCCATATTTTGTTCTTGTGACTTAAGTTAACCATCAACTGACAGCTTCCAGGTGTGTGCAATACAAATTAAGTTTTATGTCTGTTTAGACTCAAATTGATATACACATTGGAGGTTCTCTGAGTTAAAACCTTCAACTGATGGTTAGAAGCTCATAATTCCTGAGAAAAATAGCAATTTACATTTCTCTAATCTCCATTTTCAAGATCTCATCCAGCAATATTTTAAAGTTGTTTCTGGCTTAATATATTGAAAAGCTAAAATGATAGGCCAAGCTAATATTATTTTATTAGTGAAACTAGTCGAAAGACTTTGTGGAAGGATTATAGTTTGCAGCATCTCTGCATTTGTAGGTATCTATCCATAAAGACCACAGAAGCAGAGCTAGACGTTGCTCTTTTGTATTCTGGGGAAGAGCTAGGTTAGGGAAGATTCCCCTGCCTCTTTCTAGAGGGGGAAGGGCTTCACAAATGCTCACCCACTAAACAAGAAACTGCTGAAGTATTTAACTATGAAAATACCACTGGTGGTCTGCATTCAGAGCCCTGAGCTTTTTAAAAAGAGTAACAAATGCTTTTACTTCACTTAAGAAACAAAAACAGCGCCACTCTTCCACATTAGTCCAGTACCTCACAATTTGAAAACTTAGCTAGGATATTTCCTCGCCCCCCCGCTTCTTCCTCTACCTCAAACTCTTCATGAGATTACCTGTGAAAGTTGGTAGGAAGTAGTAATAGAACTCCTCTTATCTATTGGACAGTGGCTTCCAGGCTGGTTTCGGTGTCTGAATGCTTTAAGAAGTTGCTTCTTTTTAAAAGTTAATCAATAACTATCTTAAACTAAATCTTGGCCTGGTCTGATCAAGCACTTGACCAGCTGCATGTGTACAGGCTCCAGAGGTTCCCCATGTTATGGTAAAATTGTGAGTTTGGCATTAAGTGACTGATGGTCCCAAACCTTGTTTTCAGAAAAACATTTGAAAGGTCTTTAATTTATCAGTTAAGCTTGCCTCAAAAGACTTATTTGACTGTGCATGCTTACCCCCACCACCCTGCCAAAAAAAAAAGTTCATGTAGAAAAGATAAGTGTTACTCTTATAGTTATCCCTCCCCTGTACAGATGTGGCTTGCCAGTCAGCCTGTATGTTTGAAAGCATGCGACAATGCAGAAAGGAAAAAAACAGGCCACCAAAATGCACTCTTCACAATATGTTGTACGCTCATAGTTCAACTGTTTTTGATTCTCTTTTTTGGACCTGAAGTTAAATAGCCAGTTGTGAATGTGAGAATAAAGCACTGCTGTGAATTTTATCTTACTTATTTAATGAATTCTTAAAATCTGGCATGTCCTTTGTTTTGTTGAAAGCTGTAACAGACTTTTTCATATTAGCAGTGACGCTGCCTACATTTTTCTCCAAGGAATGACTTTGATGGATTATGTTAATGCTGCTATATTTTTAAAAATCAGCTGACACTATTGTAGTGGCACAGTCCACTGGCTAAGCTGTAAAAGTGACCTGTAGAGAGGTATCGGTGATCCACAAAGAGAGACACTAGTGAACGTGGTGGAATCTTGCATAGCTTTTTGTAACCCTTATTTTTAAATTAACTTTAACTGAATGTTTGTTCTTCCTTCAAGAGACAAATCTTGCAGTTAAGCATTAGATGGCTTATGTTTTATAACATTTTTCTGAAATATGGAAAATACAAACTGTCTGTCTTGGAAATCAGTAAACTATGTCTGAGATTTCAGACGAAAGGAGAAAGTTGTTCACTGTTGCATTTTAGAGCTGTATTTGAGCCATGGTTTAATGAGATGGCAGTATCAATGGTCACGTAAACGAATGGCTTATACGTCATAGAAATAAAAGCTGTACAGACAAAAAAAGTATGTTAAATAGTCAGGAAAAAGTATTTTTGTCATTGTTTACATATATAGGGAGAAATGTATACATTTATATGGCAGACACATAAATACATATATATAAAAAATTACCACTGTTTGGCAGCTAAATTTAGAGAAATCCCACAGTACTTTATAACAACATTAATTTATTGTCTTGTTGCTCATTTCGAGTTAGAAATTCACGTGAATACTGAAATGCCACCAGTTTTGAGACATAGTGTTGACATTCTTATCATACCTGATACAGGACCTGGTCATACAGCTTGTAATGGATACTGCCATTAGTCACCACATGCAAGTTCAGACTAGAGCTAACTATCCTAGCCTGTCCTATCTGCGCCTGAGCTGCCCCTTGTTTTCAGTCAGTTCTCTGTAGGCGAGCACAGGAACAAAAGTCATATGTAGACTGGCTCCGGGTATTCATGAAGCCTGGGGCTGAACGTGAGCCCTGAGTTAATGTGACCATATACATGTCAGCAGAGGGAGACCTTCAGTGGGTTATTGGAATTCTGTGCATTTGCAGATATGGCATTTATAATATTCTTTAAATAAGTGGTTCCATTCTTATGAGGACCAAAGAATGTTGTATACTCTGTAATCAAATCCAAAGAAAAGTATAGTAAACTGACATACCTCAGATGTTGTAAGTTTTTGGGATTCTGTCCTATAGACTCCAATTGGAATGTCTCCTGTAGAAGAACAAAGTTTCTGATATAGTCTGGCGTATGTCCTAATCCATAGATCCTCTTCTGTGATTTTCATCTGAACAAATAATAATAAGAAGGAGGATTTTTAACTCTTGAGGGCTTATTGTTTCACTATACTACTCTTGAAAAATGTTTAAAACTAAACACTAGCTGGTAATGATCATATTGTAGCATTGCACTTTTGCTCCACAACAAATCTTCTACCGAGATTGTAGACACTTTCTTTTGTTGTCTCTCTGTCTGGGAGACATTGCAGTGCAAATCGTTCAGTCTTATGAAATNTGTATATATGTATAAAAAAAGATATAAAAAATAAACTCTGCATTGGGGAATACTGACATATATAACAAGAAGATGATTTTTGAACTTTGACACCTAAATTAAAGTCATTTAATACATCTTATCTTTATGTAAAATCCAGTTCTGCCCTTTATTGCCTGTGATGGAAATGGGTTTTATGAAATAGCATTGTGTGTAAGTGCTAGCCAGGCTGTACAATATAGGTACTGGTTCCTGGTTTTCATACACTTAATTTTTAAAATTGGTTGCTGAACCGCCATTGCTACTTCATATAAAATGCACTTTTCCTGTGTTTTCCTGTCTTTCCTGTTTTCCTTTGTGCTTTATAGAACGTATTGTGTTTTCTTGGGGTTGGGGGAAGTGGTGTTTTTGGCTATGGAAGTAACTAAAAATGGGTATGTTTTCTAACTAATTTTCTTGTCTTCTTCCCTGGTGAAAAAGGAAACCAATGGCCTTTCTTGGACTTTCACAAAAGGAAGTGCTGTGCAAGGAAAGTAGAGTTATTCTGCAGACAGTACAGAATCTTCTCTGGTACTCTGTAATTTTTTTTTTTTTTTAATAACTTACAGAACAAAGAAACCCAGATCCTGGCGTGGTGTCCATTTTCTGCTCCGCGACAGGTTTGGAAGGGTCTTATTAATGTGTATAAAACTCCACGTGAATCCAAGAAAAACGTTTTGACTCTGAGGGTNGGAATTCTGTGCATTTGCAGATATGGCATTTATAATATTCTTTAAATAAGTGGTTCCATTCTTATGAGGACCAAAGAATGTTGTATACTCTGTAATCAAATCCAAAGAAAAGTATAGTAAACTGACATACCTCAGATGTTGTAAGTTTTTGGGATTCTGTCCTATAGACTCCAATTGGAATGTCTCCTGTAGAAGAACAAAGTTTCTGATATAGTCTGGCGTATGTCCTAATCCATAGATCCTCTTCTGTGATTTTCATCTGAACAAATAATAATAAGAAGGAGGATTTTTAACTCTTGAGGGCTTATTGTTTCACTATACTACTCTTGAAAAATGTTTAAAACTAAACACTAGCTGGTAATGATCATATTGTAGCATTGCACTTTTGCTCCACAACAAATCTTCTACCGAGATTGTAGACACTTTCTTTTGTTGTCTCTCTGTCTGGGAGACATTGCAGTGCAAATCGTTCAGTCTTATGAAATTACTTTTGTTCTTGTTTTAAAATTACTTAAACACTTATATGGCATCCTTCATCCAGTGTTTGTATCTGACTAAAATATAAAATTAACTAAATTTTGGCAGCAATAAGAAACTGGGGACGGACAGACTGCAGAACGTGCGAGAATTTTGAATGCAGCCTGATAATTGTTCACTAGACTGAGTATTTGGGGAGAAGGGAGTGGGGAGAAAGTAATACACTAAGCTTAAATGGCATAAGAAAGTCTTTAATTAATCTCAAGTGTTTCACTGCTATTGAACTAGCTTTATTTCAAGATATGTGAGCCCCTTTTCAGACATTCAACTGTCTTGCATTCACCATAACAAAGCTTAATGATTGACCAACAAATCCATAACTGGTTTTTATTTAGACAACTTTCTTAAACCATCATTGCTAACTTCCTTTTTGAGAACAACATCCTGCAATTCTTTATAGTTCCCNTTTTTTTTTTTTAATAACTTACAGAACAAAGAAACCCAGATCCTGGTGTGGTATCAAGTCCCAGCAGAAGTCTTGTGATAGAAATCATATAATCTTTCACGAATGACTGCAAGATTTTTAACAGGAGAGATGGAAAAGAAAGAAAAAAGCTTTAATGAACAGATGAGCAGGTAACCATTAGCACCATGTGTGAATTTCAAAAAAATTGTACATCTGTGTTTACAATCAATCACTCTATCTTTTAAGTATCTTATTCACTGTAGAAATAACTGTCCCTTTCTTTGTGCTGAATCTACTTAGATAAAATAAGTTTTCTTATTTGGCTCTGCATATGCATGCAATGTACATACAGGATTCAAAGACACTAAGGCATAATAAGGCACCATGAAAGCAAAGATGAATGTAGATGTGAGACCAATGGAAGGAAGGTGTTAGCTTTATTAGGTGTGAAATTCTAATAACGAACTCTTCCGTGCAAGAGAAATGCTGTCATGTTAGATGGGTCTGCAGTACTGAGTAGTGGGTAATACCAAGGTAAGACCGCTATTATTTTAATTCAAATGAGTCATTTGCCTTCACCAATCCATACGGTTTTTTAAGGGTTGATCTGCCTTATCTCAGGTCAGGCTTATTGCTCTGCTAACAGAAGTGTTTTGCTGATTGGTTAAAAAGTAGAAGTTAAGCTAAACGTGGAAGTGTTGGCTAAGACCAGTAACAGACATTAGATCAGCTAAAATCACAAATATTTCCCCTCCTTATTAGTTGGGCTGCTGGAATCGGAGGGCCGTGTGGGTGCTCTGCTAACTGTGGTAGGACTGTTCATTGCCACCTCTTCTTGGGTGTAGTAGGGCAGCGTTCAAGGCAGGCTATCAATCCTTGTTGGAACACAACTTGCAATTAGCTCTTTTGGCTTAATGCAAATAAGGAGCTAGCAAAAAGGTTTTAAGAAACACCTTACAAAGATGTTATATAAATCTTTTAGAGCTATAGCATCTGCATTTGTTTAAACTCAGAAGCTAGATAGATTTGATCCATAATTTTTGTACTGGTAATCTTCCAGTTGTGAGGGGGTAAATGCCAATGAGCCATCTTCTTGAAAAGGACAAAGTTTTTTGTAACCTTCACTTATTTGTTATCTTGACTGCACCATTTATGCTATGGAATCATCATGAGATTACCAAGTGTATTCACAATGATTTGCTAGACTAAGTTTTCGTTTTTCAATCAGTGTCCTAGAGATAACTCAAAGGCTTTTCTTTTGGCCTAAAATAGGAAGCACCAGATGAACCCCACTGTTTCCCATGTCACTTTGTTCCTTGTATGCAGAGGAAAAAGATGTCATAAAGAAAAGGATGGGACCATGAAAAAGTACAGAGAGAACTTGCTGTCATAGTATTTGTAACTTGGAATAAGAAAGATAATTCTAGAAAAATGACAGTTTATCTGAGCAGTAGGAGTTCAAAGAAAGAATGGGTAGAATTTGAGTGAGAATGAGTGTGTGGGGTTTTTTGTTTTGAACACTTTCTGGTGAATGGCTTTACTCTGTCAAGTCATGGCATGATTGATCATGTCTGGGAGCAAATATAAAATATTGAAGTTACTTATGTACTGGCAGGAGTTGTTGATGATGACAGATCTGTTTCTATATAGGTGTCTTAATCTACTTTTTAAAAAAATTTTTCCATATGTGATGTTGATATTCTGGGACATGATTTTTAAGCAAATGATTTTATTTCTAAAACATCTAGAATTTCATAAATGGCTTTACATCTGTTGGCTTATCTGCTTTTGGTACCTGTCCATATACATGACTGTTTTATATATTAATGACTTTTTGAGAAAAGCTTAGCTCCAGGAATTTTTCTATTTACATTGAATTTGCCTTAAGGGAATTTAGTTGGACGTAGAATTGAGATCAAAGAACACCTTTCATGCACCAAACTACCAAATAAACTAATTTCCCTGAAAGAGTGTTTAGCATCTGAATACAAAAGCATCTACAGGCTACCTCTAAGTATAGGCAAAGTAGGTAGCTCCTTAGGTGAGCAGACCACATGGGCCATGGTGGTGTTGCTGCTTATTCTGCATAGCTAGATCCTTGAAGGCTAGTGCTAGGGCATGCCGATGTATCAGGGTGTGCAGAAAGGCGGTCATTGCTGAGGAGAGAGGGCAATATTCTCCTCTTTTTCCACCCTGAAACCAGCAACTACTACCTTCATTTGTCCTGACCCTGTATTTTCTGATATATTGTTTCTTCAACTGTCTGAGGCTCTTGCCCTTCCCTTACCCCCACTGACTGTTGTCACCTCTTTTGGCATGAGGAGCTCTGTCCTAGATTCTTGGGCAGCAAGGTTCAGTGCTGCATTTTCCTCCCCCACTGTGTCTCTTTGTAACCACTGCATATATTTCTTGTTAGGGCCAGAATGGGTTATGTTAAGATGTTAAGTCATCTGGAAGTCTAGTCAACGTGAGTAAGAGAACAGGACACAATGAAATAATTGAGGCCTCTATCAGCAAATGCAGATGACTGATAAATTACTCATAAAAGTAACTCTGTTGATTTTCGTGGTTAGAAACACTACTTTGTGGGAATGGGCACTCCCTTTTTGTTGCAGAGTACAAGCATTATTAGTCTGTATAATCTGTATTTTATGTAGGCCTTATCAAAACTATCCCGCTTATATGACTGTGGAGAGGTTCACAAACAGTATCATATTGTTTAATAACAGAATTCATGCAAGGACAGGGTGATTTTTGGATTGATAAGACAGCTAGTACTGTCACATGGAACATGCTCCATTATCTTTTGCCTTTGATTGTTCCTGGTACAGACGTGCGTATTAATGGCTTACACGCAGGAAAACAGGGTCATCTAACAATGAAGTACCATAAAAAAGGCGGTAACAATGCATGTCTGTGTTAAGATAAGTCACACTATTGTTTGTAGTACCTGATAAAGCAGCGTATCCAACATACTGATGCTGAAAACCCTGCCAGCAGCAAAGGGCAGTCGAAACATAAATGCCAGATTAGATCCTTTCTCCCGTTCTTTCTGTTAAGGAATTAAAAAAATAGAAAATACTTTTAGTGCTGGTTTTGGAAGGACTATAATAAAAACATCAGACTGATATTACCGTGAAAGAGGTCAAAAGTGTAAAATCTCTTTACTCTGAATATAGTTTATTTCTACAAATATATAGCATCTTTGTTCATCACGTAAGAGTTTTTCAGGTTGAAAGATTTTGTTTAATGTATATGTTGTTTCAATCATCACATCTCAAATTGCATGGGCATATTCTACCAGATCATTTTAAAAATGATTGAGGGATTTCAACAGTGCTTAGAGCAAAGCTCTTGTTATTCCTGCTCCAATTCATTGGTGCTGACAGTGGACTCTCATTCAGGTCAAGAAAGTCAACTAGGAACAGGAACATGAAACGTGAACAGAATCTGATGCAAAAGGGAAGAAATAGTATTTTGGTGAATGTGAGGATGTGAGAGGAGATCAGACATGGACTCGGGTAGAAACTTCTGGCTCTGATGCTTCTGGGGAAGGGATGCAGAAAAACATAACTATAGTTATGCCTTTTTCTTATCGCATGTCGCAGAGCAATCACACCACAATGTGCTTCTATTCTGTCAGTTATCAGAGAGTAAAACTACAGGTTGGAAGTGATTTTGTTATTTTAAGAAGAGAGGAAATACCAAGCTTTCAGTTCAGAGATGTCATGAAAAATAAGATGTGTTCCTGAAGTACAGAAATGTTACGTGTCTTGGAATTGAGACACTTACAAGCCACCAGATATACGCAGTAGTACGTGCTGAGGACTGACTGGCAAGCAGCTTGGCAGAAAAGACCCTGTGGGTCCTGGTGGACACCAAGTTGAACATGAGTCAGCAATGTGCCTTTGTGGTGAAGAAGGCTAATGGTGTCCTGGGCTGCATTAGGAGCAGTGCTGCCAGCAGGTCGAGGAAGGTGATCCTTCCCCACTACTCAGCACTAGTGAGGCCACACCTGGAGTGCTGTGTCCAGTTCTAGGCTCCCCACTACCAGGAGAGATGGAGCTACTGGAGGTAGTCCAGAAAAGCACCACTAAGATGATCAAGGGACTGGAGCATCTCTCCTATGAGGAAAGGCTGAGAGAGAGCTGGGACTGTTTAGCCCGGAGAACAGTAAGCTCAGGGAGGATCTCATCAATGTGTATAAATACCTGAAGGGACGGTGTAGAGAAGACAGTCAGGCTCTTCACTGGTGCCTAGGGGACAGGACAAAAGGCAATGGGCACCAGCTGAAACACAGTCGGTTCTTTCTGAACGTCAGGAAACACACTTTTACTGTGAGAGTGACTGAGCACTGGCACAGGTTGCCCAGGGAGGTTGTGGAGTCTCCCTCCTTGGAGATAGTTAAAAGCCATCTGGACAGCGTCCTGGGCAACTGGCTCTTAGGCAAGATGACCTCCAACCCTAACCATGCTCTGCTTCTGTGATATGCAAATAAACAGCCTGCTCTAACTAATGGTTTTATTGAACAGCAGCATTCTACCCCCTGTTTGTCGTCATTGGATAATCTGGTTGTACCTGTTGATTTCTGTGGCTTCATCTGAGTCAAGTTGAAAAAGACGTCACACAAAAAGAATTTCCTCTCCAGATAAAAATACACAGCAAATAACTCTTAAAAATATGACATTAATCTGTTCTTCATAACATGTCACCTCTGTCAGTCTCTTCAGATTAAAAGGGTTTCACAATTTTTAAGGAAATAATTATTTTAGAGGTTTTTTATTCCAAACATTCTCTATGTTCTGACCAAATACTACTGGCTTGTATTAGTTTCTTCTCTGTGAAAAATGCATATTACTGGCTTGTATTATTTTCTTCTCCATGAGAAATGCATGCTACTGGCTTGTATTAGTTTCTTCTCCATGAGAAATGCACACATACACACTCATGCTCTCTCACGCACATATGCAAACACACGCGTGCTTTGATGGCTGAGCAGCAAAGGGGTGTTTCTAGCAAGTTGTGTACTTCTGACAGTTGAATAAGACAGCAGTCTAATTGTACAAAGAGCACTTCACTTAGATAAGCATATCATTATGCCTTACTGGTGTAAGCCACAGAAACAAGAACTTATGTATTTCTTTTGTAGTTTGATCTTATATATTTGAGTGCTTTTCTTTTAGTGCAGTTAGACAAACTAGAAGGTATTTTTCTTCAATTGCTATTGAGAAAACACTTGTGTGTGAATTATGGAAAATACTGTAAGATTTGTCTTACAGCAAATACTTCAACATTAAAACTACATGCATATTATAATATACATTACATTAAATCCTTTTAGATTCAGGCCATAAAATATTTTATAGGGAACTGGCTGTGAAGTGACTATCCTCCTATCATGTGACTGAGGTATTATGTTTATCCTTCCATCTGTTTAGAGAAATTTGCAGCAGATTCTGGTTTTGTTCCAAGAAAGGTTGGATATTTGGGGAATAACTTGATTCTTATCCAAAATTCTGATGATAAAAATAAGGATGTTTCTATTTGTTTTATTTTAAAATGGAAGCTTAGAATTTTATTCTCCCCCTTTATTTTAAATTTCTTATATTGTTTCCTTCCATCTCTTATTACAGGGTTGTTTTTTTTTTTATTCTTGCTTAAAAGATATTTGTGAGAAACACAAGTTTTACTTGGGCACTTTACATTGACTTCTGCTTTATTACTTGCAGACTTATTAGAATTCGCAGAGAATGCTGCGGACGTAGAAGCCAGAAATGTGTCAAAATGCCCCAGCAGTTTTACTTCATGATAAGCGTGATGCCCAGCAGCTCCTTCCCTGACACTTTTTGGAATTAATGAGGAAGGGGATATAACTACTTAAAGAAAATCATAGATCATTTCTAGGAACATAAATAAAAGACCATAGCATGAGTGTGTCCTGTAGAACTTCACAGATATAGATGACATTTTAAGGCACAGCTATTAATAGATGGAGATCTTTACTTCATCCTCAGTCTTCCTATGTTTGTGGCTTTGCTCAAGTCATGAAGTTCAGAATTTTTACTGCTTTCTTTCTAAGTAATAACAGGTGTACACTTGTGGTTTTGAGAGGTTCTTAGCATGTGCTTCCCCCATATAGACCATTTAATTTGAAGTTAATTAAATGTTTCCTTTTGGGTATACATATTGACAGAATACCAGAGAATATCTGTCCAGAAGGTCAAGTTCATAAGCTTTTCAGTTTATTTCCCTCTTTTCTACCTCCATTTATATTTGTATCAAATCCTTTTTAGGGTTCTTTATCATGGTTTTATCTCTTTACTATTTCTTTAGACCATGGGTGTTTTGTTTTTCCTTTTCTGTGTTGTATAAAGGCCATTGCTTTCTCCTATCTCAGTGCTGAGTTTGGTGTTCAGATTTATTTCTCTCTAAATAAATACCTATTCCTTCATAACAGTTAATTCTATGATACCAATAAAAAAGTACCAACCCCAAACTAACCTGAAGCCCTGTTTTGGCCACTCTGTCAGTGGTTGAAAGGGAGCTAGGGCCCATCTTAATTTAATATGTTCTCCTCTGATATAGACAGTAATACGGGAACTGCCATGATAGGCTGTAACTGTTGTGCACAAACAATGCAAAGTTGCTTTAATAAACATACATGGATACGGGGTGGGGGGGGGTGGGGGTTGGGGGTCATGCAAGAACATATAAAGGTGACAGGTAGTGGCTTATTACAGGGAACAGTTGATGCACTAGTTAGTTTTGGTAAATGTCAGTTGTTGCCCATGTCAGATGTAAGACTAGTAAGAAATCTGGGCATGGAAACCTCTTTACAGTACCTTTCTTGACATAACGGATTTTGGATTGATAACACTTCACCTCTAGAATGGTTTATAATATTTTGGACTGTGTGTCCTTAATTCTGTTCTACCTTTTTAGCAAGAACAGATTCATTTTCTGTTGTTGAGCTGGAACAGCTTTCTAAAAACCTACCAGTTCAACAGCCAAATGTGTATGCTAATTATTTATACAGTTTTATAATTGTAGCTGATCTAAATTATTAGAGGTCCATCTAAAATAAGACTTACACCAATTAAGAGGTACCAATTTATTTTTTATAACCCATATATCATTACTGCTTGCTGATACTTCAAATCTGCTTAAAACCTGAACAATATTAAAAACAAATGGGGACAACATGCCCTTTCCTTAATTGAAGGTAAAAAAAATCAGCCTGGTTTTCTGTATATGACTGCAAATATACGGGGCTATCCCAGATAGATTTCCGCTCACCTAACATGTGTCTTCCAAAGGGATAAGCACATACAAAATCACAGTATTGGTTTGATTAAAAGATGTAAGAGTTAGCACATATTTTAAAATGATCACTTCAAGGTTTAGAATTTCTGTCCTTCAGTTAACACCTGTGATATTTACTTGGGGGGAAAAAAAAAAATATAGAAAACTAAAGTGTGAATCTTATCCAAGACATTCTAAACCCTTTCTTTCAAGAAAGAGGGACTGGTTACCTCATTATTTCTTATCTAAGACTACCTTATTATCTCTAAATGGAGAACATAATTTTTACGTTTAGAGCATGGGTGTTTTGTTTTTCCTTTTCTGTGTTGTATAAAGGCCATTGCTTTCTCCTATCTCAGTGCTGAGTTTGGTGTTCAGATTTATTTATCTCTAAAATGAGGAAAGTTGCAGCTGCAACAGCAGATGGACTTCTCTGATTTGTGCCTCTTTCTTCTGCAGCCCATTAGGTTGAAAAGTCAGTTTTGCATGTGTGTTGCAGTGCTACCTGAAGGCAACTTGCCTGACTTTGGCAGTCTTTCTGAAAATGAGGTGCTTAATGCAGAAGAAACAATTAACTGTACATTTGACTGCATTAGATAATTTTTACTTGAGTTTTTAATTGCCTTTCATTTTGCATGAGGGAGTTCTGAAACATCAAATGAACCACAGCACCACCTGTGAAGTGCTCCCTGCAAATGGTAAGATTAAATGAGTGGGAAATATCAACAGCAGGCAACTTCAACAGCAATGAAGAAAATGTTCTTTCTTTAAGATAATTTATCTACCTCTATTTCAGCATAGCATAGTTTGGATAGGAAGCTAATTAACTGTTCAGCTTCCAACCTATATTAACTTTACATTTGCACAATAAATTAATAAAGCTAGGGAAGAAATTGTAATATTTCTAATGATTTCCAGAACCTTTGCTGGAAAAATGATGGAGCCTATGTAAAACAAGAAAGAGAACTGAGATAAAAATCCTGGTTTCACTGCATTGGAGTAGACAGGCTACAGCCCATGCAGTATTCCAGAAGCAACCACATACTGGGAAAGCTATTACTATTCTTACCTCCCCTTATCACTAAACTGTATGGGTTAAGGGATATGTTTTAAAGAAAAAAAAACAACTGTCAGTTATAGTACACCAAGGAACTAAGTTAGGTTGGAACATAGTCTTGAAGGTGCCATCCAGCTGTTGGCACTTGTTGCCCTAAATAAACTGGCAATGCATGATTTCAGCCAGTTCCAGTTTATTCTTCCTGAAGGCAACATTGAGGGAGGGAGTGCTAAAATGGAGGAGCCACAGGTGCAAACCTTAATGGACAGTAGGAGTGGCATAATCCAAATGAAGATGTATGTGTATGAGTTGGCGGGGCTCACTGA
>VZTQ01002801.1:228745-257814 GCA_013400755.1 Pelecanoides urinatrix | reverse complement strand
CAGTTTTTGCTTCACTTATTAAAACTGTTGTTATCTCAGTCTGCAAGTTTTCTCACTTTCCTTCTCTTTTCTCCCTGGCCTGCAGGAGAGGAGAGTGAGCGAGCAGCTCAGCAGTGTTTGGCTGGGGTCAACCCAACACAGTCCTAAGCTAAAGATCATGAGAAGGAGGCATAAAATTCTTTTCTAGGCCCTAAGAAAGTGTTTGTACAATATATTAATATTGAAATGCAAATTGTTGCAGTTGCATGAGTGGTCTAGATGCATATCTGTCATACAAAGGTGGAAAATAATTGCTTGAAATGTTTTCCAACTCTTCAATGTGCCTTCTTGCTTTTGATGGTTAATTATTTAATCTCTGAACTCCTTAGAGCTCAGAACTAGATGGACTTTAAAGCAGTGCCTTTGGTGTGGTGGTGTACAGAGCTGGAATAAAACAATATAAATGTGTTTAATTTGAGACTGTGTAGTAACTTCAAGTCAAACATCCCAAGTGTCACTGTGGGAGTTCAGGCCAGGTCTGTCTCAACATACCAACACAGCTGAGAAACAATGGTAAGGTTTATAAATCAACCCGCTTCTCTGAGAAAATTTGTTGGGCTCTGAACGGCAACTCATACTGTAGTTTAGGAATCAAGGGTACTGAACTTACCCATTTTTCCACCATTCTTAGTCATGGATATTTTCATCAATTGGTTTTGCAAATCTCTGTATAATCATTCCCTAAGAGCTTGCATGCTACTGTTGTAAAGTCTGTGCTCTGTGAGGTATTGAAGGATTCGTTGCATTAATATAAGATTGCCCTGCATTTAATTTCAAGTTAAGTACAGATGCATGTCTTGGGAAGCTTTTGATTGGAGAAAAAGGGGCAACTTCTACTGATTTCTGCTGATGCTTGCATTTGATGCATAGCTGTAAGGATTATTGAAGATGTAAGCAAAATCTTGTAACTAGTAAGCCGACTTTCTAAAATTTGGTTGGATTTTTTTGGAGGGGAGGGCGGTGTACACTGCATATGACTTCCTAGCTTAATCTAGCTAACCCAACTGTTATGTGGTATCACTTAGAAGTAGAAAGCTGTAAATAAAATTGCTAACAATGGAGATTGTTAGAAGTAATAGATATCCTAGAGAAACAGCTGTGAGCCTTTATTCAGACTTGTTTATTCCTGTTGTCAGTATAGAATTATGCCAAAGAAAATATTCACATTATATGGAATTTTGAAAATAACGTAATTTATTTCCGCATTCCCATTAGGTCCAAGATGGGCTTCTTGGAACACCGGTGTTTTTATTTGCATCAGATGTGCTGGAATACATCGAAATCTTGGGGTCCATATATCAAGGGTCAAGTCTGTCAACTTGGACCAATGGACACCAGAGCAAATACAGGTAAAATATCTTAGAATACGTTTTCAGTTTGGAGGGAATGCCAGGAGTCCTTTTGAAAGGATTTGAGTTTATCATGATGCCCCAACTTAAATGTTTTGCAATCAAAGTAGTTCTTAATGTGTTTTATTTTTACTGTAATGAGTTTAAGTTCTGAAAACTCACTTCAGAAATTGGCTTAGCTATCTATTCTGTTATCATTTTAGATGTATTGTACCTTGCCACAGGGACTCTGAAAGCTGCTGCTTTGTTGTATCTGTAGAAAATGTGTTGTAAGCCTTTTCCTTTTCAGTAGGGGACAGTAAGGTAGCGTTCACACATCTGTCTTATTCTTGATTACATTTTTTTGGTGTACCAAGTACTGACTTTTCCAGGTATGCTCCAGTCTGAAGCCTCTTTCTGCTGCCAGACAAATTTTCTTACTCCTGTTCCTCCTGGTCTGAAAAGCCATCCTGAGAGATGAAAGCTTATCTTTCACTGGATGGGTTAGTTTACACTGTAAACAGCATCTATGTTGTAAGCTTTTGTCCAGCAAGTCTTGGCAGGCAGCCCTCCTGTGCCGTGGGAGCATCTCCCAAGACATATGGCAACAGAGAGGTCTCCAAGTTAAAAAATTGCAGTGTTATTTAAGCACACCAATAGCATTCTGACTGTTTCAGGATTTGAAGTATTGATGGACATGAACTAACTCTTTTCTACCACTTTTCCTTAGTGCATGCAGGAAATGGGAAATACTAAAGCAAGACTACTCTATGAAGCTAATCTACCAGAGAATTTCCGAAGACCTCAAACAGATCAGTATCCTTTTTGTTTTAACTTTCACATTGAAATAACTTTTAATGCAATTTAGATGTTACGACTGTTTCAAGGAACTGCTACATTTGGCAACTCACCTTACTTATTTCATTGATACTGTTGTATAAGAAATGACAGTGGAAGTTGGGAATGGTTTAGAAAAGGTTTAAATTACTTCAGTTATAGCAAATCTACTTTGTAATGAGATTTGGCAAGCCCCATTTATTTTTGCTTTCAGAAGAGGTGACTTCATAAATTCCCTGGATGTAGGGAGTTAGAGTGATACTAGAGAGCTCTTGAATATTCTGTCTTTATCTTGAGTAACTGCCAGCTGAAGTTAGAAGAAATAATGAGCTGAATGGCAAAGTAAAATAAGCTGTTGGATCTTACTCAAGTAAAGTATGGATTTCTTCCTCTAAATGAAGTATTCTGTAATATTTTGGAGTTGAAGTGTATACATTCTATGAAGTGTGCAAGCACAGATGACTAGCATGGGAATATCTAAATAAACCAAACCTACCTGATGGCCGCCACTTGTGTTGGTGTGTGGTTATCACCATTTATCTGGAAGCAGAGGGTTGGAAGCAAAATTGTCTACTGCCAATAAATAGCTTTCCTTAAAAAATACCTTTTTTGAATGTACTGAATCATTAAGATAATGTATAATGGCATTAATTTAGATTTGTATTAGCTCCTGATGTAGTGAAGTTACTCCACAGGTAGGATTTGCTTCACCTGATCTTACTGGAACTCTTTAACTATAATGAGATCCTAAACACCTACTGTTAAGTGAGCTGAATCTTTCCCCAACTGTCTTAGCCTGATGATGGTACAGGTTATGGAGGCTGATAAAACAGACTTAAGTCGTAACTGGATCTGAATTTTCTGCTTCTATATCCAAAAGTGATTTTGGTTCTTCTGTTTATTAGATACTATGCTCAATATGCTATGCGCAGAAGATTTCTTTTTTTTTGAAGGGTTAGACCTCTCATTATAAAATGCACTTGAGCAAAACAGGTATGTTTTTTCATATTCCAGTAGCTTTTAAATTAAACATACATACGCATAAGCAAAAAGTAACTGGAACCAGATAGCACTGTAGTACTTCAGCTATAATATTCTAGAACTGTATTTCAGCCATAAGGCTTAAATGATTTGACTAAAACTTACTCAAAAGTCGATCATGAAGATGTATATTTTGTTCTTCCTGCAACTAACTTGCATGCACTGGTGCTATTGCAGGAGAAGCAATAGTGCTTTAGTCTAAGCTTTTCCTGTCAGATCAGACCAAAAGTCTAATTTTCAGACTTTCAAAATAATTGTTTTGTTGACACTGTATACTGTGAAATAATTATATAGCCTTTTGAACAGTTGTCAGTTTCTAAGTGGTGGACTTGGTCAACTGAATATATTTCGCTGCATGTGTTTTCTTTATTAAAAATACAGTGCCAGGAGAGAGGATGCCAACATTTTCTGTTTTATTTCTCAATTTCCCCATAACTTTGGCAGCTACTTACCTACTTGGCATTCATGACAAGCTGTTGTGCTATGGGCTTTTTTTGCCTTTCCTTTTTGCCCTTTGTATCACTACAAAATCAGCATTGTGTCTCATCAGTATTCTGGTTGTGAATATTCTCAGTATTCTGAATATTCTTTTGGATGAACTATGAAAACTTTTTGCATGTAATGATCGCTTTTGTATATGTTCTTCTATGTTAGCGTTTAACTTCCTATAGCACTATAATATACATATTTCTGTTTTTTAGGTAGTAGAATGGAGACACAGGAAAAACGTGTATGTGGGATCTGCCCAAAATCTCCTGCTAAAGGCCCCCCATCACTTCTGCTTTTTAATCACAAGACTGACCTTTCTGGGCATTTTTTAACTCTTCCCTGGAACTTGGCAGGGATGCTCTGGCTTACAAGCTAACTTTGAGGATCATCTTGATGGTTTTTTGTATGGCACCTTTAGCTTCCAGTTTGAAAGTGGTTTTTCACAAGAGTAGATTGAATAATTTTTTTTGTCTCTTCATTTTACTCACTTCTTAAAACAGTTTTGGCATCTGTTGAGGTTGTTTTAAATTCTTTTGTTAATAAGAACACAGTAGGTTATTGATTTAAAGAAATTAAGATGTGGTCTAAACATTCACGCATATTGAAATGGGGTAGCTTGATTAAAGTGGATATTTTTCAAAATACAGTGTAATAACATCTTGAAAAATTAAACCTGATGAAATTTAAATACTTATGATTCTGTGTTAATAATTTTTAAACTAAAACTTTCTAATTGTCTGAAATGTCAAGTGTGTATTCTGGGAAACTGCCAAAAATAGGGAAATATTTATGCAAAAGAACGAAAATATCTAACACCAAAATCTGAACAACCAAAACTTAGAACACTTGACAAAATAAATGTGCCATCTGAAAATGTTAATTTTGACTCATAACTAAGACTTTTTATTTGAAGAAAGGATAGGTTGTTCTAAGGTATTTTATAACAACCAAATTTTGAATCTGTTCTGTTTACTTCTGAATTAGTTATAATTTAATACAGTTACCCAGTTACAGCCCAAAAGCATGGAAAAAATTGAATTCCCTTTCTCTGTCTCCTCCCCCCCACTGAAATTATATAATGCAGTAATTTGTACTGCAAGTTGAAAACAAACTGTCTGAGGGAATCCTGTTTAGTCTTAGCTAAACTTGAAAAGTTGTGGGAGTTGCATATTGCACAACTTCCATTCATCTGTAATTTGATAATATACATTGATTTTTTGGCAAAATGACAGTCCTTTGGTATGTATAAAGAATAATGCAATATTGGTACTAAGATGGTTGTACATTCAAAGTGCTCACGATGCCCTTTAGAATGTAGATATATTTGGAAAGAGGTAGAAAAGAATGTTTTGGTTTTTGTAACTTTTATGAAGCAGTGTCTTCAGGTGACACTTGCATACAGTTTGAAGCTAAATGTGATTGTTGACGATATAATTTGATGCACAGAATGAAGGAACTGAGTGCTCTGAGGTCAGTGTTAATCTTAAGAGATAATATGTGGAGCTAAAGTATCTTTCCATTGATTGAGGAAAAATTGCTATGGAAGTTTAAGATGCAATGAATCTGAGCTTCCACAGTTGCAATTTTGACTTTTGAATGGACAATCACATTGCTGAACAAATTAGTTAAAATTTATTCTACAGATACCAGAGAATCAGCTTTACAAAAGTTAAAGTTGCTTTGGATAGCTGCTTCATGAAGCTGAGAGAATAATTGAGGAAAACGATGAGTTGTCCTTTTTGTGTTTGAGCTAGTGACTTGTCAGTTCTGGTCTTCTATATGCTTGCTGCTATTTCTACCTCTGCTTCAATATCTTTTTATTGCTAGTGTTTTAGTTTTCTTTGCCTTCCACAGAGATGTTTGTTGTAATAGGAGACTTTCATTGAGGACTTATTGATCTTAGAGAACTGTTTATGATCAGCTTTTGATGCATGAGACAATTTGTGCAAATCAGAGAACAGGTACATACATTTCACCTTTTATCTGAAGAGAAAGTATTTTTTCCCAAGTTATGATGGTAAAATATACTTCAATTATTTACTGTGTATGAGTACCTTTGTTCAAGTATTTGCAGTACTATAGCCCTGTAGCTTATAAATACCAAGTGAAAATGTCCCAACTGTAGAACAGTGAGTTACTTCTAGTAGATCCTTCTCATATTGTTTCATTAAGAGGTTAAACTGATTAATTCTCTGTAGTAGAAAGAAGCTCTTTTTGGACACTGCAATAACAATTGTTCTGTATAGAGCACTTTGTTCTGTTGTTTCAAAACTACAAAATGAGATGGAGCAAGAACCTAGTGCAATTCTTCAATTTGAATAATCCGTCAGCTTTTTAGGTTAATGTTGCTATTTATCTGAATGCATATTTTCCTTAAACTATCTATTCTAGAGCTGTGGAATTTTTCATCAGGGATAAGTACGAAAAGAAGAAATATTACGATAAAAATGCAGTAAAGGCCTTCAATGTAAGTAAAGACTTTCACCAAGAATTCTGTCACTTTTCTTTTTTGAAAGCTACATAAGAGAAATGTAGAAAACGTTATGTATGTTAAAATATCTGTCACAGTCAAAACCTTTTTAATACAGAGCTAAATGCTTTCTTTTGTGTCTCTTGAAAGCTATTCTAGGTTCTATAAGTTCAACATACATTGTCTATTACATTTATAACAGCAAAGCATTATGATCCAACAAATAGCTTGCTTCCAGTTCCTTCTATTGTGTTTTTCTCTTTCAGTGATGGGTAGTTCTTCAACAGTATACTTTGAGTCCTTTCTGTGTTACAGGGATAAGACAGGATTACTGTTTCTGGTGACTTCATCTTCTCTCATTCTCTGTAATACCTTGATGAGAAATCCTAGGGTGTTTTGGGCCCCTCTTCTGAGGGTCTTACTGCTCTGCTGGATTCCAGACTGTGGCTTGCAGCGAGGTGCACTGTAATAGCAAACATGGGCAGTATGGCAAACCAGCTGTTTAATCAGGTAGCTGTGTGTTCACTACAGTAAGTTGGTGAGTGCTTTTCTGGCAAAGCAGTTTTGAGAATGTCAGCCTTTACTGAAGTTCACAGCCTTGTTCGGTTTTTTGGATACAGCTATTTCTGGGACATACAATCTAGTTTATATATTTTTATTTATATAGGTGTGTTTATACTTAAATACACATTGCTTTATACCTACATTATTTAAGTATGGCCTAACACGTAACTTACTACTCCATCTTGCCAGGCAGTGAACTGTGACAGGGAAACGAGTGCAAGGGTGTGTGTAAGGAGTGGGCATTTATGCTGCCTTTGCCATCTGAGAAAATGGATCTTTGAATGATAGTTTTGTTTTAGAAGGGAAAAAAAAAACCAAACCTGGAAACTAGAGAAGTGTATTTCATTAAGCATTGTTGAAGTAGGGGAAAATTGCTTCACTTAAGAGGTAAAATACAATTGTGATTTAAATTACACTGTCACTTACTCTTTACTTTTATTCCAAAGTAGAAAATAGGAAGAATTGTTTAAAATTATACTTCTTTAACAAGTTCAAAAGACTCCCAAGATCTTTCTAAACAGAGAACCTAGGTGTCTAATATAGTAGTCTACCGCTGCCTTAATATGTTTGAAGGAGTAATCAGATTTTGCTTTATCGTATTGCAGACTAATATGAATCGCTTACCTATCATAGCAGCACGGATAGAATCCAGACAAGCTGAAGAGATGCATGTTACTGCTGAGTAGGGAACACCATTTTATTTCTTCCTACTTGGGCTTTTCTTTCATTGACTAATGTAAATGGCATAATCTCTTTGAGATAGGAACAAAATCTGATGACTCAGCACATTCACATTCACCTGCATTTATTCAAGGCCACCAAACATAAGGTTGTGGCAAAATCCTAAAAGTACACGATGAGCTGAACTAGTATAGCGCCTATAGTCTGCTGCTTGTATGGGGCTACCCTCCTTGACTCTGGTCCCAGCCCAGCTCAGATACACTTATAGTGCTGAGAGTGGTATCCAGTGATCATCTTTCGAGTGGGCCTGGGACTAATAGGGAAGAGAAAGAAATGGTGAAGCTGGGCCTCCATTCTGCATGTCTGATATGCTGCTTTTCTCTCCTGGATACTGTTGGCAGGGAAGAGGGGAAGTTACCCTACGCTTCCAGCACATGGAGATCTGTGGGGAGTTTGAGAAGAATGGGGTGAGGAAGGGAGTTCTGTGGGGGTACGCATTTCTGTGCTCCCATGCAGGGGGTGGTGACGGTTTCTAAAGCTTTCCTTTTGCAGTCCTGATGACATCTGAGACACCTTCCCTCTTTCCACCCTGCCGGGAGGTGGCTAACATTCCCTGGGAACTGAGGGACGGCTGTGGAGGAAGGGGAAGATTCCTACTTGTAGCCTTCATACCTCTGCCAAGTGTTTTGGTGGCATCAAAGCACTTACTAGCACGATACTTTCATGATTAATAGTATTGTGAACGGTTCAGGTGGGGTATCTGTGCTATGTCATGGCAAGCTCTCTTCTGGAAAATTTCTTTACCCCACTTACTTTTGCAGAGAGGACTCTGTGTCCTTCTTTTTAATCGAAATCAGCATTGTTGGGGTGACCTGAGCTTTTACCACGCTTACTTTTTGTTATCACCTTTGAAATAGCAATCTTCTTGGATTAGGACCAATTTAAGTTGGAGATGCATATATATGTAAAATGAGTCCCTTCTGGGTATGAGCAGCTAATACAGAAGTGCAGAAACAGACTTGCTGTGCCCTAAGGGTTGCTTTCTTTAACCAGGTAATTTCACTGAGGTGGTATTTAAAAATCTAAGGGGCTATCCCAGATTTGGTCCACTGTTACAAGTTGCTTGTGGTAAAAGCTTCCTGTAGCATAAAAGTTGATTTGAACAGATTCTCCGAAAACATGCAGTACAATATTTCTTTTAGCTTAATTTTGGCAAGATCATAAGCTTTTCAAGTTTGTCTAACAGTACAACATCTGTGTTGATGTTAAGGTGTTCTGTCTGTTGGAGCCCAGGAGTATATGTGTAAGTTCAGTTCTTGGTTCTGTGATGCTCAGGATTCATGTATCTTTTCTTTTGTTACAAAATTTTTATTTCTAATTGTTAATTATATGAGATGTTTTGTTTTCTGACAAGGCTGTTGTATTACTAAATTTGGTTTTTAGAGAGACACATTATAATAACAAAATTAGCTAGTGCAGAGACCAGTAGTGCCATCAAACATGCAACTAAAAATAGGCAAATATGAAAAATTAAATTATTTTTTTCACAGTTCACTGAAAAGCAATGCAGGATAAAGCTGTGGGCCAAAAAAGCATCTGCAGTTTTATTGGCTAGTTACATTTCAAATAGAATAATGCATTTAAGTAGAAATCAAATATACGTTAGAAAAATCTAATGTTGACTGAAAGCAGCCTGACTTTAAAAATAATTAAAATCTATTACAATGCATAGATCTCGGAGATTTCTGATCAATTGTTATTGGGAAAATGTGAAATGTTGGTTCTGTAACAGTGCTCAGGACTAAATGTGTGGTACAGTTTACTCGGTTGTTATAAGTGGGTTATCAGTAAATAGTTACTCGCTTGTTTTGTTGCTCAAACTCAGTACAGGCTTATGACTTTTTTTATAGAAAGACCTGAGCAACTGGCACCCTTGAACAGTGGTGTGTTGGGTTTTGTTTTTGTTTTCTTTTTTCCTTTGGTTATTTTTTGTGGTTTTGTTTTGTTTGGTACTGGGAAGCATTCTGGTATCAATTAGGCCTAATTCTTAACCACAATCTTAGGCTTTAGCCTTGAGAAAAATCTTCTAGAATGTAGCAGGAGTGGTAGCCCCAGGCGGGCAAACTACGGTGCTCTGGGTCAAGTAAGGAGATACAGGTAGGGAATTTATGAAAGTGATCATACTATGCTTATCCCTTCTTTTTGCAGATGTGCTTTCATGTGTACTTCACATGAAACAAAAAGTAGGAGCTCCAATTCAGAATAAGCAATGTAGCTGCAGGGGGAAGCCTGGGAAAAAATATCAATGGAAATGATGTAGTCATTATTTTTTACCAACACTGATAATACAGTTAAAATCAACCTGACATTTTAAGGAATATGTTGATGTGGATGAGTTTTATGGGTGCCTTTCACTTTTTTTGGAATATTTATACTTTTTTAGATCTTACTTGCAACAGAAACCTTTTTCTAATAATTAGAAATTTTTTTAATGGTTATGTATGTGTTTGCTGCTTCATAATGTTGTAAGACAAGAAGAAAAAGTTTTAGAAAAATGTCTGACGATGCATTTGTAGAAATACTTTATTTCCAGAGCACTGGAATATTGCCATTTTTTGAAAATTTTTCTGTTTAGCTGCAGTTAAAGTACCAGTATTTATTTTTAGGTTTTATTCTGATCGATGTAAAGAAGAGAAATTTGAATACATTAGCCTATTCAGGAAGGCAAACGGATTTTTTTTGTACCCCACGGAAGTATCTTCAGATGCATGTCAGTTCTATGAAAAACTCTTACAGTTGAAATGATCTGTAAATGTTTAGATACAGTTGTAGGGTTTGATATTATGACTAAAACTGTGAAGACAACTGTATTGTATTTATCATGTATCCTTAATATCAAAGTATATTCTATTTAAGCAGTGTAGCCCGTGACAGAGTTAGAAGTAGTATTTCTCAAGCCAGTGCCTATCATTATTCTCTCCCAACATTAACAAGAGTCACACCGGTATGAAAGATCAACACTTCCTTTCTCAGAAAATAGTTCATAGTCCTACTGTGGTGAGACCTCGGTTTATCAAGACTTCTAAAGACCAACTGCTTAAGAAACCCATGTCTCTTATCTGGTTAGCTGCCTTCCTGTTTTGCTTTGGTATGATGTAATTCTGACGACTTGCATAGTTCTAAGTCTGTATATACAAAAGGAACTGCCAAATGGAAAAACACTGTACAGGCTAGGCAGCTGTCTGCCTTAACTTACTCCCTTTTTAGTCTTGGTTTGTTTTTTTGTTTGTGGTTTTTTTTTTCCCCTTCCCTTTTTTCTCTGTTTAGGCTTTTCTCCTGTGTTGTTCTCACCAGACCATAGCACACTTGCAGTTACTCTTTTGTTTCTGTATTTTTTTTGCCTTTATTTTTTCGTCAGGGATATATTGGTAATTTTCTGGATAGCTTGGTATTCTCTTAATTCCTCATACCACTTTCTATTACTTCCAAGAAAACCCATGGATGAAGATGCTGATGCTGAGCCAGAAAAGAGAAACTTTGGTTGATAAGACTTCTAACTGCAGCCTGTGGTTATCGCAGCCTGTGCATTTATGCAAGGAGTTTTTGTTTTTTGTTTTTTGGGGTTTTTTTTTGGTTTGGTTTGGTTTTTTTCACTTAATTTCCTGTGGTGATATTGTCTTGAAAGCTGTGGCAGATCTAGCTATTCTTGGCTTTTGGGCCAGGTTCTTTTCTCAGTTCTCATGAAATTTGTTACCTGTATTAGGGTATGTTTACACTAGATTTTCTAACATCACTAGCAGATGTCAACTTAGTTGAACTATCATAACTTTTGATTCTTTTGAAACACGTGAATGAAACTGAAAATGGATGATGTAGAGCTTGGTTTGACTGCAGGACAAGGCGTGTTCTCAGGAATCTATTCAGAATATCACAACAAATGCTCATGGGCAGACTACTTTTTCCAGTGAAAGAGAGCAGATTTGAAGTGTTAACTTACACTTGTGACTTTCACGACAAAGCAGTTATCTGACAAATTCACTTTTTGGCCTTGTTGCTTTCTCTGGATTATCTAACCAATCCTAAGACAAAGTAGCTGAATCCAGAACTGAAAATGGAAGATCGCTGAAGAGATCACTTTCTAGTTTGGAAAAAGTTGTTCAGAGATTAGACTTACCCATATTAGTGACTGTAATAATAAAACCTGAAGAGTAAGACTGCATCGCTTCCCCTCCATACTTACATCTTAAGAAATAGATAGGCATAGTTTGCTCAACTAATGCAAAGGCAGTTCCTAGTTGTGTAGGAATATGAGTGTAACAACTTACCAGTCTGGTAGCTCTTCACTTCAGAATTAGTAATGAGTTTTAAAGAACAGAAATCCTGTTGTTTAAGAGAAGAAAGTATGCATATATCATCTTTCTCGTCATTGTTAAAGAATTTAGCTGATCCCGAGGCTGCTTCTCTACTTAATATTCCTGTCTAATTTCTGCCCATTCTTTAACACTTTTATCCCCAGTATGATGTCTGAGGTGACAATAGTGGGTGGAATTTGCTCTTGTTGAAGGGAAGGCATTATGAAAGGTCAGAGCTCTTGGCTTGGTATGGGTCTGAACAGAGCTGATAAAAATGCATTGACTGGGTGTCTGTGCTTGGGCAAGAGATGCTGCTTGATTTTTGGTTACAAATACAATAGTTCAACGTTGTGACTATACCTGGCAGGGTGAAGTGCTCAAAGGGCGACTTGACTTATCTTCAGCAGAAATCATTTGTTCACTCTGGAAATAAGGCAGAAGTATGACAAGACCAGTGACTCCAGGACTGGTGCTCTGCATCTCCAAATACTTTGTGATGTTTGTTTTTATGAAAGTAACTTCTGAACAGAGTATTTGTCTTGACTGATGATCTCTGTATCGAGTCCCAAATACTTGTAATCAAAGCTATGCAACTGGTAAGGTTGAGAGACAGTTTTTAATGAGGCGCATGATCTTAGATGCAGTGGCCAAGAGAAACAGCAAACGTTGCTTGTTTTAGGTTTTTGGGAATTAATAAGAATCTCCCAAAATAACTGATTAAAGGAAGTAAGCTTTGAAGTAGATGATTACACAGTTTACCAGTAAGCCAAGAGGAACTGAGGTTCCAGAAAGAATAAAATCTATCTAAAATACACTATTGAGTAACAGCTGCTGGTGTGATTCTTTGAGACATAGGACTGCACTAATGAAGAGGTTTCTGGTACCCAATCCGAGTAATTTAATTTGACTGTATCTGCATGCTGCCAAGTTAAAAGTGTACTAAAGTTGCACAGAGATTCAGGAAATCAAGTTTGAAGCAATCATATTTTCCAAATTTTTTAAAAACTTAGCATCTCCTCTTTGATGTAAAATAAAAACTGTAAAAAGACAATTTTTCTTAAACTTTTGTTTATTTTTATATCTGATACAATGACCCTTATGCCATACAAGTAAAGGAGAAGCTGTGAGGTCACTGTGTTGGGTGTGGATAAAGATTAGCTATGTAGTTGTTATCACAAACAATCTCTGCAGCTTTTAATAAAAATAAGTACATAGGAGAAGAAAGAGCACAACTTGTCAGAATGCATAGGGAAATTGCTTTATTCAGGGTGGATGGTGAATCAACTTAAGTGGATTCCAGATACTTTCAGTCTCAAAAATTATGAACTGACACAATCTATTCCACTACATGGAGTGTGAATAAATTACTATGTCCTGACAATGTTTAAAGAACAGTAAACAAAGTTTCTGTATTTAAGAAGGGGTGTGAATTATGTATGGAGCATAACTTTCATATAACTCTTAAGTTCACTGAAGGAAAAGGATAATGCGTCTACGTTTTCCATGCTTTTCTAAGATATTGTGTATAATTGAAGAAGTATGAACTTAGGCAACTGGATAAAATGTGATGTGAATTTAGAGATTGTGATGGCACATTTTCCAGAAAGTTATCTTAAAGGAGATTAAATCCATAATACATTTCCTGCACTAAAGTATGTCACATGGCACCTTAAGATGGATAAATGGAGTATGATAGTGTACCTGAACAGTAAGTTTATAGCAGCTAGCATTGAGAAGCATTCAGTTGTTGGTTTGGAGAGAGGTTATCTGTTACCCCTCCCAATATTGCAAGAACCGTAGTGGGTTTTTTAGTGGTCTGTGAAGAATTTGTGAATCAAGTGGTATGAAGTATTTTTGAAATATGCTAATGAAAATAGACATCAATAAGAAGCACTGAAATACCATGCTGGAATTATGACTTGAGGACAGGGATAGTGAAAGCGGGATAAATTATTTTGTGAGATCCTGCTGTTAGAATGGGTTGAATTACAGAATAGCTCAGACTGGAAGGGACCGTTGGAGATCATCCAATTCCGCCTGCTCAAAATGGGGTCAACTAGAACAGGTTGCTTAGAGCCGTGTCCAGGTGGGTTTTGAATATCTCCAGGGCTGGAGACTCCACAACCTCTCTGGGTAACCTATTCCAGTATACAACCACTCCCACACTAAAAAATAAATAAATAAAATCTTATATTTCAATGGAATTTCCTGTATTTCAATTTACATTCAGTGCTTCTTGGTCCTGTTTCTGGATACCACAGGCAACAATCTGCCTCAGTCTTTGCTCCCTGCCACCAGGTATTTATACATGTTAATGACTTCTTCCCTCCTTTCCCTCCCATTGGCTTTCTCTCCTCCAAGCTAAACAATCTCAACTGACTAAGCCTCTCCTTGTCTTAAAGGTGCTCCAATCCTTTAATCATCTTAGTGTCCCTTTGCTGGACTTGCTCCAGTCTGCCCATGTCTGTCTTGTAATTATGAGCCCAGAACTGGGCATTTGCTAGCTCATGTCCAGCTTTTCCACTGGGACCTCTAGGTCCTCTTCTGCGAATCTGCTTTCCAGCTAGTTGACACTCAGCCTGTACTGGTTCATGGGGTTATTCCTCCCCAGGTGCAGGATTTGGCACTTCCCTTTGAACTTCATGTGGTTCCTGTTGACCCATCCTGTCAACGGTTCTCTGAATGGCAGCACGTCTATCTAGTGTATCAACCACTCCTCATTTTGTATCATCTGCAAACTTGCTGATGATGTACTCGGTCCCATTGTGTGGGGCATAAACAAAGAAATTAAATAGCTTGCCCTAGTATGAAGTCCTGAGTGTGCCACTAGTGACTACTCTTGAGCAGGACTTTGCCCAGCAATTGTTAAATGAATGAGTTAGAGAAGCCAAGGTGTGGATTTTCAGTATGCCGGCTGCATTGTTAGTAGCTCCCATGTGCAGGGTCTTGTTTTCCCCACTTCCATAAGTACTTTCGTTTGAGTGGTAGTTCAGCTGGATCCGCCTAGCTACAAGTTACTATGTCCATGTAAACAAAACTGCTGCTGAAGCTGAAATCTGCAGTGACTGTGTTGCCAGTTTAATGTGGATCATGAAAATGTAAATGTTCCGATATGCAGCAGGGCAAGCCACTTAAGAGGAAAAAAAAAAATTGTTATGAATTGTTGGGAACCTCTCATTAAAGACAGTTTTTCCTGGAAAAAATACAGAAAATATCTGTTAGGTTGGACAGGGAAAATGGAGAGCACGCCAGTAAGAGGTTAAAAGCATCTGTTTTGTTTATCTTATGTCAGCCTTTAATTAAGTCATGGTGACTCTCTGTAATATCTCAAAAGGTGGTTATCTAAAGGAGAGGCCAAATAACCTAAAAAAAATGTGGGCAACAATAGGTATGGATGTTCTTGGTCAGAGTTGGAAAAAATATTTTGCACTCATGTCTAATACTATTAAATATATCTGTATTTCCCAGAACATTGAGTAATTGCATCTCTGCTGATGTAAATTTTATGAACTTCTATAGCTCTGCACACATCCAGAACTACAGCTAGCTTTTGCACAAGCTTCACCATATTCCAGTAACAAGATACAGGCACTCTAAAGGGATGGAGGAGTGGTGAGCATGTTCAGAATATTGACGGAAGAGCAGTACCAGGTTCTTTGAAAAGCCAGCTACTGCTGTGTTTTGTGAAACATGGGATGCAACCTTTTTTATGTGGTGTCCAGCGGCTAGAGCACTGAATGAGGGAGACATTTTAGTAACTTTAAAAAAAAGCCTTGCCAGTTAGCCTAAAGAAATTTCGCAGAAGTTCATAGGTAAGTGTTATTAATAGTACATTAGTATTCTTATAGTCCTTTCAGAATTTTGAGAATAGGCCTCTTTAAAAAATGGTAAGCAGTTGGTTGCATGTTTATATGCATCTAAGCGCAGTCTGTAATTGCTACTGCTTTAAAATAAAATACTAATTTTAGTGTTGTCAACATTTGTTGGAGATGTACAGTAATAAAGTCAAAAGTCTGCTGAAATTAGAAAAAGATATGTAGTGGCTGAACTTAACACCTGTAAGATGAGTGTAGAGTAGCCCTCTTCATTTAGGTTATTTCTCTGTATATTGTGTGCATATAAAATGGCCACTCGAGGGCACCTTTGTATTTGGTTCAGCTGCTAATTTCCTGAATATATTGACATGGTTTGATAACGCACTTTTTAATTTCTTGAATCTTCTGAGTGATAGCACCATAAATTTCATATTTAAATGGAAGATTAATACAGGTTTCTAAAGCTTTAACTTGAACCTTTTTTAATAAAAGGCTAAATAACAACATGCATTACATCAAGAGCAGGATTTTGGAAAAACTACAAATAAAAGTTGGTGGAAACTTTATTTAGTAAATTGACCTTAACGACCATAAGTGTTTGTATGACTGTTACCTACCATCAGAAATATGTTAGTACAAACTGAACTAAACTAAAATCATTCTTAGTTTTTGTATGTTATGTTCTTTGATAGCTTCATTTAGTGCTTCTTTAAACTTACTTTTTTCACTTGAAATCATAATCTTCTGCATACATCAGAGCCATGGGGCCAAATATTGCTTTCATTCATGCTTTTATGTGAACTATTAACTTAGTGTATATTTGCATAGTGCCACTACTAAGTAATAACTTAATAAATACTATGGAAGTTTTTAATGGACAAAATAGGGACAGGTAACACATTGTCATGTAAGAGGGGCAGGGAACTAGAGTAATAATGTAAACCTGTAGATCCTTTCTTTTCCGATCTTAAGTTTTTTGTGAACGAAAGAGTCTTCTCAGAGCATAGGTGAAAATGAAATCTTAGAGTACTATTGCATATATATGTATTTTCTTGCTCAGCACTGAATGTACATGATGCTTTAAAGACAGTATTGAGTTTCATTAGGCAAAATGGTTATTTTTACTTCTATCACCTTTCTAAAAAGAAGTCCCAAAACACAAACAATGGAAAGAGGTTCAAGAATTGCTAAAAATGAAATGAGTACAAGTTTTTTGGTCTGAAACATGATTGAAATTTTGTGGACATATGAGTATAAATGTGGAAACTTGAGAAACAGCTCCTTGCCTTCATTCCCTCTTTTAGGCAATTCTGAATTAACTTCTTAATGAAAAGAAACAACTACTCTTAAGTTAAAAACTAAAATGAAATATTCAGATGCTAGCTGTCAGTTTGCAGTACATTCTTAGTGCACACAAGCACATCAACTTTATTCTTTTTCTAGCAGCAGGTATTGTTGGTTGCAGAGGTTGCCGTCAGTTTTATCTGATACTTTAAAGCGCCAATAATCAAGGATGTCTTAGTTGACAACTTTCCAGAGCATAGTGCTAATGTTATCAGAGTAGATCGGTGTGCACTGCTTTACTTGAATTCTGGAAGATGGCTGGAAATTGCTTTTTGGATTTTGATGTAGAAATTTAGATGAATTTACAGATGTGGCCAAAAGTGGGGGCAGTTTTGGTCACTTGTCTTTAGCGGTTATGATGACAAATCTTACTTTTAGTACCTACTTGCTCAAATGTCTTTTTCCATGGGAACTAAATTAAACAAAGATATTTTCTACCTTTCCTGCTGTCTGTTCTACAGACTTCATAATTGGTCTCAGTATTGGCCAGTTTTTCTAGAAATTATTCTTTAGCTTTTTTCTCTTTGTTTCCACTGGAATATAACAATTGGATTAAAACTGACAAATTAGAAAAGTAATAACAGAAGACAATTATTGCTGTGGAATAGTGTTTTTTTGCAAACCAGATTTTTTTTTTTTTTTTTTTGCTACTCTGAAGAGGGGATGTCTGCTTGTAAACAACAGTATTTTCAGGTATTCATACTTGGACCCTAGCATGGAGTAGATCTTCCTTCACTGATGCTTCTGATGAAGCTTATAGAAACAAGTAATTATTAATAAAGGCTGATAAATACCAGGTAGAAAACACATATGTTACTTTGATGGGGGATTACATAGTGCTGCTTTTCAGTGATCTCAGTCTCCTAAAAAACAGTTCTAAAATTATTGTTGAAACCTTGGTTGGCAGTCCTGAGTGGTGATCAGGATTCTGCTATAAATATTTAAAGTGCATTTGTGGCTTTCAACTAATTAAAGGCAGTTTCACCAGGACGGAGTGCAGCGCTTATCCCAGGAGAGTTGGATGCATTTACCTGTCATGGGTGAGTGGTTTGATCTGAGGGTTAGTCTCCCCCCAGTAGCGCTCCCACTACTGGCCACGAATGTAGAAATAGGTCACGGAGCAGATGCTTTCTCCTTTGCCATTTGTTGGCAAGCTAATGAATCTCTTTTGACTACAAATGGGAATGGCTCACTGTAGCAGTTTTAAAAACAAAGATCTACTGGAAATACAAGCCAGCAGCACACAACTTGTCAACCACTGTTCCTTATCAGGTGTTTCATCTGTTCAGTAACTAATATCTCCTATAGCTAATGGTATGTCTGCACTGCAAACAGGACATAGAAGGTATTAATATTAACTTTGAATGGTCTAACCTGGGTTTTGGCAACGAAGTGATCAGAATAGCATCAAAGTTGTTTAGGGTTGACTTATGCTAATGAGAAGGATTATTTGTTGAGGTTTTTGCTATAATTACGTCTTTAAAGTGTGCTGCTGTTTTAAAATATGAACATACCACAGCCTTTCAAAGTAAGAGTTGGGGGACAGTATGAGGGAAACCAAAACCTGTGAGGTTTTATTGGCATCTCAGAATATCAAGCAACTTCACTGGTTTGCTAAAACATGGGGTTAGTTCAGATCAGAAATGAGCGTTTTGGAATCTCTTGAAAACCAAGCACTCGTTGCCTAACTTGGTGACTTGATTTCTCTTTGTGCTTGAAAGAGGATATTAGCATCTGTAATAATGACTCGCATATTAGTGAAAATTCAGTCTTCTAACTGAAAAAATCCCAAGATAATAAAAGAATACCTTTACATTGCAGTGTTGTTATAGTTTTTAGTTTTATTTGGTGCTAGTTCTGGTATATGGACATGACACAGTATGAGCACAGGTGAGGAGCAGAATAGTTGGCACTGCAGGGACTCGATTCTAGCGAGAGCACTGCCTCTCTCGCTAAGGCTTCTCCTCAGCATGGCACTCAGCGTGGGCCATGCTGGATTGCTCTGAGGTCAGGAGGCAGCTGGTTCAGTGCCAGCTGGGAACCTTAACAGTGTTAACAGGTCAGCTGTCCCTTAAACTTCAGTTTGTCCCAATGGCAAGTATTTTTCCAGGCTTCTCTGGTACCCTGAACAGCTCTTGATACTCTGACTACTTAACCGCTTGCCATGATGGACTGCACCAGCCTCTCTTTTAATCCTGTTTTATGTTTAGCTTTATCCAGCCACTCAGTTTGACTTGATTGGATTTTTTCATTCAGATTTCCTTATCTGGTGCAGCATGGTAGATAACACATTTAACATGATGTACTGGTGATAAAGCTGTTCAGCAGCCCAAACTCAAGCTATTGCTTTCATTATACAAACTTAATCAGTTCTTTATACATTGTATTGTGTCTTCTCTTAAAGATTAGCTTCAGTCATATGCCTTTTGTACTCTTGCTTAGTTGAATATTTGGACATGTGAATTGTGCTTTCAAGTGCTGTTTTTTAGCCTGAAGTGAACGTAGTGCTGCTGTTTGTCTTTAAACATTATGCTTGGGCATTTCTCAACTTGTACATCCTGTTCCATATCCCAGGCTAGATGGCAACTGCTTTTCACTCTGTCTCCTGCTTATAGCTTGCATGATGCTTCTCCATTACATGATTTGCAAAACTATAATAATTGCTTTCAGGCCTTCATAGGATTACCATATCCTAGGTTAGGTAATCCCTTAATTTATGAAGATGATAAACAGATTGAGAAGAACTATTATGGGAGCATGGAAATGTGACGCAAACATTTATAATGCTGATTTCCCCCCAACACCCAAATGAAATTCTGCTTACCTGGTTCTGTGTGGTGACTAACTGTTACCTGCCGTTCACCTGTGAGAGCTATAAAGCTTAAATTCTTATAAAATCTGAAGCATACTAAAGAAAAAAAAAAAGCCACCAAACCCAAATCCCATTTCATTTTTAGAAACTTGAAAGTATACCTAAGATGTTCCATTGTCACAATTTCACACATTTGCATTTAATTGAAATCTTAGTAAGGAATATGGTGTTAGAGCTCATGGTTTAATATACATAATTACCTAAGGATTTTTTTGACATCTTTATTTAGTTACAATGTGGTGTAATCGGAATAAACAGGATCCCTGTGTTTCTATAGCAACAGAATGCTACAGTTTGAGAAACTGCTTCATTGCAGCAGATGTATTGATAACTCTCCTAATAACCTGAGGATTTTAAAACAGTAAATTTAAAAATGAGGATTCTGTTTCATATTTCTGCAGGTAAAATTTGGTTTAAAAATTAAACCGTATAAATATCTTTCCTGAAACTCTATACCACGTTCCAAGATAAGCATAGTTTCTGAGTTTGTAAAAATACTGAATATATATATATATATATTCTGTGAATATTCCAGCTATATAAGCTATGGTACTGGGAAGATTTTCTCTAAGAAATACGGGGTATTTAGACATGAGGTAGGGGATTATTTTGTAGCTTTCAGTTTCCTTTTAGTGCAAGCTGGGTTTTTTAAACTAAGTAAAAACATATAATCTAAATTGGTTGTTTTGATCCAACATAATGACCTGCTCTGTAATAGCTTCATTTATCTTTAAATTTTCTTTGTAGATAGAAGTGATACAAGACAGTGTAGAAGTGTAAGCTTTATAGCTCTGAAGATCTTCTACATGTTTGGTAATTGTAATTCAGTTGTGTTTTTGTAATAAGGAGAATAGAAAGATAATGTTTCCATTAAAGCGATCAACTATGCATAAAGAAATAGGATAGGAAGATGTATGAAAATGCATTTAGAAAAATTGTATTTTCTTGAGCAAACTGCATCTGTTGCATATATAACCTATACCTTTTGGATAATTCTGGACATCTAGTGGTGCTAATAGCTATTTTACATACTGATTCCTAGAGAAGAAGTATCACCTGTCTGGATAGTCTGGCATCCTACCACTAGGATGCAGCTTTATATTAACCCTAAGCTTTTTACTCATTTGGAGTGCTCTTAGAGAAGAGTTAATTAGAACTTTAATTAATGTATAACTTTCAGAGTTATTTTGCATTCCTCTTAATAAAAATATTCTGTTACAGTGAACAAGAACAAAGGCGCTTTCTTCTCTCCCCCTCCTCTGGAACAGTATGCCTTCATGCTTCAAGACATTAATATTTCAATAGTCATACTGGATAAAATTGAACAATGGATGAAACCTAATTATTTTTTGTAGGCCTGTGATATGATCTTATCCAGGTTCATTTTCTTATATTCTATTTTAGAGAATTTCATTATAAGTCACTCATTCCTACCTGACAGATTTCTCTAAAACTGAAACTGATTAAAAAAAAAACAAAACAAAAACCACACAACAACCAAACAACAAAAACAAACCAAAAAAAGGAAATACTTTGTCTCCTCTTTTCATTTTTTCTATGTTGTATTTTTCCCCCCAACTCTCAAATTATTGAATCGTGTCTCTTAGCTGCCTCTGCTCCCCCCCTTCCCAGCTGTTCTTGCTTATTTTCTTTCTCATTTCTTTCTTCTGTTTTGTACAGATATCCTCTTCTGATGCTGCTCAGCCTTTGGCATCCTCTCCTTCTCTGCAAGCTGCTGCTGAGAAGAGCAAAGCAGAGGTATATTGTTTTCGGGTGTAACTCTCGTTAGGTCACTGCTTTGCACAAATGTTGACGTTTCTATAGAGTAATTTCACTGAGTTAACTAGAGAATTTGAATTGTTGGTAATACTTAAGGCGTTTAAAATACTTCTCTCCCCCTTGCTTCCTGGACTAGATAAATGAAAAGAACTGAAACAACGTGACAAAGCACTCATGTCATTGTTACCTCTTAGTGTTTATATGTCAAAATTCTGGTTCTGCTCTGCTTTAGTCACAAAACTGTGGAAACACTATTTCATTCCTAGCTAATGGGCATGAGTGACATTGTCCTGTCTCCTCAGGAATAATTTTTGCTATCTTCTTTTATATTACTTGCTTGTTTCAGAATCTAAATTATCAGTACTGTTCCAGCCATTTAGTTCAGTCTCCTTGGAGATAAATATAGAATTAATTCGGTGGCAGTTCTGTTAACTCATACTGGTTTTAATATCCCTTCCAGCTGGGATATGTGTGTATGTGCTGACGTTACATTTATTGTTTAGAAGGACCTTTGAAAAACTTAACACACAAAGAAGTAGTAGATGAGGCATCGTTTGTATGAACTTTCAGTAAATGTCACAATTTGCAACAATAATGAAATACATTTTTTTTTAGAATGTGAATGCTCAGTGTTAGGCTCTTTTGAATACTTCACTCTAAATTGAGACTGTATACAGTATATGAAATAACTTATGATCTAAACATAAATCATGTTTTTTCTTCTAAATACAGAAAATGTGGACAGATGCTATAAATTATTTCAGTTCAGCTATATTTAAACATTAATTAAAATTTAAATGAGAGCAAGCCTTGGTGAATTTGACATGTGTTTTAAATTGTACCAGGAATAGTAGCAGCCACTTAGAAAGAAACTCGCCTTTCCTTTCTTACCCGCGTCTCTTGATGCATTCAAATTTGAAAGTTCCTCTGTGTAACTAGTATGCCATGTTGTTGGAAATGAATCTTGGGGAAAATAAAAAAAAAACAAAAACAAAAAAACCCCAACAAATAATTTTTGCTTAGAATTTAAGACCAGTATAAAGCCAATTTCATTTTATTATCTTCATAGTGCTTTTTGACTGCTTTTGCAAGTAATGAAGCACTTGAGTTGAAGTTCTGGCATGAATACAGCGTCTGAGAAATGTTTTTATTTAGTCTGAATTCATTTTTATCTAATGGAGCTGAAACAGAAAGCTTGCATATTGAAATTGTGAAGTGTGAAGGTGAAGAAGTTACGGGTTTTCAAGTCCACAGTGAAAAAGAAGTGAATGAAAATAAAGTCACTGGGAATTAAGAGAGTTCCTGTAGGCTTTGTGAGGTGTGGAGGCAGAAACACTGGTAAACAGTTTAAGTCTCCACGTTTTCACTACGAAGCTGTCAGGGACTTGTTAGGGGAACTGAGAGGCATTTATTTATATTTGGTCATCTTTATAGAGTGTTTGCTATGTGACACTTACTGCAAGCCCTCTCATTCTCAAAGTCCTGAAGAATAAAAGTTTCCAGATACTTATTCCTCTAGAAGCAAGGTTTCTCTAATAAAACATATTTTAAAAAAATGTTGAAGTCAAACTGGAAATCAGGACATCCTGAAGATGATCATATGCAAATACTTTAACTCTACTTTCACTTAAACAGAGTCAAGTAAACTTAATGTACTATATTTGAAAAGTAAGTGTACTGTTACAACACTTCCAGCAACCTTTCCCAAAGAAGACATAACAGATCGCAGTTGTCTAAGGTGTGTAGAAAAGCTTCCACAGGAGAAGAGATTAGGTTTATTTAAATTATCCAACTTGGGAAGGTTGGAGCATGGACAGGGCATGAAAGACTTTTGGAAAAGTTCCTGCTCTGACAGCGTATTTGTGTGCAGTACATGAGTACAGTCACAGGGTTTTGAGAGGCCTTAGAATGCAGGTTGGTACTAGAATCAGTGACACAGTAATAAAAGAAAGGCTAAGCTTTGTTTGAAAGGCATGGCTGTGTCTTTGTAATCTTAGTTCAGTTAGCCTGGAAGTCTCAGGTTATTATCATGGCCTCAAAATAAAACACTGCTCTATACCTAGACATACAAACTTTTTCTTGAACACCTGGCACTGCCACAGGTGAGATACATTGTCTGGGCCTCTGGTTTGGACTACTGTGCTCATTTTTGCATTCCTAATGTTCACTGAAATCTAAGTTGGTCTCTGTTTCTTTTCCTCTAAACAGACATTCCAAATTCCCCTTTTCTGCAGTTTCATGACTGGGGTCATTGCTTCCTGTTGCTTGAGTGACAACCACATTTAAGCAGGTGCTTGGTGTGATAGTCTCACTTTCCAGGATCTGAGTGTTCAGGTTAATGCCTGATGAAATAATTCTTAGGGGTTAGTTGGGACTTGAGTAACCTCAATTGAGTAACCCCAATCCATCTGGTAAATATGGTGAAAGTTTTGAAAATTGATTATTTGAAGTTGTGAAGAATGTGTTACTTGGGTCCCCCTGTGCCCAGCCTCCCCAACCCCCCAAAAAAACTGGAAAAAACCCCTTCATCTTAGTGTTAGAACTATTTTAACCAAATGTCATGTTACACAGATTTAAAAATTATATATATTGGATGTTAAAAAGAAAAAAAAATCCTTATTGGCAGAAACTTGTAGCCTGGTAATCTGTTTTATTTTTAATGCTGGAGCTGCATGGACAGTTATCTAACCTATCAAACTTCCTCCTAATATTGAGAAACTTGCTAAAAAATAGTGTCTTGTGGAACAAAGGTGTTTTGAAGCTTTGAACAAAGGGATCCAAGTCTAATGACTGAAAGAACATTTAGGAGCTACTGTCCCATCTCCTTTATTGCATATGGTAAACTCTTGTTCCATCCATTTTAATGTTCAAGCATACTCACTAGTACTATGCTGTAGTTGTACAAGGTAAATGCAGGCAGACTGCTGGGTCTAAAAATCGCTACTAACATGGTGTCAAAGCAATTGCTGGCCTAAAAAGTCCTTATCTTCTGTATGTTATGATGCCTTAAGGAATATTTTTTGCTTTTCTTCAGTCAGACTGGGTCTGTAATATTGCCTTATTTATTAATTCAAAACTAAAATGAAAAAACTTCTGTAATGTCATTATAATGCATTCAAAGTAAAGGGATCTTTTATGTTTTCTCTTTCTGGAACAACTTAATGTTGTGTTACGACTCAGTGGGTCTGTCATATGACCCAAGTCAAATTTTTACATTCAGGAGTATTTTTTTGAGACTACTAGATTAGCTTTTAGAAATTAGTAACTGTCTGCAGAAAGCTGCATGCAAATTACCTTACTATAGTTCTTTGGTCCAAGAGACTGGCATCTGTCCTAATGACAAGGGTTATCAGAGTTAATGGAGTACTTGTAGATGTTTTTTTCTTTTCAGATCTGCTTAGCTTAGGAGAAGCAACACTGGTTCTTTTTTCCTTCTGCTTATAAAAAGTGCAGATGAGCAGGTGAAATAGTGAATTTCTTGAATTCTCAAAGTTACAATACTTTTAGTAGTACCATTTAAGCAGAATGAGTCACTTCTGGAAGCAGAGCAGATAGAAGCATAAACTCTGAATTGAAAGGGAGTAACTGAAGATCTCTGTTCATATTCTCTATGACTGTGGACATTCAATATATTTGCAAATGCATTGTTATTAAGTACAGGCAAAATGCCTTCTTTTTTTTTTTGCAGAGGGAAAAGGAAAAAAAGAAAGAAGAGAAAAAGAGAGAGAGAGAATCAGAAAAACCATCAAAACAATTAGCAGTTGAAAAGGTAAGAATAGTTTATTTTTTCTAGTTATTTAAAAATTACACATAGTGTTAAACATGTAGAAAGATTTGAAAAAAAAAGAAATTTTTAATGTGCCTGTATATATGTGTGTATGTATGAATAGTAATCCAGATAATCCATATGAATGGTTCACTTGTGCTTGTTGCTTGCATACAGAGGTTGGTTGACCATAGGGTGAGGAATATGTTTGGGGGAAGAGGGAAGTGATTTAAGATTTGTTAAGATATAAACTCAAATAATGAAGGTTTTTAAGATGTTCCATTGCTATTCTTGCACAGAAAATTTTCAGTTTTATTGAGCGCTGTATAGTCACTTAATACTGTCTTTTGTAAATGAATCCATTTCAAACATAAGTGTATAATTTACAGAATTGAATTGAATAACTCTAGGTAACTTGAAAATACTCAACTAGATCATGTCACAAAACATGACAGACAAACCAGTTAAGGTGCTTCTTTATGCAGCTATATTAAAGCATAATGAGCAGCCTTAGCAACATAGGTACAATTAAATCATGTACACTTCTGTATAGAGTTAATATTAATCAAAAATTGGAATGGCTAATTTATGTGTTAAATGCAATAATTTCTTCTAAGACAGATGTCCTCTCTCAGATAATGTGAATCCATTAGTATTTTCTGATCTACAGTGTAGTCCACAGAATGTATTGGAGTCTCCATCTGTCAGTTTATTCCCCAATAGTGCTGTGTTACAATAATGAAAAATGTTGTGTATTCATACATTATGATTGCAGATGTATTTCTAGTTCAGTTTTCAAATAGAAGTTGTTTATTTTGCATAATAAAACAAAATACAAAAATATGTGCACACTTGGAGGGCAAAAAAGCCCCTCCCCAATACAAATATATTTTTTCTGAAATTGGAAAGCAGTTTTGGAATAAGTTAGCACAGAAGCAAACTTTCTTGTGACAATTTGCGAAGCTGCACTTAGCTAGTGCAAAAGGATATCCTTATTCATATGGTAGGAGGTGAAAGCATATTTATGGATGACAATAAAGTTATTAGAATTGTTGATTATTGAAGTTTTACAAGGGCATCCAGTCCAATTAAGTTCTGGTCCTTAGAACAGTATACTTTAGTTATAAAGGCTAAAAATATTGCTGTGGTTTGGAAATCTTAACTTTCTAAAAAGCAAAGCTCTACTTTTTATCTGGGGGAGAGAGCGTTTCCCTTTGGAAGGATGCCTGAACCTTGTCACATGGCTGGGAATACTTGGTTAGGTGAGGAGAAAAGACGACAGCGCATAGTTACAGCTGAGGGACTACCCTAATACTTGAAATAAAAACCAATTGAAATGCCACTGATTAGATTTACATTTGAAATGGCATTAGATTGCCATTTAATGATTAAGCAAGTAAAAAGAAGTATTTTGATTTAAATGCTTGTACTACAAAATGTGGAATTTGGTAAATATATCTGCATTAGATAACAGTGCTGTTGTAACGACTGAAAATGTTTGAAATACTGCAGCATATTTTATTTCATTATTAATGTGTCAGCACTAATTGCTCAGATAGAACTCATCTATGTGTCATCTTTTTGATTTAAGAGATTCTTTAAGCTCAGGCTTTTCAAGGCATCTAAGAATCATTCAAAATAAACCACTTTTAGACACAGCCTGTAAACTTTACATGTTTTAAAATTGCAGTCACTTTCTAGAATCCAAAGGAAAGAGACTGTATCAAATGCTTGTGTTTCCATTGGAAAGTACTGGTGAGATAGAGGACCAAAAGGTTTTATTTTCATATGTGGAATAATACATTGTTACTTTTGTAGTATGATTTTGCTTCAGGGAGCTGATAAACATTAATATTCTTCTTAGTTTGACTAATAATGATACACTTCACATCTGGTTAGAGACTGCCTATAGGATATTTTAAATATTGCATGTTTAATCAGTAGGTGAATGCTGGCATCTTGACCGTAGTATCATGTTTTCAGCAACCACATCAAGCAGTAGATGGCTATTTATCCCAGTTTTCAGCTTTCTGGAGAAGGAAACAGAATATGAGAATTCTTTGGACACTTCATATGTGAAGTCAGTGGTCGCTTTTCTTGCAGGCATGGTATATCTCAAGTCTAGACATTCCAGGCTTGGGAAGCTAATGAATTAAAAATACGTGACCAAGCAATTGGCAGTTCTACCACAATTTTGAGACTTCTCTTGATTAAGATAATTCAAGCAGTGTTTTAGCCATCCTGTAGAGGAATCGGTAAAGATGGAAAAAACGACAGTCTTTAAACTAGTAAAAAGTTGAAAATGAAGCTATAGAAAACTTCAGATCTCTTTACAAGTGTCATGTACTCCTACAAGTCTTAAGTTCCTAGTGTCTTCTTTTTTATCTTTTATCTTATATTGAGTTTAAGTTTCTTAGCTCTTAAAACAAGTATATGCATCCTAAAAAATGAAAATGTTCACATTCAGTTCTCATGTTCTGATCTCTGCTTCATGGAACTGACTAATCTGCTCCTACATCTGCGTAAGAGCCTTTCTCCGGTGACTAACTGATCTTTAGCCTTTAACAAGCTGAACATCTAGCATGATTTCTGTTGCATTTTCAAATATTGCTGAAAGCTTGTAGCATTGATTTAGTAAACTGCATTATTCCAGTATTGCATTAATGTGTCAGGTAATTATGGCATAAAAGATACTTTGTTGATTAGTATGCTTTGATAAGTAAAAAGAACAGAAAATCATCTTTTAACTGCTTTAACAATAGTGGGCTTTCTTACTGAAATTGCTTTTCAGTAAGAATCATCATGTCCTTAAAGCGGGTTTCGTGGGAAACATTTTTTGTGAACGTTCAAGTTGGAGGCAGTGATCTCGGATGTAGAGTAGAATTTCCTCAAGATCAGAGAGATCTACTGCAGAACAGTGAGTAGCAAGGATATTTGTTTGACTCTATTTTTCTGGGCTGTTCCACTTTCTGTGACAAAATTACTGGGTGATTTTTAATATAACAAGATCTTACTATTGTCAGCTACAGAGACCGAGTCTAGTCTGGTGACTAATGTTTTATTGGAAGCAGCCAACAGTGTGATGTTCCACATCAGATCTGAAGTATTCTTTAATAAAATAAAATAAAATAAGTGACATTGTGAAACTACTGGCAGCTGTAATGGTTTTTTCAGTCTAGTTGATGAAAGTTGAGAAACTTGCATACCTTACTCAGGGTCCTTCCTCCTCCTTCCTCCCCCTCTACCTGTGCATTTCCGCAATTACAGACCTCAGGTTTCCTCAGTGCTCACGCTTATAATAACCTTATCCTTACAGTTACTTTGGAGGAAAAAAAAAATTGCAAGAAAACTGCTGGAACAATTATTATATAGTTCTTCATGACATGAAAACTGGGGCGAGGTTCTATGGAGCTGAGATGTCCAGTCAAAGCCCAGCTTGTTTGCAAGCAACAGAAACATGAACTTCAGCAATATAAAATGTGTTGAATTGAAAGAATAAATAATCAAACTGAGCTTATCGCATGCTGCTTAATGCTTTTAATGGGCCAATAGCAAGAATAATCATAGAATCATAAAATGATTAAGGTTGGAAAAGACCTCTAAGGTCATCCAACCGTCAACCCAACACCCCCATGCCCACTAAATCATGTCTCTAAGCACCTCATCTACATGTCGTTTAAATACCTCCAGAG